>CM042538.1:20880399-21407899 GCA_023630585.1 Cranoglanis bouderius
GTTTTTTTTTCAGAATAAACTAATTGCAATTGTATCTCAGATCCTGTCTTTACAGTATAATTATCTCAGTATTTTAAATCAAGATACTAGACTAGAGTTATTTTGTATTTACCACAGAATTCATTCTTGTCCCGTACCAAAATATTCTCTCACTCACTTACTCTGGGTCTCAGAAATCGCTTCATCCTGCTCAGAGTCTTGTTGGATCTGGGGTCTATCCTGGGAACACTGTGTGTGTGGTGAGAATACACCCTGGACGGAATGCCAGTCCATTGCTGGGCATCATGAACGCACATATTCACATCCACCTACTGCCATGTTTTTGGTGGGAGGAAACCCGAGAACCCCGACGAAATCCACATGGACACAGGGAGAACATGTGAAACTCCACACAGACAGTAACCTGAGCTCAGGATTGAATCAGGGACCCTGAAGATGTGAAGTGGCAACTCTACCTGGTTCGCTACCATGCATCAGGCTGCAATATTTCACATTAAATATTTTAAAAGTATTTTTAAACTATTACAAAGCACTGGGAACAGGGTTATTCAGGGGTTCTTTGGATAGCTTACTGTTCTACCTGGAGCCCTCTCTGAAAGAGAAACACTTGGGTTTTACATAGAATTACAAACAGGAAAAATACTAGGTCCAAAGCGACTTACAAATGAGCAAATACAAGCAAAGCGATATATCAAGCAGAGAACAATACAAGTAGTGCTACCACACAAGATTTTTAATTAAGTGCTAGAGCAAAGTGCACAGAGTAGAGGTGTAAGAGCCAGTGTGAGTGCAGATTTATTATTATTATTTTAATAAGGGGGGCAAGGGGACAAGTTAGGGGTTAGTTAAGTATTCACGGAAGAGGTGGTCCTTTTTCTGAAGATTCTGCTGTCTGGATTGAGGATGGTAGTTCATTCCACCACTGAGAGACAGTCAGTTTGAAGGTTCTGGAAAGGGACCTCATGCCATGCTGAGTAGGCACTACCAGGTGTCAGTCATTAACTGATCCCCGGTTGCGGGAGGGAACATAAACCTCAAGGAGGGTGTTCAGGTGTGTGTGTGTGTGTGGGGAGGGGGGGGGGTGTGTGTGCTATTTTTTAAAAATGTGAATGTCTTAGAAATGAAAGGCGTATATAACCTTTCTGGCTGCCGCATTTTGGGTACCTAATTGCAGTGCCCAATCCTGATTACAGCACTGAGGACTGCATTTGAACAGCATGTCAAAGTATGGGTTTGATCACAGCTTTTAAGCAAAGCACTTATCCCCGTCCTGCTCCAGGGCAGCCAGCGGGTGGTTAATGCAAGTCACTTTGACCAAAAGCTTTAGCTAAAAGTCTGCGTGTAGCTGTATGAAACTGCACTGCTGCACAGTGTACCCACGCTCGAGTGTATGCCCATCACTTCCTCCACACAATGACTCAGGTTGAACTTAGTGAATAACACTGGCTTACACTGCACTCTTATTTTTTTAGTCTAGCATTGACGCAGTAAAGTTTATAGATTGGCGCTGAGGTAAATGCCAGCATGCTTTTAGAAAGGTGACTGCGAGATCTCTGAGACAGCTGCTACAATGCTGATGTCAGCAGCACATCTCTCAGCCAGCTTGTGTGGGAGTGATTTCAATAAGGCACTTCACTTCGGCATTGAAGTTCCTGCAACTTTTTCTTTCCCAGCATGTGCACTTTTTCACTTTCTCAACCCTTTCACTTTTTCTGCCACTTCAAGGGGCACAGCCCAAACTTAGTTATTTGCTTTACAGTGTTTTCCTCATAAGTAACTGATACTTACACTTCTAACTGAATAGGATTTTGGCACCTTCGGAGCATGGGAGATCGCAAAAGTCACTCTCCAAAACTGAAGCATTCAAACTGCCCACCTTCACTGTGATTGGCCGATAGATACATATGAATGTGGGAGCTCTGACAGCATGTCTCACACCCTCTCATCAAGCACACTTATCCCAGAAAATGTTGGTTGTCACAAATCTATTAGCTTAAAGTGCCCCTGAATTCAATTGAAGTGGTGTTTCAAATCTGTTTTGTACCTGTCACTTTGTGTTAGTACAATAGTATATCTGGAAAAAAAACAGCTCTGGACTAATTTATTTATGTTCTAATTGTAATGTTGTAGTTTATCACTTCCTGCAAAAACGACAAAAAATGTAATGATTTATATATAGGTACAACTATTCAGTCCGTACAGGATTTCGCCAAGTTTTTTTTGCTGTTGTTGCCGCCAAAAATGCTTGATTTTGCTGTGGCTTTTTTCATGCAACTTTTTTTGTGGAAAAATACTGCAAAAAATAGTTTTGCATGCTCTTTCGCAGTGACGTTTGTTGGTAAATGAGACCTTTTAGCTGTACTCATGTTCAACACACGTGAATCGAAGAGGGCTTCAACTGATTGCGTGTTGCGATGATGTTGCATGACGTGTCTTGGCTCAAATCTGTGGTAATTTTGAAATATCACAGGCTCCTCCGTGTATTGAAAAGTTCGCTTGATTTTGCATTAATTTCTGTGATCGCAAAATTGCAAAATCCTGGAGGGACTGACTACTATTTAATATCCAGTGAAATGCTGTCTAGAACCCACCCCTGGAGGTGGGTCTTGCTCTACAATAGTAGCTTGTTAGCAGCAAACGTGGTTTGTTGGAGCATTTGGCTGTATATTTTCCTGCACTTGATTGGATTGGTTTATTCGTTTTGAAGTGGGTGGATTTTGTGGGTGGATCACAGTTATGTGGCAGACACTTTTCAGGGTGTTTTGCCGACTTCAGCAAGAACATGATTCCATCTTTATACACATATTTAGTAAGCTCACTAAGCTACTGTCATGTAGATCAGGCAATGGTGTGGCATATCTCGAATGCTATTGGCTGTTGTGTAAGTTAGTCAAACAGTTCAACACATAATCACTCTGACTTCCAGTTTCAGAAAGAAATATAGAATCAAATCACAGCTAAGAAGCTATTTAATGAGGGCATAAATGCATTGCCCAAGGTGGACGCATTGTAAAGCAAAACAGCTTCTAAATAAAGAAACTTGATTTATTATTATACACTACATTGTTTCGTTGTCTTAACAAATTCTATATTTATGAACTGATGGATGAATGTAGAATAAAATGACGTCTTTATCTAATTAGTCATTAAAATAGTTTAACAAATAGATTGTTTTTCTCTTTCAAGTCAGTGCAGTGGAGCTGTTTATACAGATTTATTCAGCTTAGGCTACATTTTAAAAATCATGCAAGTGCCTTGCATGGTAGCTCTGCTGCCATTAGTGTGAGTGTGTGCATGAATGGATGAATGAGACACAGTGTAAAGTGCTTTGTGAACCGCGAAAGTTAAAAAGGCACTATATAAGTGCAGACCATTTACAATTTATTACCTGTCCCCTTGTTTGATGGAAGGACCTCCTACTATTCTGAAAGTTCATTTCAGAAAAAAAGCAGCGTAGATGAAGTAAAATGAGCACTTTAGTGTAGCACAGGATCTTCCGAAGACTATGATGTGCTACTGCTCGTGATGTAATAGACTGTGTATTGTTATATACAGGTGCATCTCAATAAATTAGAATGTCGTGGAAAAGTTCATTTATTTCAGTAATTCAACTCAAATTGTGAAACTCGTGTATTAAATAAATTCAGTGCACACAGACTGAAGTAGTTTAAGTCTTTGGTTCCTTTAATTGTGATGATTTTGGCTCACATTTAACAAAAACCCACCAATTCACTATCTCAATAAATTAGAATACTTCATAAGACCAATAAAAAAAACATTTTTAGTGAATTGTTGGCCTTCTGGAAAGTATGTTCATTTACTGTACATGTACTCAGTACTTGGTAGGGGCTCCTTTTGCTTTAATTACTGCCTCAATTCGGCATGGCATGGAGGTGATCAGTTTGTGGCACTGCTGAGGTGGTATGGAAGCCCAGGTTTCTTTGACAGTGGCCTTCAGCTCATCTGCATTTTTTGGTCTCTTGTTTCTCATTTTCCTCTTGACAATACCCCATAGATTCTCCATGGGGTTCAGGTGTGGGGAGTTTGCTGGCCAGTCAAGCACACCAACACCATGGTCATTTAACCAACTTTTGGTGCTTTTGGCAGTGTGGGCAGGTGCTAAATCCTGCTGGAAAATGAAATCAGCATCTTCAAAAAGCTGGTCAGCAGAAGGAAGCATGAAGTGCTCCAAAATTTCTTGGTAAACAGGTGCAGTGACTTTGGTTTTCAAAAAACACAATGGACCAACACCAGCAGATGACATTGCACCCCAAATCATCACAGACTGTGGAAAATTAACACTGGACTTCAAGCAACTTGGGCTATGAGCTTCTCCACCCTGCCTCTAGACTCTAGGACCTTGGTTTCCAAATGAAATACAAAACTTGCTCTCATCTGAAAAGAGGACTTTGGACCACTGGGCAACAGTCAGTTCTTCTTCTCGTTAGCCCATGTAAGACGCCTCTGATGTTGTCTGTGGTTCAGGAGTGGCTTAACAAGAGGAATACGACAACTGTAGCCAAATTCCTTGACACGTCTGTGTGTGGTGGCTCTTGATGCCTTGACCCCAGCCTCAGTCCATTGCTTGTGAAGTTCACTCAAATTCTTGAATCGATTTTGCTTGACAATCCTCATAAGGCTGCGGTTCTCTCGGTTGGTTGTGCATCTTTTTCTTCCACACTTTTTCCTTCCACTCAACTTTCTGTTAACATGCTTGGATACAGCACTCTGTGAACAGCCAGCTTCTTTGGCAATGAATGTTTGTGATTTACCTAGTGAACCAAACTGAGAGACCATTTTGAAGGCTCAGGAAACCTTTGCAGGTGTTTTGAGTTGATTAACTGATTGGCATGTCACCATATTCTAATTTGTTGAGATAGTGAATTGGTGGGTTTTTGTTAAATGTGAGCCAAAATCATCACAATTAAAAGAACCAAAGACTTAAACTACTTCAGTCCGTGGCATTGAATTTATTTAATACACGAGTTTCACAATTTGAGTTGAATTACTGAAATAAATGAACTTTTCCACGACATTCTAATTTATTGAGATGCACCTGTACCAGAGTACCACAACCAACCTAACCATAGACAGAAGAGCTAAGAGCTTCTTGATATGCCAGTCAAAGCACTAGCTGCACGTCCTGAGAACTTGAGGACTGAAAACGCAACATTTGATAGGCTTAACAGTGTAACACTGTTGCTTGGTGTGCTGCTTCATAGAGTGTCTCGGTGTGTGTATGTCTTCAGGCAGATAATGTTTGATAACAGAGCGCTGATTGAATTAGCACTAGTCACAAATCTGCCTCTGGTGCGATAGTAGATGAAGGTTCATGTGAGAGTGTGTGCTACTGCCATGGCAGCATTGTTTAAAAGCACTTCTAGCTCATGCTTTCCTCCTCCTCCCTTGGTGCCAATGCTTAGATTTCAGTCACGACAGAGACATCACAGAGATAAAGTGACTGAAACGTGACAAATGCTGTGTACAGAGGCAGAAGTAGTAGAAGTAGTGGAGACAGCAGATTCCAGAATGTATGATGTATATGATGGAGTTGTGATCAGTTTCAGCAGATTCTCAGCTGACAAGCACGGTGGCGTGACAAAGCACGAAAGCTTTAGAACTTTATCTGTTTGAGCAGAGTGTACAAATGAGGAGCTGAGAGAGCTGGAAAGACTAAAGGAATAAAGTGCTGCTGTATCACCCTATTTGAAGCAGTGACTGAATTCCACTAGGACCACTATCACAGGTAGTCTAACAGCATTGTGGGTGATGTAGGAAACTGTTAACCAAAGTGAAAAAAGACCAAAGGTGTGTCTCAATCAGCTCCCTAGTTCAGTAGTCAGGGCACTAATCAGGGAGGCAGCCATTTTAAGGGCTGTCTCAATTGCAAAATCCTTCCAGTACACTGGAACGTTCGCGCCGTAAAAAAAACCCACAATGCACCGCAAAACCCAGGGAACATCGATGGTCACTATGTTCCCTTACTGGAAATGACGTCATGTTTTCTGAAGCCTTTCAGCTCGGAAAAAAATGGGGGACGAACTCTCAGCCAGCTTCCATCTACAAATGTAAGTAGCTTGTTATCGTTGTTGTAGCTCTCAAATGATTACTTACATTAGTGATTTTTGACTTTATTTGACGTTCTGTATACGATTTGTCTGAGTCTAATGACGTTTACGTGTTTAATGATTTTTAAACAATCCACTAGCTAGTGTATTATTCTACCTGAAGTATCATAACAGAAATGCATGTGAATAAGCTAGCAAATTTATATGACATATAAAACGTCAATATTTGTAATAGTTTTTCATTTTTGGTGACGTTTTACAACGAGATTACGTAGTCATGTCACCAGTAATTGAGTTATCAGTGTCCCAATGTCTAGGCAGCAAGTTCCTTACCAGTGCCTGAGCTCATGTACATGATATACTGACTCACGACCTAGGGAGCTAGAGAGCTGATCGAGACATACCCCAACAAATTGATGAACAAAAAATTTCAAACTAAAAAACTCATGCATGTTAATTATAAAGATTAATATGCAAGTCGTTTAGGGTGCATTTTTCTTCATATTAAAAATAGCTGGTGTTGCTACAGAATATTCACGCTGGTTATATAATTATAGCCTAACAGAGCTTTTGGAGTGAATGTGGGAGTGCAGTATTGTGTATTTATATATTTTGTACAAAAAAATTAAATGGTGATTTTCATTTACAATCTTCTAGCTATGACAGGAAAGCTTCAGTGGTGGGAGGTGTAGGATTTTATACAGGTGTTATTGTGAAACTGTAGGCGGGGGTGTGGTGTAGTGTGTGTAGTGTGAGGAGAACCTGAAGATGAGGCTTTGCTGATCAGTCTGCTAAAGGCAAACCCTGTCACTGTGAACACACTGGCCCACTTTAGAATGCAGAAAAAAAGAAAAGCTCATGGCCTTGGAAAGAGGAATAGTAATTTTACAATGCCAGTGATGATGGAGATATGGTTGTATTGGCTTGTAGTGTGTGTGTGTGTGTGTGTGTGTGTGTGTGTGTGTGTGTGTGTTTGTGTTTTGATGGGGTGACATCACAAGAAATGAGCTGTAGTGAGCTATAGACAGGGAAAATTCCCTCTGGTCTTATCGGTCACACTCATTTCATAGTCTGCTGCCAGTGTGAAATGTTTCAGTGTCTTGCAAGTGTCAGTCTGGCTCTGCTCACTGCCCTTTCAGTGTTAAAAATTCCCTGTCATACATACCCTGTTGCTAAGCTGAACCTGGTAGACTAGTAAATGTTATTCCCTTGATCTTGTGTAAATATTCATCAAGAAAGCTGCAGGTTAGCTCATTATAAATGATTATCATCTCAGCCAAAGACGTCATCATTGTGGACTATTTTTGGTGCCTTGTTACCAGAAAAAATAGCAATTTTGTTGAATATTTTGGAAACAGGCATTGTGGGATGACTTGTGACACTTGCACTTCTTGTACTTACTTGCTACTCAAGTAAGTCCCTGTATCAAGTAGAGTTAGCCAGTTTGCCCTAGCAGTCAAAATAAAGCAAAGGTGACACTTCTAATATTTTTAGCAGAGGTGTCAACACCTAAGGTTAGTAGGGTAGCCATAGGGTACCCATAGCATGTCAAGTCAAGTGGCTTTATTGTCATTTCAACCATATACAGCAAGTACAATACACAGTGAATTGAAACAACGTTCCTCCCAGACCATAGTACTACCAAAAACACAGAACTACATGAGACTACACAGACTACACATTTATGACTCCTTGCTTTTTTGCTTTTTCAGTTAAAACCACAGTCAGACCAAACCTGAATAGTGTTTGGCATTTGTATGTGGTAGTGGTTGCTTTTGCTTCACACCAGCTTTATCTAGGTGAACTTCGACCCATGACTTCAAAAGCTCTGGGCTTCTGGGCCAGTAGAAAAGAAGAGGTAAATGGTCTGCACTTATATAGTGCTTTTCAACCTTTTTGCAGTTCACAAAGCACTTTACACTGTGTCTCATTCACCTATTCACGCACATACTCATGCACACATTCACACACCAATGGCAGCAGAGCTACCATGCAAGGCACCTGCCTGCCATCAGGAGCAACTTGGGGGTTCGGTGTCTTGCCCAAGGACACTTCAGCACATGGAATCATGTGGGCCGGGAATTGAACCGCCAACCCCACGATTGGTGGACAACCCGCTCAACCACCTGAGCCATAGCCACCCCAATGAGGTCTCATTGGACGGTAACAAAATTGTGGTTATTATTCATTATTAGTGGTCACACCAGACTTTTGCCTCACTGTTTTCTTACTGTTGCTTGGTGGAAAAAATAGCCATCTTGTCCAATGATTACACTAGGGTTTTTGTTGTTAATTTTTTTCTCTCTCGCTGCCTTCTAGGATTTCCTTCTTAGCAGTTTTGGAAGCTCTTCATTTAGAATAAAGATTCTTATTAAAGGTGAATTTGAGCCTGATAATTAATGTATTCTAATTTGAGTGACGCCATAGCTACACCTCAGCATAACAACTAGTTGTACATTAGGGTTTAGCTCATAACACATATTTACTAAAATACACATGAATTTACAGTATGTGTCTGAGATTTACTAGTACCAAATGACAAATGAGCCTTAAACACTAGCCAATACTGTATGCCTGGAATTAGAGGCTAATTTACGAAGTGTATCATTGTACCAGGCAAGATTGTCTTGAAGAACGTTAACTGGGTTGGATAATGAGTCTTACAATAGCCTCAGCACTATGCCGGAATTGATCCTGCGGGTTGCCTTTTGTTGAGTGACGTAGCACTGATGGTGCTGAGAGATTCTCCGAGAGCTCCGGTGACACCCACCATCAGCCTCTCCGCT
Organism: Cranoglanis bouderius; assembly: GCA_023630585.1. Lineage (NCBI taxonomy): Eukaryota > Metazoa > Chordata > Actinopteri > Siluriformes > Cranoglanididae > Cranoglanis > Cranoglanis bouderius. The sequence goes on from CM042538.1 coordinate 20,889,254, forward strand.
CTCAGGTATCTGGCGTCAGGTCTCGCCCACATATTGGGATAGGAAGTGTTTGCGCAGGTATGCTGGAGTGAAGCCGTTAGATCGTGTAGCGGCACTTGATTAGGGTTCTCGTACATTTGGTCATGGCTGTTGCAGTCATCTCTGGAACAAATCAGCAAGGTACAGAAAGTGGAGGTTCCTCAATACCGAGGAGCAAAAGGCAGGTTCTGTGGTGGTGAGTCACTGCTGTGCTACACAATGTCTCTGGTAGCTGAGTGTCAACTGTCTGCTTTAATGACTGTGGTTCAGGAGTCAGTACCTGAAACTGATCCCTGGAGCCTTGATCCTACACAATGTTCCACAGTGAGGCAGCTGTAGTTCACTGACTTTATGAAGCTAGACAGAGAATAGACCATGCAGTACATACAAATCAGTGTTGGAGAAGCTACTTGGAAGTTGTCTTGTCAATCTACATGGTACTCGTAATTTAAATTAGCTAAGTTACAGCCAAACTAGCTTTTTCATAAAGCCACTACAAGCCACTAAGAAAAAGTAGCTAACTACACTGACGCTGCTTTTTTCCACTGAAGCTACTTTGTCAAATGGAGGAGCTACTCTGTGCTTTGTACAGAGTATACCATAACAATGATTTTTCTTTTCTACTGGTAAACTACTCTTAGAAAGAAGCAGTTAAAATTACTTAACTGTAAAACAGCAATCATCAAAAAAGCAACATATACAGACTCAATCCACTACTTTTGGTTGACTTTGTTTCTGGAAATATCTAGCTAGCTAGTTAATGGGCGTACAGTACAGTAATCCATATAACATTGAATTAAATAGCTACGTTTGTCTGTTTTCTGCAGTAAGAATAATAATATTTGTAATCCTTGCTTGTTATTTGGTGTTGGCTGATGCTAGCTATTAGGCTAAATACCTGAGGTCAGCTGTCATGTTTCACTGAAACAGTTGATAATTCAATGCTCTGTCACAGGGCAGCGTAATACACTCAGAGGAAAGTACTAACTGCCCTCTTCTGCATACATGAGCTCACAGACACTCACGCCGCAAAAAATGCCTTTCTTGAAACAAGGAAGACACACTTAAATCTAGTTAAAGTGTACTAAACTCAAGCAGAAAATCTGCCAATGGGGTAAGCAAAACTCATTTGGTAAGAATTCTTGAAAATAGCATAAATATCTAGTCACTAAAAATGCTATTGGATCTTAAAACTAGACAAGATAGACTTACTTAAAATTAATATTTTGGTCTCTTGATTGAGCTGACTTTAAGAATTTATTCCTTAATCTAAGATTAATAATTAGCAAAAAAAAAAAAAAAAAAAACTTATAAGACAATTTCTTCAAACAGCATAATAAAAATAAGTGACTTTGTCTTAAATTAAGGCACCAGAAGCATTGTTATTTTCAGCATTTTTATTGAAACAGGGAAAAACTCTGCAACATAGTGTCAGGGATCAGATTTTTATTGAATAAAGTGGAAAACAAACAACCAAAACTATGAAAACAAGAACCATAAAGGTAACAATGGTCACAAGGCAAAAACATGCGGACTATGAGAGTGGCTGTAGCACACATGATAACACATGAACACGATAACAACAAAAGCGTGACAATTAGGTGCTGAAAAACTAGAACTTCTATAGGGGTGCTTATTAGGGGTAACACAGAACAGGTGTGAGTGATCAGTGGGACATGTGACATGGTCATATGACATGCTGGGGCTGATGGATAATGTAGTTCAGTGTGGATGTCAGCATAACTATGACACACAGCTGCTGCATTGAAAAACTGAACTGTGCAAGTGGTCTTGGTCTTTAAATAAGGAAAACCATCTTGTTCCTCTGCTAGTATATTATGCAAACCATTGTTGTAGCTTGTTACTGGTTAAATCTTGCTCAATATTATCTGGAATAACTTATGAAAACAAAGTTAGATATATTTTCTTAAAATGAGATTGATTTTCTAATGCAAAACATGCTTGACAAGATTATTTTTCTTTTTACAGAAAAATAAGATTAATTTCCCAGAAACAAGGCTTTTTTTTACTTTCTTGGAATTCCTTTATTGCAGTGCTCGATTGGCCAGTGTCATTCCGATTGACAAGTGAGAGAGTAACACCATCCGTCCCACCTGGCAAATTACGCTCTCTTGGACTCCCAGCCATGGAAGGCTGTGGCATTCCCACTCGTCATGTCCTGATGACAGGGTGAAAGCTTTTGTGTTGTGCCTTTTGGAAGCAATTTGTCGAAAATATGTTGCAGACCAATATATAACAAAGCAACAGATAGATAAATAGCTTCAGGGATAGATGGATAATGGATTGATATAGGGATAGATGATAACAAATAGACACATACAGTATATACAAATGGATAGACAGATAAAACAGATGATTAGACTTATAGATAGATAAATAGATACATACAGTACATACAGATGGATAGATGGATATAACAGATAGGTATATAAGTAGAACTTTTCACATAAATAGGTAGTGCAAATTGTAAATCACAGTGCACAAATGGTGAGCAGTAGATAAGTAGCAATCAAAACTGTAATAAGTGATAAAAAAAATACAACAATAGGACCTACAAGACCAGTTCCCACTGAGTGCACAGACTGCAGAGGGAGGAAGAGAGGGATCAGATCATATTGCAGAACGTGGGCAGACGATTGACATAAAAGAACCGGACGAGTTCACAGCCCACGCAGAGCAACGCTCCTTAATTGCCTGAGACAATGCGCGTGAGGACAGAGATTACCATGCTCACAGCAACATGGCCTTAAATACACCGCTGGGCCTGCTGTGTCGGACTGTTGCTATGGTAACTCAGGAGGGGTAGCATTACTGCAAGGTATGATGGGAAGTGGAGGGGGATAAAACACAATAGCTTCTAAATTGAACTCATAGCTTCACACATTTACTTTCTTTTCCTTCTCTCTCTCTCTCTCTCTCTCTCTCTCTCTCTCTCTCTCTCTCTCTCTCTCTCTCTTCCTTCATCTGTGTCTTTTTACACCCAAGTCTTATGAGGCCCAGTTCACTGAATACAGGTTTGCTGTGGAGAAATGTTGTATACTGGCGCATTCCAATTGTAATATCCATCTGGGAAATGAGACCAGCATCAGCCATGATATTACTGGAACTAATTTTGTTAAAAGAGCTCTTCCTGGTTGCTCTCCTTCCCTTTCTCCCTCCCTCTGTCTGTTTTTCTCTCTCTTTCTCTCCCTCTGCAGCCATGTAACATCTCTCTTCTGCACTTGCATTCTATTTGACCTCCTTCCTTGCACTTGGTTGCTTGATTGAGACTGAACTATAGAACAGCTCATTCTAATGAGCTGTGCATTGTGACCTGCACTAAACCCTTTTCATACAGCTTTTTGATTAGTCGTGTGTAAGACTGTACAGTAATGGTACAGCTCATATTGGAATTATAATTATTTATCACAACTACGCAGCCAATTTAGGAACATTGTGCCACATTTATCAAGATGAATATGAAAGAATTTGTTCGTAAATCATTCGCTGGAGCATTTACACAAGGAATGTGGTATACATAAAAATCCAGTTTCATTAAAAAAAAAAAAAAAAAAACAGTAAAAACAAACGTTTGTATCCTATAAAACTCACTCAATGTGAACCACAATTGAAGGGCTCCAAATTGTAGAACTGCTATGAGTTTGCTATGAGTACAAATGTATGTATAGATAACTAAATATACAGATGTTTTAATATCATAGTACTGCCTTCCCTTGCCACTTGTCCTAGCTATGTTTGAACAACTTAACTGCAGAACCGCATTCATGGGGATGATGAGTAGATTCTGATTCTGATTCTCATTCACTCTCCTTCCCTAGAGATCCATGTTGACCATATCATGCAGGTGCTGGCCAAACCTCTTAGAACACCAACTATACATTTTTGGGAAGAAGTGAGACCCCTGTGTGCCCCAAGTATTATTTCTCAGATACATTATGAGCAAAGAAGGAGTAAGGTCAATGCTGTGAAGGAATGACCCATTCCATGCACAGTCACTGAATTTCAGAGGTTTCTGGGATTTGGACATTTCTAGGGCTTCAACTCTATAGCCACTCTACTCACTTCACTAATCACAAAAATCACATGGAATGAACCCACAAGGTGGTGTACACATCCATATCTGACTTTGCCTTTGGTATTTGAGGGCTATGGCCTGGAGGAAGGCTGCTGGCTTCCTGCAAGGGATGTCCTGGACCGTGCTCTCTCTCATAAGAGAACTCCTTGTATCTCTCTTGATTAGTTCTTTGATTATGGCCTGCATGTTTACTGATTTAGCCTTGTCTAGTTTATACCTTTTGCCTGAAGTTTAGCCTGCCTTATGTTTCTCAGTATTGACTAGGCATTTTGCTTGTGTGCTACATACAAAAATGCTTTGTTTAATTTGGACAGTGCAGGCTATCCGTGGAGGAGCTGGTATAAAGGCCCAGCTGCCCAATGTACAGAAATAGCTAACATGGTGTGTTTTACTTAGTAAACCCCATGGTCATCTGATTAACTGCATGCCATTGACTCAACGGGAACAATTTTAAAGAGATAAGAATTTGAAAATCAGCTGAAAATGCTTTGATGTTCATGATGATTTAATTACTTTTATTGGCCAATCTAATGTCTTGACCATATCACAGAGCTCTCTGTGTGTGTGTGTGTGGGTGTGTGTGTGTTTATGTGTTCGTGTGTGCAATGATGTCGTCATGCTGTCATTCTTCCAGCATGTCTGTCAAACCCTGTGCTGCTATTTTTAACTCTGAGGCTGAAGGTGTGTGTGTGTGTGTGTGTGTGTGTGTGTGTGTGTGTGTGTGTGTGTGTGTGTGTGTGTGTGTGTGTACAGGCCTGTAACTGGACTCTTCTCTGTTCTCTTCTAGCAGGATAATTTTAGACAAGCAGTTGGACATTTCAGCAGGGTGTCGGGTGTCTAGCCCACCACCCTGTGTGTTTGCCGTGTGTGTTTTTGTCTTCTCTCTCTGTCCTTCCTCTGATTGTTTCATATGTGGTTCATTCGTTCTTAACTGTTTTCAAAGAGCAGCTGATGGCTGTTTCATATGAGCATACAGTACATGTGTATAAAAATAAAAAGTTTTGTGTGCTTATGCGTTTTCGGGAGGTACATAGAATATCAGCACACAGGTGTCAAAGACATTCTATATTATATTTAATGTTGCAGTCTGTAATGAGTTTTGGTACTGGGGCTGATGTTGGCCTGGATCAGTCTCGGATCCAGTTTGACCTTTTCCAATAAGATCCACTGATGAATTTCATGTCTTGAATGCATATGATATTGATCAATACAACACAGTGTTTATGTGAACATAAGACACAAACTGTCTTTAAACTAGCCAACATGACTTCTGTGACAATTCTCACAACCTGGCAACAGCATGTAGCAGAGAGTTGCCTTGGCTACTAGTCAGTATAGATTATCTTTGATCTTGGTATTGTATCAGAAATAGAAAAATAGGATTAGTGATGCCCTAACTATATTTTATATTTGAGCGGTCAAACTGTTATACATTCTGATGGTCGATGTGAACATTATCCGAAGCTGCTGGCCCGTATCTGCATGATTTTATGCATTGCACTGCTGCCACACAATTGGTTGATTAGATAATTGCATGAATGAGTAGGTGCTCAGTGCTCAGTGAGTGTATATACAGTATATGTGAATGTATATGTATGAGTAGGGAAAAGTTTGTATGATGCAGTGGGGTGGCAGCCATGAGAAAAAGACAGACAGAGAACACTAACCACATGAGGCTGACTCACATAGCGACTATGAGACACACACACACACACACACACACACATGGTGGCCCTGAACAAAAACAGCTCTGCTGATGTCTGCTGTTCAATGCCATATGAGGCAGAGTCTCTCTTACATGCACTGAATGATGGGAGTTTGCTGGCCAAACAGACTGGTCAGCAGATTGGTGAGGATTGTTCTGTTTTTGGCTGAAGCTAAAGATGCTCATCATGTCTCTCTGTGTGTTTTTGTTATCCAGTTCTCAGCGATATCAGGAGGACTTCATACATTAGATGTCACCTGATCATAAGCCTTAGCTCTTTCTCCAACCCTTATGTTTAATTGTAGCGCTTTCTTTCTACAACTATCTCACATTTAGTGCTGCATCTCCGCAAACAGTTCGACAGTATTTTGTGTCACTTATAACCCACTTTGGATACAGTGTAAAATGTAAGAAGAAAGTATGATCGCCTCAGAGTGTGCCTAGCTGAAAGTGTGTGTTCTTTCTCATGTGTGTGATGCAGGAAAGCCATATCTCGCTCGGGCCTGCAGCACCTGGCCTCAGTCCAGAAGCCTCTCCCTGCTGTGACCAACGGACCAGCCAAGGAGCTGCGTGCCACCATCGACTGGAGTGTGAGTCACACACTCTGTATTTCATAGCTCCTCATCCTACACACAGCTATAGCTCTGCTCCGAATCTGAAATACAAAATGCACAACATTGTGTTTTAGCCGTTTGTACAATGCAAAGGTAGAAATGTATTTTAGTTATAAGATAGTTCGTTGCCGTGTAACTAGATAATAAGTTGCCGTGTATTTACTGTATGTTCACCTACCTTGCAGATGATCTATGGGTACCATATGATCTAGGGGTGTGCGATATGTATCATCTGCGATAATATCTTAATTGTTGTTTTAACGATGTGCGAGCTGACATTATCGAGTATGTCACTCACTTTGCAAAAACCAATCAGAAAAACGCCTTGAGTGTCCACGCATTCACTGCATGATGTAGGATAGACTACTGCGCGTGTGCATCGAGAGTGCACGCTTTCACTGTGTGATGTAGCCTATTAGAATGCAGTGTGCAAGTTAAGCTAGCGTAGCTGCATGACTGAAGTTAAAAATGAGTGAACAAACAGCACTCACTAGATGTGAGTCATCCTCACTGGCATGGAGGTGGTTTGGCTTTGAAGAGACGGATGTTGCTCAAAAGAAGGCAATCTGCAAACTATGTCGGAAATCGGTTGCCGTTAAAGACAGCTCTGCATATTACTTGTTTCACCATCTGCGAACTAAACACAGCACAGAATATGAATATGAAAAGATTCAGGAGTCAGCTGTCCACGACACTCCTAAACCAGCCGAGGTACCCGAACAAAAACACACTGTGCAAAAACTTCAGATTTAAGTAAATAAATAAGACCTCTTTTTCCTTAAATATGTTGTTTCCATTAATATCATTAGTAAGCAACAAATAATATCCTATTAACAAGAGTGAACTAGTACAATATAACACTTTAACAAAAATCTATTTAGTTCCAGCATCAAAATGTTGCAGGTCTGGAACCATGAATGTGACGGCAAGAGGGGAGCATCATTTCATTGCCATGACAACAGCATGAACAATTCAAGTTATTTAAATGGCTGCTATAATATAACACTTTTACAAACACATTTTTGAAGGATGCAAAAGATTGTCTACTACTTATCGTTATCGACAAAATCCCAGAAAATATCGAGATATCATTTTTGATCAATATCGCACACCTCTAATATGATCTGTGGTCTCTGTACACCAACATGGTCTAAGTAAGGCGGCATTTACATTGTGGGCCTTGATGCACAATTCCGCTATTTTGACACATCTGAGTTGTAAAGCATGGTTATTTGAGTTGCCATAGTGTTCCTGTCTACTCCAACCAGTCTGGCCATTCTCCTCTGAACTCTCAACAAGGTGTTTTCACTCACAGAACTGCCGCTGAACTATTATTTGTTTTTCACATGATTCCGTGTAACCTCGAGGGACTGTTGTGTGTGAAAAAACCCCAGATCTCTGAAATATTCAAACCAGACTGTCTGCCACCAAAAAACATGGCATGGTCAAAGTCATTGAGGTCATATTTTCCCCATGCTGAAGTTTGATGTGAATATTAACTGAAACTCTTGACCCGTATCCGTATGATTTTATGACTGTGTTGCTGCCACATGATTGGCTGATTAGATCATTTCAAGAACATGTAGGTGTACAGGTGTTAATAATATAGCGAACGGTGAATGTATGCATTAACTGGAATGTTTTACAGACAAATGCAGAAGATTTATTTTGCTGTTGTATAAGTGAGCAGGGAGGAGTTCTCTGTGTGATTTGCATATTTAACATTCTGTTCTCTGTCATGTCTCTTAGAGACCACAGGCGAGACATGTGGAGCGGTTGGGGCCCGTGGGCCACTCCTCGCTGCTAGCCTTTCTCTCCTCATAATATGACCAGCGCCAGCATCAAACTTTAATGTGTGTTTGCTTGTGTTCGTGTGTACACGGCAAAATCTCCAGGATTGAATTAACATCTACAGTCATTAGGGATAATTTAGCACTGTAGGTGTTAATTCAGTGCTGGGGTTTTTGCTAGCCTGTGTGTGTGTGCTTGTCTTTTTTAATGGAGTATAAATTTTCCATTTCAACTACAGCTGATTTCACCGCGTTACACTGTGAATTGTGTGATATGAATAGAGTTAAAGATAACGCAGTTTTGCTTTTTCCTGGGTGAATGTGTGGCTGTGGCCTTTGCTGTGGGCCTTTTTGCTGTTTCTCTTTATGTGTACATACTGTTTTCAGAGTGTATACTTTATGTTTATGTGTGAGAGATCATGTTAATCATATGCACATTCAGGCTCTTACCTTTGGCAGCAGGCTGTAACATTCAGATCAGTCAGTCCATGTAAGTTTCTGTTGCTTAGACTTCAGAAAACAAAAGAAACACATTAAGTATTAAGGGTGGGAGAAAAAAAATCGATGCATCGCGATTCTTTCTCTAACGATTCTGAATCGATTCTCAAAAAATTCAGAATCGATTCTGCGTTCAATTCAAATCACGACTGTGCGCTGTAACGGTCACTTATAAGGATTACGGTATGTGAAAAGAGACAGGTTTTTATCTGATAAATCTAGCATTTTTCAAACGTAGTTATCTAGTAGCTCTTTTCCACCAACAATGTGCCGATGCTATTACCAGAACAGCCTAATCTGGAATGGCTCCACAAATTTTATTTTAATGGAAAAATGCCAGCTTTCGGATGCAAAATCGATTTAGTTCCAGCATCAAAATGTTGCTGGTCTGGAACCATGAATGTGATGGGAAGAGGGCAGCATCATTTCATTGCCATGACAATAGCATGAACAATTCGAGTTATTTGAATGACCGCAATTAAAGCACAAAATCTAAATTGTTATTACAATGATCAGTCAATAAGTCTGAGGAATTACTATTGTAGTACAGTTATCTGAATAGGAGCTAATGCTACTGGAAACAAAAGACTTTTTGTGCAGTTACACTCTTTAAATAACTTAAAGCAATAGGTGCATTCATGTCATGGAATTGTTGTTTAAAATGATATCTTTGTGTTGTATGTAGATGGTGAGAGATTGGGCTTTGGATGGTACAAAATGTTGTTAATGCTAAAAGTAATCTAGAACTTTACAACATACAGTCCTCCACATGGTTGGAGTAAAGTGTTACCTAGTTTCATGAGTCTGACCTCTAGTGTTTGCTGGACAGTCTGGTATGTTTCCTCAGTAAAGGTGGCCAAGAGCCGCATACTTTTTGAAAAGGCAATTTGATCAACATTGCAAACAGCAAACCACAGACCATCAACTCTAGCATGAGTCAGTTGCAGTGAGAAAGTGAATTAACCCAAGTGCAGAAAGTCAACTAATCATGTTGTGTATTTTGGGCTGTGGGTGGAATTTTGTTATAGATGTGAGACGCTAAACTGAGCTGTGAGGTGCAGACTGAGCCAAAGGACTCAAAGAGCTGAAGTTCTGCAGAAATTAGATGTGGTCTGGATATTTTTGGAGTCATGAACGAAAAGAAAAAATAAATGCTGGATGTGATACACAAAATGTTATCTAGTTATTTTTGAAGTTATCTAATAAGGTCTGTTTTCCTTTTACTATTGTCATATTTTAGATTTCCAAGTATGTTTTCAGCTCTACATGCCCCTCAGCCAATTTCTATTTATTTATTTATTTATTTTTGAGATATTTTTGTATGTTTAATACAGAATGCATGTTCACAGAACAGACTGTGACCCCCACCATCCTGAAACTTGTGAACCCCAGGTTTTGGAGCATCTGAGACTGAGCTGAGACTAAGCACTCTCTGGTTTATTCTGTGTAGATAAACAGACAGAAACCAGTGATTGGCTAGCGTCACACTACAGTATTTGATAGAGGATGACGGAAACGAGAGAGGCGATAGGTTGAAACCTGATTAGCGTGTACAGTTGCACCGCTCAGGAGGGACAGCATTTTTTATGTAGGAGTGTGCATGACCTGTACAGGATTTGTCTTTCTGTACAAGATGTTGGATGCGGACCTGTAAAGCTGGGGCGTGTGTGTGTGTGTGTTTAGGAGAATGCAGTAAATGGGGAGCACCTGTGGCTGGAGACCAACTGCTCTGGAGAGATGTGTTACCTGGGTGAGGAGACGTGCTTGGTGAAGATTGCAGTGAGTACATATGACTACTGTGCATAAAGAGATAAATACAACACCCTCTTGGTCATAAGTGCATATGTACGATTTGCCTAATGAGTGTCGAGAAAAGTCTAGAATTTTTGTATATCTTGTTTGTTTGCCTTATTTTGGAATAAATAGTCTATGAAAACAGTACCTGAATAATAACATTAACTGCAGTCAGGAGTCAGATGAGTGAAGGCCACAGATTTTTAAATGTGTCATTAGAGTGCCTCTGCAATGACACTTCTTTCCACGAGGTAATACACAGACAGTGTGTGCTGAAGGCCAGAGATTGCTATTAGTCTGAAGAGGATAAAGCCAGGCAGGTGAATCCACGCTCGCTCTCTGTCAGGCTTTTGTTTGCACTGAGCATGGCACTCTGAGGTGTTAAAGAACTCTTTGATTACCTCTCCAGTCAAGTTGACAAATCTTTTGCCTCAAAACAAGCTTTTTACTGCAGGCAGCAGGAAGGAAGAGACGGTGTTTGTAGTACAGAAGATACTATGGATGAAGGCATAAATGCAATTAGATTAACTGTGCTTGAAATGACTGATTCTTACTCTGTTGTGAACAATACAACTAAAGCCGGTTATACACTGCAATTTCAGCTTTCTGTGAATATTATGTCACACTGTACAAAAGCATCCCAGTAAATCCTGGCAGGATTCTATAACAAACATGTGATAATGTGTTCTCCATGTCAGATTATACGATGAAGATCCTCTAATGATAGACCTGTGATTAAAGAAAATTACTGCATTCAGCCTACATCATCAAAAAATTTTAGCCAAGCTTGTGCAGAAAATGGGCTCATATAAAAAAAACAAGCTTTTTATAGAATAGTAGCAATGTTATGCCTAGAAAAAAACATGTTTTAAAAGACAAACAAGATGAGTTTGGAGCTATTCGTGGCTGATTACAAGGACAAATAGCTTATTCTTCAAAGTGAGTTTAATAATAAGGATAAGGGTAATAAGGGTAATCTGTCCATCGGCATGTGTGCTAGCTTTGCAACTCAATGTATGCAGGGCTAGTTATGTGGGCTGGTAAAATTATATAATTATTTTTTTTTTAGCAAGTCAGTATTTTAAATGGTTGTTTTCTCAAACATAAACATTCCATTTTGTATTTCGTGTAATCATGTGTCATCCTTCTGTTAGTGTTAGTGGACGAGCGTCTTAGCAGCAATCGCTCACTGAGATATAATAAAAGATTTCTGACCCTTTGTTGTCAGCTGTCTTTGGTTGCAGTGGCATTAAATCGGAGGCCAATGAGCACATTATGATGTTATGTTTGAAGACCACCGATCTCAGCTCACAACCAACGGATTCTTTTAAATTCTTTGTTCAAATTAAAAAGTTATAAGATACAAATGATCAGTTCAGTTTATTGTTGATTTATTCTGTGCTGTTAAAATAAACATGCAACAATTGCAAGGCCACTGTGTGTATACGAGTGTGTGCAAATTATCCACCTGTTATACACAACGTTAAAAAAATATGAACATTAAATTCGGGAAACAGACGACAAAGCCACAACTCCAAGGAACCTTATTGTATCACACCAACCAATCTTGACAAGACACTAGCTTGTAGCTGTATCACGTCAACACCATTCATGGAATGCATTTACTGGGTTTTTAATGTATCTATTTATTTCTGTTTAATCATTTTCTTTTCACACTAAATGCCAGAAGATCCTGTGACATGAAAATATGTAAACGTATTGTAATCAAAATTTACATGTCCTCACCTATGAGATAAACAGAAGCACGGTCAAGCTGAGTGAAGAGGATGTGAAAGAGATGTTCTACAATTGGTACATACTGTATGTATAAACTATATAATATGATATAATGTACTCATGCTAGGCAACTTGCCAAATTGGCTGGTTCATTAAACAGTTGCCCTCCTAGTGCAAAATCTCACCGTGGTGTTAGTGTTAAGCCCTGGTTGTAAGTGAATGCAGGTTAATGTGGGGTTTTTTTCCATTGCAATGTGTCATGTGCTGTTTGGTTCTCTTAAGAAGTCGGCTCCACGGAGGAAATGTGCAGCATGTAAAATCGTCGTTCACACGGCATGCATCGAGCAGCTGGACAAGGTAGGCATATAATCACCTACTTTATATTGGTGGGAGTCATTCTACTCCCTGCAATATAGTCCATCAGGGGAAAACAACAATGGAGAAAAGTCCTAAATTATTGGCATTACTCTCAAACATAAAGGCTCCTAATCCTGTCCTGTTGTTTCCTTGCATGCAGATCAATTTCCACTGTAAGCCTACGTTTAGGGAAGGAAACTCTCGAAGCATCCGAGATGTACGTTTTAACCTCTAACTAGATGAATGAAGAGTATATGTATATGTACAGTAGTATATATCATACACTGTGCACACTGACTCCATTGTTTCTTTGTGTTTGGGAAAACAGAACGTGTTAAGACATCACTGGGTGCATCGACGACGGCAAGAGGGAAAATGCCGTCAGTGTGGCAAGGTAGGTCGCATCATTGACCCTGCAATATCAGTAAATACTTTCAGCACAATTAATAACATTAAAACCACTAACATTATCGACAACATAAACACTATTAAATGGCCTAATGATCACCGTGGCTTCCTGAGTAGGGCAACAATAAAGGCGATCACCTAATTCAGTCATTTGCAAGGCCAAAACAATCCCTGGACAGGACCTGGAGACGTTTGAGTCAGTGAGGAGTAGGAGGTCACTGAACAAACTGGACAATCTATCTCACCCCCTTCATGCAGAAGAGGCCACTTTCCTCTGAGTATGTTTCACTGTATAGGCAGCAGTATGAAAATGTGCAGTGGCTGACTTCACGTGTAGCATCCACCTGGATGATGCAATGGCAGCCATAGTGCACCAGAACACCCACCACACACCAGATATTGGTGGCAAGGAGCAGAGAGTGATATAGCCAATTCAGGGATGGAGATTATTATGGGGCCATGATAGATAAAGGCTAATGGGGGGAATTTTACCAGGACACCAGGGTTATGCCCCTACTCTTTACAAGAAGTGTTCTGGGATTTTTAATGACCACAGAGAGTCAGGACCTCGGTTTTGTCCCTGTTACTATACTGGGGCATTAGGACCCACACAGACTACAGGGAGAGCACCACCTGCTGGCCTCCCTAATACCACTTCCAGCAGCAACCTTAGTTTTCCCCATCCAGGTATTGACCAGGCTCAACCCTGCTTAACTTCAGTGGGAAACCAGGCGAGAACTGCAGGGTGATAAGGTTGACTAGCGGGTGGAAATTGGAGGTGACCATAAAACTGGGGGATAAAATTAAAAAAAAAAAAAAAAATTACCACTATGGCTCTAATTGAGTCACAAGTTTACATACAGATAGATGTCAAATTAAAGGAAAATCAACATAACACGCTATACCTGAATATACAATATTTTGAAAAAGGCATTGAAAAGCTGAACTTTCAACTTTTTGCACCAATCAACAAATGAGTCATCAGCAAAACAAATAATTTTGTTTATCTGTTCAAAAAAATGCAAAGTTATTAAAGAGTTTAGTTCAATGCAGTGATAAAGCAGTGAAACATGATAATCTTGCTTGTTTTACAACAGGCTCTGTGGTTGGTTGTCTGCCATGTTTGTCAAAGTACCTCTTCCTGTAAAAGTTGGCAGTCCTTAACCAGATTTACTGATAAAACTTATGAGATATTATATAAAGTCAATTCAGTCATTTTCTTCGTCTGTCCTCATCAGCAGAATAACTGTCTTCAGACTCCGAAAATGGCTGATGAAAATGAGCCAAACCTCAGATATTAATTCTTCCATTTCTATTCTGTTTTAACTGCAGAGTTTCCAGCAGAAGTTCTTCCACAGTAAGGAGATTATCGCCATCAGCTGCTCGTGGTGCAAGCAGGCCGTGAGTGTTGTTTGAGGTGGAAGGTGACACTGTTACAGACTCGGTGGCTCATGTGTGTACCGGTTGCTGACTCCTGTGTCTCATGCTCTCCTTCTCAGTTCCACAACAAGGTGACGTGTTTCATGCTGCAACAGATCGAGGAAACTTGCTCTCTCGGCGCACACGCCGGGGTCATTGTACCTCCCTCTTGGATTATTAAAGTCAGGAAGCCACAGGTACAGCAGGCCTTGAGTAACTGAGTTACTCTACGTTGTTTGTTTTGAGGCAGAGAGAAGCCCTGTGTTTTTAAGACATGTATTTTCTAGGAAAGGTGCTTATGACGTGAAAAAGTAAGCCTGATGCACTTGCATGTAAATGAGACGTGAGATTGATACTAAGGTCTGTTCAGAGCTCGGCTGCATGATCTTGCCATCTGCAGTTTGTTCTCAATGTGCTGCCGTTTGATATAAAAAAACCATCAGGATTTATATGTATTGTACGCAGTCTTTACCATTACATGCTACCTGTTAAATAGGCTTGTTGCTTTTGCCTCACATTTAACATGGATTTTATCTGTTTCATTAAAGCCTGTAGAATTGATCAAACGACTGTCTCACACCCTCATTGGTTACGTTCACACTGCAATTAAAAAAAAATATATATATGATGTGGCCTATATCTGACACTAGTCTGAACACAGTCCTGAACTGACCAGTATGCGCAAAAAAACCTTTCCAGTAAGATTAAATTATGCCGATGTGAAGTTATGATAGATGATGGATTGCCTTAAAAGTTGCATGAAATTAGATCAGACTGTTCAGGCTGAGGTCGCATTACCACATATCAGATCTGTATCACATTTCTGTAACTGGAATTTAAAATGTCACATTCAGTGTGATTTGTACTGTTCATGCTTTCATGAAAATTAAAGCAAATTTAGCAAACTTTTACTTGCAGTGTAAATGTAGCCTTTATGAAATCCCAGTTTCTAGCTCTTGTTGAATTTAGTATCACACCTGTTTGTGAATTTACACAGCCTTTGACCTTCCAGGACCTATGATTGGCTGATGTGCGAGGGGGTGTGGCAGTGTTTTGATGAGTGACAGGCCACTGTCACTTTCAATTCAGGGGTTAATAGAAGGGAAGCCTCTCACACTCAGGCGAAATAATACTACCAAAAGGACACCTTGAATATTTCTCCGGTTTTATACATGTACGGTAAAGACTGATTCTAGGATGTGATTTTTTTTAAAAAATTTTATTGAGAAGGAAGCTTAGCTTATTCTGGTGTTACCTAGTATGGAAAGGGTCCTGATGTAATTTACAGGGAATGGCCTTTTCATAGAACACCTCTTCCTGGGAAAAAGAGTGAGTTCAGCTAATGAATCTGATCTTGTTTCCTTATATAGCTGCAAAACAAGACTTCACCAAAGGTCACTCGTGTCCTCTCTCAGTGCTGCTAGGTTCAGGTTTAGCTTGTATCTCTGAACGTGCTATTAGACATGAGTCCCATCTCTCTCCTGTCTCTCAGAGCTCGTTCAAAAACTCCACTCGGAGGAAAAAACGGACCTCTTTCAAACGAAGAACCAGCAAAAAAGGCACAGATGTGAGTAGCCACTATGTCTCTCAATGCACTGACATCTCTGTGAGTGCTGGACACGGACAGATACTTTGTCAAAAAAGGAAAGTTTTTATTTCCTCTAAAACTGGAGGTGGGATAGGAGGTTGATGCGATTAGTGCCTGTCAAAATATATCTCTTCTTCCTCTACGTTTCCCTTCCCCTAACTCCTACTCTGATACATCTGTTCAAGCAGCTTACTGCAACTCTTTGTGTGTCTTATGGAGGTACAGTGCCCTCCACTAATATTGGCACCCTTGGTAAATATGAGCAAAGAAGGCTGTGAAAAATTGTCTTTATTGTTTAACCTTTTGATCTTTTGTTAAAAGAATTCACAGAAATACTCCTCTCTTATGGATATCAAACAATTGCAAACACTGCACAATTTTATAAAAAAAACTTTGTTAAATATAGTTGTGCAATAATTATTGGCACCCTTGTGAATTCATATGAGAAAAATATATTTGAAGTATATTCCCATTGATATTTTACATTTTTTAGTACACCGGGGTGACTAGGAACAGGGAATTGTTTGTTTCACGGGGATATGAATATGAAGTAACACATAGGCCAAACTCCCTTAGTCATTCATAACAATGGGTAAGACCAAGGAATATAGCTGTGATGTGCGGCAAAATGTTGTTGAGCTTCACAAAATGGGAAGTGGCTATAAGAAAATAGCACAAGCATTGAAAATGCCCATTTCCACCATCAGGGTAATAATTAAGAAGTTCCAGTCAACTGGAAATGTTATGAATCAACCTGGAATTGGATGTGTGTCTATATTGTCTCAACGCACTGTGAAGAGGATGGTTGGAGTGGCCAAAAAATCTCCAAGGATCACAGCTGGAGAATTGCAGAAGTTAATTGTGTCTTGGGGTCAGAAAGTCTCCAAAACTACAATCTGAAGTCACCTACATCACCACAAGTTGTTTGGAAGGGTTTCAAGAAAAAAAGCCTCTACTCTCATCCAAAAACAAACTCAAGCATCTTCAGTTTGCCAGACACTACTGGAACTTCAAATTGGATCGGGTTCTATGGTCAGATGA
The DNA here is from genome assembly GCA_023630585.1 of Cranoglanis bouderius. Classification (NCBI taxonomy): domain Eukaryota; kingdom Metazoa; phylum Chordata; class Actinopteri; order Siluriformes; family Cranoglanididae; genus Cranoglanis; species Cranoglanis bouderius. The sequence goes on from CM042538.1 coordinate 20,906,319, forward strand.
AACAAAAATAGAGCTTTTTGGCAATAAACACCAGAGGTGGTTTTGGCGCACACAGAGAGGTAGCCATATGGAAAAGTACCTCATGCCCACGGTTAAATATGGTGGTGGCTCTTTAATATTTTGGGGCTGTTTTTCTGCCAGAGGACCTGGACATTTTGTTAGGATACATGACATCATGGACTTAAATGAAAACCTGACTGCCTCTGCCAGAAAGCTTAAAATGGGCCGTGGTTGGATCTTCCAGTAGGACAATGATCCAAAACATACATCAAAATTAACACAAAAATGGTTTACTGACCACAAAAGCAAGTTTCTGCCATGGCCATCCCAGTCCCCTGACTTGAAACCCATAGAAAACCTGTGGGGTGAACTGAAGCGGAGAGTCCACCAGCGTGGACCTCGAAATTTGATCTGGAGAGATTCTGTATGGAGGAATGGTCCCAGATCCCTTGCCATGTATTCTCCAACCTCATCAGGCATTATAGGAGAAGACTCAGTGCTGTTATCTTGGCAAAGGGAGGTAGCACAAAGTATTGACTATAATTGTCGCACACCTATATTTAACAAAGATATTTTTTGTTTGCAATTGTTTGATATCCATGAGAGCAGAGTATTTAAAAAAAATGTTAACAAAAGATCAAAAGGTTAAACAATAAAAAATTTTCACAGCCTTCTTTGCTCATATTTACCAAGGGTGCCAATATTAGTGGATGGCACTGTATGTGTGGAGGTATGTGTGTTTTGTATATAACACTGCTTTTTCTGCAGGAGGCAAAATGGCGGCCGTTTATGCTGAAGCCTGTGCCTTCCCCACTAATGAAGCCCGTGCTGGTGTTCGTTAACCCTAAGAGTGGGGGAAATCAGGTGGGAAGAACATGAATGATGAAGGAGGAATGAATGCTGTGTTTGTGTTATTATTCCTCTTACTTCTGCTGTCTTATCTTTAGGGGAACAAATTGCTGCAGATGTTCATGTGGATTCTGAATCCTCGCCAGGTGTTTGATCTCTCCCAGGGAGGGCCTAGAGAAGCGTAAGTCTAAAACAACACTATCTTGTCTTGATTGCCTCTTTACCCTCCATTATTCTGTTCTTAAAATGTTATAAAGCACTAAAAAGTGTCAGGAATTTTAGAAAATACTAATCAAGTTTTCATATCTACATATTTATTTAGATATTTTATTAATAAAAATTGCCATTCAAAAGGTATCCATCGTTTAAATAATCCTAAACAAACTAAATTTATGTCCTAGGTAGCTAATCATTTTCAATGGGTGTTATTTAAAGTAAAGCTTTTTGTTGTGGCTGAATCCTACATGGCTTAAATGTTGTGGACTGTGTAGGTTGCCTAAAAAAAGGAAAGCTAAGTATCAGTGACAAGAAATTATAAATAAAATTGAGCTTAAAACATTAATGTTTACTAGGGATAGTCAATATGAAAACATAATTTTGGTGTTATAAATTATGTCACAATATAATTCTCTAACATATTGCAGGCATTGTCTATATTTTTATTACAACTCTGGATGTTAAAAAAAAAAAAACTTTTGGTATCTATCTGCCGGTAGACAAACGGCATTGAGGGTAATGTAGAAAACCATTAACCAAAGTGAAAATAGACCAACATGTTGATGAAAGGCATTTAAACTAAAAGAATCAACTCAGAATTTTGTTACAAAATAAATTTTGGACCACATTCTAATTATAAAGATTAATATGCAAGTCTTTCAGGGTGGACTTTTCCTTTAATCCTCAAATGCATTTGAATACTGAATCTAAAAATTTGAATGTAATATTTGGAAGAATTTAAAAGCACTAACAGCAGTTATAACTATACAGTACTTTTTTCCTTTAGAAAGTTCAGTGTTCCAGAAGTTTCTCTTCTTCACTCTCTGGTCTTAGATCATGCCAAGGCCCCACTTGGGTCTGCCTCCTAATTGAGCTGTTTTCTGTAGGCAGTGAAGCACGTTCCAGTGCTCAGAGGGGCTCTGCTGTTTGTTCTGAGCTGCCAGAGGGGCTTTAGGAAAAGAAACAGAAAGAGAGGCATGGATGGAAGAAGGTAGACAGAGGCAGAAAGACAGACACACAGAAAGATGGCGTGAGGGAGAGACATGCAAAGGCAAGAGAGAGATTGATACTGATAGGAAGAGGAAAGAAAGAGAGAAAAGGAGCATGAAAGAGGGCAGGACCCAGCTGGTGGTGCCTACTGCTGAGCTTAGCCTGACAGAGCTGTGATTAAAGCCTCTCTGCCAAAATATGCATCTTTAACTGGGCTTTAGCCAGGAGCAGATACCAGCACACTGATCGGCCTGCTCCTGTTCTGTTTAGAAATAGAGAGAGACAGGGGGCTTACACAATGCTGCACAATATTGTTTGAACAGAATCTTTTTTATACTACTCATAGACTTATAGCTATATTATATAGCATTTTTTCTTTTTTACTCAGGTTGGAATTGTACAGGAAAGTGCCAAATCTTCGCATCCTTGCCTGTGGAGGTGACGGGACGGTAAGTTTTGACTTTAAAAACAGACCTCCGCCTGGTGAGAGGTGTGCACAACAGCAAGCTGGAAATCTACCACATATACAGTTGCAATCAAAATTATTCAACCCCCTTTGCAAATCAGGTTTTTTGTCCAAATGTACAGACTTTCAGCTGTTTGCAATGAACAAATCAAACAAAAGCAATTGAAATAGTTCAACACAACAAATGCTTCAACTGGTTTCCCCAAATTCAATTGAAAATGCAACTAATGACTAATAATGACTTCTCCAGTTTCAAAATTATTCAACCCCTTGAATAGAATCCCTCACAACAGCACAAATATGCAAAACAGGTGTTGTCTCAAGCACACTTGATGCAACTAATCAAGGGTTTCATTAGTTGCACCAGGTATGCTTGAGCTGGAACACATGAAATTTCCGAGAAGGCAGGTTGTGAAAAACCCTCAAGTGACACCAAAAGACTGCAGCAAGACTTGGTGGCAACAGGCACTCAGGTTTCAGTGAGCACAGTATGGTGTGTACTAAATGCAGAAGGTTTTCATGCCAGAACTCCAAGAAATACAACACTACTGACCCAAAAGCACAAGAAAAGCCATCTCAAAATCATATAAATAAGCCACAGAAGTTTTGGGATTCTGTTCTGTGGAGCGATGAAACAAACCTAGAAGTTTTCGGCACAATGGATCAGCGGTATGTCTGGAAAAAGAAGAATGAAGAAAGAACACTCTGTCCACAGTCAAGCATGGTGGTGGCTCGGTGATACTCTGGGGCTGCTTTTCATCCTCTGGCACTGGAAACCTGCAGCGTTTGGAAGGCAAGATGGATTCATTTAAGTATCAGGAAATCCTAGGAGAAAACATCATGCCGTCTGTGAGGAAGCTGAAGCTTGGGCGTCATTGGACCTTCCAACAGGACAATGATCCCAAGCATACCTCAAATTCCACCAAGGCTTGGTTGCAGAAGAAGTCCTGGAAGATTCTACAAGGCCATCACAGTCACCTGACTTGAACCCCATAGAAAATCTCTGGTGGGATTTGAAGAAGGCGGTTGCAGCATGCAAACCCAAGAATATTATTGAACTGGAGGCCATTGCTCATGAGGAATGGGCCAAGATTCCTCAGGAACGCTGCCAGAAGCTGGTGTCTGGCTATGCATCTCGTTTGCAGCAGGTCATAACAGCAAAAGGGTGCTCTACTAAGTACTAAAGATGCTCGCCATGAAGGGGTTGAATAATTTTGAGACTGGAGAAGTCATTATAAGTTGCATTTTCAGTTGAATTTGGGGAATCCAGCTGAAGCATTTGTTGTGTTGAACTATTTCAATTGCTTTTGTTTGATTTGTTCATTGCAAACAGCTGAAAGTCTAAATTTTGACAATAAACCTGATATGTAATGGAGGTTGAATAATTTTGATTGCAACTGTATATTAGGAACACTGGGCATGCACACACTCATTCATATCTAGGGGCAATTTATCTTAACCAATCCACCTCCTGGCATTTTTTTGGGAGGTGAGAGAAAACCAGAGAACCTGGAGGAAACCCTGCATGGGGCATGCTGTTATAGGAAAATAATCAATGCTGTGGTCATGTGATGCATTACCACCCCAAAGTTTTATTCCTTTCGTAAACAACATTCGTTCCATTGTCATTGTTTCTTAATCCTGGACCTATTGGTGTTTTCTCTGCTCCCAGCTCTCCTGATTAAACTCATTTGCTAATTAACAAGTCTGAACTGGACTGAAGTGGGTGTGTTAGAGCAGGGAAGGCACTCAAATGTGCAGGGTAGGGGTACTCCAGGACCAGGATTGAGTAACATTGCTATGAGTTATACATATTCTCTTTGTCCACTCCAATCCATACAATCTCCTAGCTGATTTTTAGTGTCATAACCTATAGAAGGCCTAGTACAAAATGTGTAGTTCTTATACAGATCACATTGACTCTATTTATTATTTCGGAGAGTATGCCAGTGTGTGTCTGTGTGCTGATTGCTGCAGGTGGGCTGGATCCTATCTGTGCTGGACGAACTACAGATGAACCCACAGCCTCCTGTGGCTGTTCTTCCTCTTGGTACAGGAAATGACCTCGCCAGGACACTCAACTGGGGAGGAGTGAGTCATCTTCTACCTGACCTCACCCCGTACAAAGCAAAAGATATATAAATGATTCATGAACTGAAAAACATTGATTAATAAACCATGTGCAACCTGGCTTCCATCTTTCAGAGAGCACCCAGTTGGCGCTGATGCTGTTTTGATTTGCATCAGTGCCTTTCAAAATAAGTGCACACTCAAAGCCAAAATAAAATAAACTTGGAATTCTAGTTTTAGTTTATTTTCCTGGACCAGTCATAGCGACAACAGCAAAAGCGACTGCAGCATCGTTCCAGTGTGCAATGTCCACCTGACCATTTGTTTAATCGGCTTAATCAGCTGTAACACAATTATTGACAAAGCAGGACTTAAATCGCCAACAATAACATGGACAAATACACACCATTGCAATTCCAATAAATGTTATTTTAACCTGTTTTTGATGAAAATATGACAGAATGGAAATAATGTTGTAGACATTCAACTCACTAAAACCCCGTTCTTTTGATGGCACAAACAGCACCAGTGAAGTAGACTATTCCGTCTTTTTTTGTTTTTCACATTGTGTCATGGAATTGTAGAGAACGCAAGTGCAGATTTCTATTTTAGTGACAGACAAACAATACAGACATGCGTGGGCTTGTACACAAAAACATGAACTATGGTTACGAGGCAAAGGACACACATGGACAAAAAGCACACCGTGACAACGAAAGACAAACAATAGACAATGAGTGCTGTGCCAGACGTGACTCTTATAGTAGAGCTCATTAAACTCAAAACGTGAAACAGGTGGAAGCAGTCATCTGACATGATCACTGAGGTGCAGTGGCTGATGGGAATCCTAGTCATACCCCGGCTTCAGCGTGACCATGACACATTGAGTAATGCAGCCTGCATAACCAATCAGAAGCAAATAATGCTGCAAGACCTACCCATGGACCTTTTGGTACTGGGATGGTATTAAATGGAAGAATGTGGTTTCAGTTTTCTGGTGCTAATGGTTGTTGCACATTGTGCATTAAAGCCCTGTCTGTACTATTGTTGTGGGATTGTGTAATGGAAGGTGCATCTATTAACACCTTCACACATAACTGTAGTTTCTCTTTAAGGTCAGCTTTCTCGGCTTCTCCATCAGCACTTGAAGCTTTGAGCAAGGGTGTAATGAAAGCATGTTTCTGATGCTAATTAGCATCTCTTCTAATGAGAGTGGGGTTTGTGTGTACCATCTCTGAAGCCTCTCTAGAGGCAGGCAGCTTCAAAGCAGACAGGAGTGGAGGGAAGGGGATGCATGGGTGAGGCACAGGGTTGTCAAACATAATTATATTCACTAATGAAATGCTGCATCAAATCTGTGTGGTACTCGGATTCTGGTGTTGACTATAAAGTAGTGATGAATAACACAATTACTGTTTCTTTACAAATTGCATAAATGAGACAGCGAGACATAACAAGCAGCTATCAGGACAGGATTTGTCTATTTGTCTGCTTGCATATTAGGTATTGAAACAAAAAGCACTTATAGAATAATTTGATTTATTGGCCTTCGAAGCGTATCTTGATTGTTGAAGTGGGCTTGATTATGAGGAGGGCTAACTGAGTGATTATTCTCTTAATACAAAAGCCCTTTTCTTAACTATGTGCTCCCAGTGGGAGCTGGAAACTAGCAAGCAGCGACCTTGACGAGTCTGGAGTTCTTCTCTCTCTCTACTGTCTTTTCATGTTACAGGTGAAATATTATTATTGGCAATATAATGGCAGTAAGGTGCCTGCAGCCGGTCTCTTGTTGTACATTAGAATAGATGCTGTAATCATCTCAATTGATGTGTTCAAGGGCTCTATTTAGCCCTCGAGGAAAAAAGCACCCTATGGGTCACCATAATGGCATGTAATGACTTTCTAAGGGCTTTAAAGTGACATCACACGTAATACAGACACTCTCTCTCTGTCATCCTCTCTCTTCATCTCTGTCCCCCTCTCTTTCACGTTCTTTCTCTCTCTCTCTCTCTCTGTTAAGGGTTACACAGACGAGCCAGTGTCTAAGATCCTGTGTCATGTGGAGGATGGGACAGTTGTCCAACTTGACCGCTGGAATCTGCAGGTGGAGCATTCACCTGCACAGCCCGAGGAGGGCACTCAGAAGGTGAGAGGACATTCAGAGGTCACAAGAACTGATATGCATTAGAGGCTGATATACAGGATATTCATTAGAGAATACACATGGCTGGGTTACACTGTATGTTTATATTGTAAAGCATAGGTCCAAGTCCAGATAGGAGGAGGCAACTGCATATTTTTTTTAACTTTTTACTTTATTTACCCACAGTAGGTCAAAGTTAGGTCAAATCTCACATACCTGCCTATTCACTAACTATGCTCACTACATAGGGTATAACATAATGGCATTATAGGACTATATGTAGTGCAGTTTAAGCCCAGTAGAACTCCATTTGGGATTCAGCCATTGAAAAAAATTGATTCCACTCCAGCAAGTGCCTACTGTAAATTCCTTTCCAATGACATGCTCTGTTTTTTATACTTTCTTAGAAAAATAAAGTAAATAAAGTATGCCATAAGTGACATATTTATTAAAAACATGCATTTGGCTATGTGATGAGTCAATTCCTAAAAAGTGTATGTCTCAATGCCTCCTTTTATGTTATATATTGAACATGCAAATATAGATTTTACATAAATAATATGAAGACTCGAGTAGTATTTGAACAGGGAAATTCATCTTGAGATGGAGTAGACATGAGGGAAAAAGAATCTATTAATCTTTAAAATGCATACATTTTATCGCTTTCTCCAGCTTCCCCTGAACGTGTTCAATAACTACTTCAGCCTTGGCTTTGATGCTCATGTCACTCTTGAGTTCCATGAATCTAGAGGTCAGTGGACTTGTAACATGTAACTGTTTACTGATATTACAAATTAAATGAAATTCATTTTATAGCTGTTCCCCAGCTCAGCATTCTCTGTCTTTCCTGCAGAGGCCAACCCTGAGAAATTCAACAGTCGCTTCCGCAACAAGATGTTCTATGCAGGGGTGAGTACAACTCTGAGTGCCAGAGCTGAGGGACTCTAGGCTGTACAGAGACAGATTAATAAGAGAGAATGGGAGAGAAAGGAAATGACTGTGTGTGTGTGTCTCTCTGTCCCCTCAGGCTGCCTTTTCCGACTTCCTACAGAGGAGCTCCAGGGACCTGTCCAAGCACGTCAGAGTGGTGGTGAGTGGCCCATGTCTTCTGAAACTTTTGATTGTGAGGAGGCATAGATGCGGGTGTTTGACGTGCCCTGTCCAATCCATTAAGCCTAGTGGCAGTGAAGGCCACCCACATGCCACACTGCTAATCTTACCCAAGTGTGACATTCTTGCTGAAACAATACTCCCTGTAACTCTCACAATTCTCAAGTTTTGTGTTTCCCTTTTCCCACTGTGTATCTTTCTGTGTCCTACTGATTGGCCTCTGAAGTGTGACGGTACGGATCTCACAGCCAAGATCCAGGAGCTGAAGTTCCAGTGCATTGTCTTCTTAAACATTCCCAGGTTCGTGTATGGATTTAAGAACCCACTATTGTGCTACTGATCTATTTACTGTTTTGTCCAAGAGACTTTTAGGTCTCCACCTTTAGGTGGCTACATATACCTTTAGTATATGTAGAAGCCTACAGTAGAGGGTTTCCCTCTCACAACAGATTTTAAGTAGAACCTCTTTAGACAGCCTGCAACATTAACAATCCAAAGAACCTTTGAGAAACCATTTGTTTCTAAGTATACAGTAGTCCTTTTACTTTCACTAAGCTCACCTTGATGCTGATTTAACAGCAGCTTCTTACCCACAGCCTTTTGCAATTATTAGCCAGAACCAATCATATCAGAGCGGTTGCTGACAGCAGATAGCAACACACTGGATGCAACAAAATCAAAGCCAACTATGGAGTAAAAGATTTTTTTTTGTACTTTTTGTAAATGACTTTATTTTAAGTACGTAAGTGCACAATTTTTAAATTTACCAATATAATCTTGTCCAAGTTCTGTTTTCTTGAAAGGACTGATAAAAATGAACTGTGAACTTGATCTTTGAATGGAACATGACATCACCAAGGTGTGGACTTGGAGAAGGCCTGAAGGGTTCAGGCAACCATTTGGGACAGATGTTTCAGTGGTTGCATGTTATTTTATTTTGGACAAAGTATCTCTTTAATCTTTGATATATTGGTCTAGAAGCAGAAATTCAAAGTGACTGTAGTTGTGCTGTAACCTTAATTGCGGTACACCATCCATCTGGTGGGCTGCATCAGTTTTACTGAATGGCGAGAAAATGCTAGTGTGTGATTTACATCCATGACGTCATGAAACTCATGAAGGTCTCATACCATAAATACCTCATACCACAAAACCAGTCACATAACTTACTGCTAATAGACCTGTTTTTATATGTTACTGGTTCTCAAAGTGGGGTCCAAGATTTTTCTTTTATTTTGATACAATTGTGCAAATCACAACCATTATCAAAGGTATTGTATTTAGTATTGGGTTCTTATAGTTATTAGCCCAGACTGGTCACTTGAATGGATCAATAATAACTCAAAAACATGATTTTTATAAAATGGACCTAATGTGTTCTGTTGGTCGAAAGTTGAAAGTGAAATAAAAAAAGCTCTATAGCTCCAAAAAATAACCAAAATATTACTGCACACATTAAAATACTGAGCCTAATATTTGAATAGTTGGATTATGTTCATTAAAAAAATCCTCACTAAGGGGGTCTGGGTAATTTATCTTGCAGTTATAGGGGTCCTCAACTGCAAACAGTTTGAGAACCTCTGCTGTATGCGACATGTCTTTACACACCCTCACCTCACTTCTCTGCAGGTACTGTGCAGGGACCATGCCTTGGGGTAACACAGGTGACCACAGAGACTTCGAACCTCAGCGGCACGATGATGGCTGTATCGAGGTCATCGGCTTTACTATGGCCTCCCTGGTGAGTGGCTACTTTATGCGCTGGATGTGTTATGAAATAGCTGGATATGTACAGTATGTCTTGCTGAAAATCACTGGACTGTGTAATCATTGATCCTCCGGTGCACCAGGCGGCGTTGCAGGTTGGAGGTCACGGCGAGCGACTACATCAGTGCAGAGAAGTGATCCTCACCACCTACAAAACGGTGCCCGTTCAGGTGGATGGAGAGCCATGTCGCCTGGCACCGTCTACGCTCCGTATCTCGCTCCGTAACCAAGCCAACATGGTGCAGAAGAGCAAGAGACGCACATCTGTTCCACTGCTCAATGAGTGAGACACACACACACGCACAATAGGGCTATCAACTTCCTTTAATACAGTTCATTAAAGATTCGCATGTTCCTGTTGCTTTCATAAGCAAAGAAAACAACATGGGAGCAACATCGTAATTTTAACGCTAATGTGAATCATTTGTTTATACACATATTCAAAATGGCATCCTGTTCACTGAATGTTCTCCCTACACAGGGAATGCCATAATGCCACTGTAGAAAAGACACCTCATCTGATCTAGCATTATCAGGGGGTTTTAATTAAAACCTTTTCTGAAAGGGAAACAATATGTTATAGATTTCTACACAGAACATTTTCAATGTTTCCCACTGAAATGACAAACAGAACAAGTCTTTAGGGTACTACATAGAACTGTATGCATTGCATTATATGCCTAATAGAACAGCATTTGAGTTTCAGCCAAAGAAAAGCGTGATTTAAATGTATAATATCACTCTAATGACACAGATGTTGTTTTATGTGATTTATTCAGCTTTTTTTATTCAGATTTTACATCATCGTCATGTATTTTACATCACTGTCATGTTGTTTATGCATAAACTAGATGAGCCAGCTAGCGAAAAATGTTCAAATAGCTCACTGCTAAAACAGTGGCACCTTCAAGATACACCATCAGGAGTGAGTTTGCCCTAGTATTCAAAACAGAAAATCTCACTCTATAGACTACACTATTAAAAACAAAGGCCAAATCTAACTACCATAAAGTGAGATCTTCATCTGCTCCTGCTTGGGAAACCGTAAAAGCTTAGAACGGAAAGTTTCCCTTTCACAACATGTTCCAAGTAGATCCTCTTTAGACAGACAATTGGATAACATTAATTATCCAATTAAAAACCTTAAGAAACCCCTTTCATCTAAACCTATAGGGTTTTTACATAGAACAAGACCAGATAAACAGAAGAACCTTTTAACGTACTACATAGAACTGTATGTAATACACAATGTGCCTAATAGAACACCATTTGAGTTTCAGACACAGAAGAAGCATGATATTAATCTTATTATACAGATTTAGATTTTCTGAACATTTATTTGATACAAAATTGATATATAATTTTAAAAAACCCATAAAAAATAAAGTATGCCATTAATAATGTATAGTCCTTTATTTCGATTTGTTCAAATCCCCTTTTCTGTACATGGGGTCTAACTTGGTTAGAATTTTGTTAGGTAACCAAAAGTGGAACATGTTTTTCTTTGAATGCATAAATATGATGAAAATGTGAATATTATTGAAATTTATTTCTACAGCACAAGCATATATACACACACATACATATATATATATATATATATATATATATATATATATATATATATATATATATATATATATATATATATATATATATATATATATATATATATATATATATACACACACACACACACACACACATGATTCTGAACACTTGAGTGGCTGGTTCTGGTTGTCTGGTTGTGTAACCAACTTGTGTGATTCTGCCTGCTGTTTAAGCTTGTACCCTTGTTTAAGCTCCCTTCCCTGCATCTGTGTGTCCTGTGCTCTCTAAACAGCCCTGATCTCTGTCCTTTTCTTCACTCCTTCACTCTGCAGTGTTTCTTTCTCTCCTGCATTCTAACCTGTCTATAATTCTCCACATCACTTTACTTGCTAATAACTAAACTGAGCTCCTTATCCATGTTTGTGTCCCATCTCCCCCCCCATCTCTCTCTCTCTCTCTCTCTCTCTCTCTCTCTCTCTCTCTCTCTCTCGCTTGCTCCTGTGTTGCCTGTGCTGGTGCAGCATTCAGAAAGTGTGCGCAGCAGATCTGCGCCGCCTCTCTGCTCCCCCTGACTCCTTCTCGGTGTAAGTATTTCTCTGGTCCTCACCGCACACATGCTCACACACCCGCCTCACTCTCCTCAGCCATGCAGAGAGTGTGTGTGTGTGTGTGTGTGTATTTGTGTGTGCACCAATGTGTGTGAGGGTGGAAGGAGGCTTGCTTGTGTGACTGCACAAACTGCACACACAAGATTCACATATTCATTTGTGCAGGTTTTTCTGTAGCTCGTATTTTCCAGACGATAAAACGTGTTCATTTTTTTTTCTCCTTAAGCAGGTACTGCAATTTATAGTGCAAATTGCAATGGGATCATTTTTGCATTAACCTAATTATAATATGCCAGTTTGAAACGTTGTTATGGTAGAAGTGCTGCTCCAGCATTTCGTTTATTTCTGACACAGGAAATGAAATAACAGTCTTAGTAATATTTAGGAAGCTGCAAGCAGAAGTTACCAAATTGCAGCCAAATTTAACCACTGATATGCTGACACTGAGATATGCAGTTTTAATAAACAAGCTGAGTAATTTCAGGAGAAATCTCTTGAAATCTGAAATATGTAATAAAATAAGAATAAATAAATATTTGTTACATATTGCATATATCTGTAGTGTAATTAATCCCAAAATTAAAACTGACATTCTGTACTTCTGGTCATATTTTGCATGATTCATTAATATCACTCATGTAAGGCAGGATTATTTATTTATTTTTATTTTTTTGGGGGGGTGGGGGGGTGAAATCCTCAATGCCAAAGTGAAATTCCTTTAGCTTTAGGTTTATTGTAGAAAAAAAAAAACTTCCAGAAAGGATATATTTCGTGTCTGACAGGGGCATTAATATCAGTATTGTAGTAAAGGTTTCTATAAAATGCTGATATACAGCAACACTGAATTGATAAAAACAGAGGCGGGGGAGTATCCTTATACTTATGACTTATTGTCTAGAAAATACGGCATGTGTGTTCTTGTGTTTGTGTTAATGTACATTTCACTCAGCTATACAGCTATACATAGTGTGATTTGGTGCTGTGTGTGTTGTGTGGTTATAAAGCATGTTTTCCTCAAGACTTGCAATTTATGTTCCTTTTTTTTTTTTAAATTGATTTTAATAGTTTAGTTTTAACAGTATCCTCAACGTTTATACCTACCCTATGCCACAGAGCCACAGATTCAGATTAGTTTCTCTTTTTACGAACTCTTTATATTCATGGTTTTTAAATTACTTCTGCTTTATCCAAGAGTAATGGTTTGTGTTGTGTGCTTGTATAACTGGATAAACATTTTCTCATCAGTGACAGTCGGATATGACTTAAAATGAAACATTTTTCCAAATGTTATTATTTTAAAACACATTTCTACTTATTGTACCTTTTAAAGTTAGTTTTAGAGTGGCTAAGGTTAAATCAGTAAATCAGATAAATGAGTAAGTGAAGAAACAGGGAGGGGAAACAGGAACAGTTTTTTACTATTTGCTTTCTTCACCAGAATATTTGTAGATATATATTATTCTTTCTGTGTGTGTGTGTGTGTGTGTGTGTGTGTGTGTGTGTGTGTGTGTGTGTGTGTGTGTGTGTGTGTGTGTGTGTTTTTCCCTGTGCAGCCCTCACACGCTGCCTGAACGCCTGCGACTGCGTGTCAATCGCATCGGCCGGCATGAATATGAAAGCTTGCAGTTGGACAAGGAGCGATTGCGAGATGCCTGTGAGTGACTGCATGTCATTTCCTCACTCACTACTGCTCTAACAGAGCAGTTCAAGAGGGTTATGTGAAGGATGTTTTTGTGTATTCTGAAGTAAGTGAATATTTAACAACGACTCAAAATATTGCATAGTGTTCTCTAGTGTTCCAGTCATGGAAAATGCCCTGGAAATGATAAAAATGAAATAAATTAAATATCCTGGAACTAATAGTGAAGTATAATATTGGGCCAATAAGATATACATATTTGAACATATTTTTTTCCTGTAGTGGGCATATAAAAGCATATCTGATATATCGAATTTCAGGGAGAAATTAGAGGCACTATCTAGACCTGCAGAGTCAGTCAACATAAAAACATTATGTTGTTTTTACATTATATCATTAATACATTCTTTGTTTTGTACAGTTTCAACTTTGGGCATATGCTATTCTGTTGGTAGAGTGGGGGTAGGTTTACTTATTAAACTTAACTATCGCTTTAACCTTAAAAGACTACTACTCAATAAAGTGCCTTTACTGTTATTCCAACCATATACAGCTAGTAGAGTACACAGTGAAACCAAACAACGTTCCTCCAGGACTATGGTGCTACATAAAACAACAAAGAGCTACATGAGACTACACAGAACTAAATAATACTACAAAGACATACACAGGACTACATAAAGTGCACGTGTGCAAAAGTGTGCAAAAGCGCAAGACAGTATAACAATTATTAAACAGGACAATAGGCACAATAAAGGACAGTGTGTAAACATAACATACTAATTAGCAGCAAAAATGCAGATGGTCAATACAATGAGCTGTTATGGAATGGTGTTCAGCTGAGTATGAGTGTGTGTGTGTGTGTGTGTGTGTGTGTGTGTGTGTGTGTGTGTGTGTGTGTGTGTGTGTGTGTGTGTGTGTTTCTGGGTTAGTGTCAGTCCAGTCTCTGGGTATTGAGGAGTCTGATGGCTTGGGGGAAGAAACTGTTACACAGTCTGGCCTGAGGGCCCGAATGCTTTGGTACCTTTTCTCAGCCTTCAAAGAAAGTAGAGATGCTGCTGGGCTGCTGGAGCTGCTGGAGACGGTGATGCAGTTGGAGACACCAGTGTCACTGAATTATGCATCATTCAAATAATACCTAGTCTGGGGTGGTCCTATGGGGTACAGTCAGTAATTGTACCTAATGTACAAAATATGGTAGGTTTATCAGATGATTGTAGGTTTAATTTGCAGCAGAAATCCCCGGCTCATTCATGCAATTGTCCAATCAGCCAATCATGTGGCAGCAGTCCAGTGCATAAAATCTTGCAGAAGCAGGTCAAGAGCTTCAGTTAATGTTCACATCAAACATCAGAATGGGGAAATATGGGATCTCAGTGACTGGCTCTGATGCTTGTACTGATGCAGTACTGTTTGACTTTTCAGTATACAGTTGTGGAAGACTTTGGGTCCTCTCGAGGTTTCTTCCTCATGTTGTCTTGGGGAATTCTCAGGGAGAACTTTGACTATAGCATGGTTGTTGGTGACAGACAGGCTAGTTTGAGTATTTCAGAAACTTCTGATCTCCTGAGATTTTCAAAGACAACAGTCTCTAGAGGTGAGACAGAATGGTACAAAAAAACCCCAAACAAACAGAAAACATCCAGTGAGCAGCAGTTCTGTAGGTGGAAACTTTGTGTTTATATTAGAGGTCAGAGGAGAATGGCCAGACTAGTTTGAGCTGACAGGGAGGCTACGGTAACTGAAATAACCACAGCAATGGATATGGTGAGCAGAAAAGCAGCTCAGAATGCACAAAACTGGACAGTTGAATATTGGAAAAAGACCAGGTGATGTTTTTCCAGTCTTTATCTGTTCAGTTCCAAGCACAGTAATAAGTAGTTGAGGGTTAAGGGTCTTACTCAAGGGCACAAACGTGACTGGAAGTGCTGAGATTTTAAACTGTTAAGCTACCAATGTTTCCAGTGTACCCTTACCCTGGCCTTTTTGTTTTACATACTGTACATTATTGACTAATATCAACTCTCGCTCTCTCTCTGTGTGTGTGTGTGTGTGTGTGTGTGTGTGTGTGTGTGGGCACAGCGACCCCTGTTGGCATCGTGGTGGTAAGAGGAGACTGTGACCTAGAAACTTGTCGACTCTACATTGACAGACTGCAGGAGGTGAGACTCTTTCTCCACAGAGGGTGTACCCTCATCCAGAGCAGCTGTCCTGCCTTCAGTGCTGATGAATACTAGGGCAGCGTGTCCTCTGAGGCACTTTAACTCGCCTCATTATAAGGCAAACTCACTATCAACAAAGACATGCAGTAATTAGTTGAGTCTCTTGGCAGAGAAAACTGAACTAAAGCTACAATCAGGATGATGTTACACTGCCTGCAAATTAACAGTTATTACCATTCTCAATTTGTATACTTTAACCAGGATAACTTTACACCTGCAATTAATAAAACCGAGATCTGAAAAGACCTATGAATCAAAAGGATCTAATCAGTACTGAAAGCATAATGTTTGTTAGTAAGTCAGGTTATGTTTTATCATTGCAATGCCTCCCAGTCCACTAGGAACAAATATAATATTTCACCACAAAACCTTTTCGATTACAAAACTACAAATGCAATTTGTTCTATGACGCTACTCCAGTAGGCACTAAGCAGACCACGCAAGTTGTGTGGGCGTGTTCCTGTGCCCATATATGGAAAGTGGCATGAGAATGAGATTGTCATGCCTTGTAGGCCATGGATGAAGATGCCTGTCTTTTAGTCCATATATAAAAGTTTTAAAATCAGGAAGAATGAAGTTATTGGCATTGATATGTGTAGTGATCTGGGAAAACCCATCTGATGTTGCTGTGACTGAACAGCTAAAAATATGAAAAATCAGGTTTTGGTCAAAATTGGATCAAAATTTTTGGGTCAAAAAGCAAGTTTTTCTTCCTATAATATACTTGACATCTCAACTTTATGAAACCATAAATATATTTCACAAAACATGGAAATGTGTTATTTACATTCTAATCACTTTTGGGGGTGACCAGATTTTAAAATGTTATAACTTGTGATTGAGGTATGTGCAAGTTGAGAGGCATATTTCATGTCAGGAAAGCCTGTAGTTTCTGAATATTACATAATCGGGTTTCCTCAGGCTGCCAAGCATACACATGTACTTTCACAGATTGTAATATCCAGCTAGCTAACATGAGTTCACATTAGAATCGTATTCATAAATGTTCATAATCTTAACTTGACTAGTGCAAGTTGTCAGAACCCATTGAAAGCTGTGTCTTCTATGTCCATGTATGCGCTCAAAGGCCAGTCGAGCACACACTTTCAAAGCCTTTATTCTGACACATATTAGTTTTAGTTATTGTAATATTTTCTCAGAGCTGACATAATCAGGAATGGTTTGCTGTGGCGATGAAAGATTGGATTGAAGGTTGAAGGATTTGGCAGGGTTTTTTTTTTAATGCAAATTTGAAACCGAAAAACGAATGCATTAGATACATTGTGAAACCAGCAAGTCATTGCTTGCTGTATTGCTACAATAATCAACCTAAGTTAGCATGTAGTGAAAGCTAGCTAGCTAAGTCCTTTCTGTATAGTTTTATTACTATGAGTTTTTTAAAATAAACATTGATTACCCAGTAACTAAATGTGACTATCTTAGGCAAGATTTGAATTAGACAGGAGTGTCCCAGCAATTGACCTTGTTTTTTTGTGTGTTTTTTTTTGTTTTTTTTTTTTGCTAGTAGCTAACTTATTATCTGACATACTTAATGTCATAAAACCTCATGTATGTCATCAAACTTTATTGCTTCTAATCTCCTAATCCAATCATTGAGTGCTGCCAGCTGTCCTCTTTCAGCTCTAAACACACACGAGCCACACTGATATTAGTTGACACATAATTAACTGTGTACTGCATGTTTTCCCTTGGTGGGCACAGTGACTTAGTGGTTAGCACATTTGCCTCGCACCTCTGTGTTTGGGGGCTGTGTGCATGGAGCTTGCATGTTCTCCCCCGTGCTTTGGAGGTTTTCTAGACATGCGTTGTAGGCGGATTGGCATTTCCAAATTGTCCGTAGTGTGTGAATATGTGTGTGGTTGCGCCCTGTGATGGGTTGGCACCCTGTCCAGGGTGTCCCCCGCCTTGTGCCCCAAGTTCCCTGGGATACACTCCAGGCTCAACGCAACCCTGGGTAGCATAAGCGATATGGAAACTGGATAGATGTTTTCCCTTTAACACTAATAACCTTTATGTGTAACGCCTGCATTCATAGGATCTGCATCAGACGCCCTCTGCTGGTCAAAGAGTGCACTATCAGGTACATGTACAAAAATGTTTCATGTTGAGTCACTGAAGTGGTGCATCTGTGTCATGTATCATGTGGCTTCTCACATTCATTACATCTGCAGTGTATGAGCAGTTACCATTGACATTAATTTCAACACATTTTCCTATACAGAGAAAATACCAGAAACTCTGTTTACATGAAACACAATTGTGATGGAAGAGTAAGGGCAGTTATTGAATTCCATTAATATTTGTACATGCTTAAAATTGACAACTATACAAATCAAATTTAAAGCTACAAACATTGCATGTCTATGGTCTTGGGATGAGATATTAATGCTCATGGCAAGCACACATATGCTATAGACCTAGCCATTCAACAAGCAATTGGAGTACTTGTAAATTAAACAAACAAACAAACAAAAATCCCAACAAACAAAAATTTTCTTTTTAATCCTAACTATTTAAGATTTTCATTCAGCTATTGTTCCCCCCTTTTCAGTTTTGTCACTAAACAATGCAATGTTACTTAATTACATAACATAGCATACATAATTACAGCATAACTTAATTTTAAAAAAATATTGTTTAGTAATATTAATAGAAATATTTTAGAAATTTCAAAACAATCTGTTGCATTTACTATTTTAAACATTTGTTTAATGTTTTTCCAAAAAAATCCCATGTTTCCCAGGATGAGATCAGAGGTTTGCCCTGGCCTGCTTCTGCACACAGACTCTCCACCAACTGGAGTTTCTTAGACTGTAAGTCTATAGGTGATGACTCTTAGGGATTTTTCTGTATTTCACTATTCAAATTTATGATGATAATATTAACACACTCTGCCAATGTTTTCTAGCCACATCAGCTGACCGCTTTTACCGCATAGATAAGGCTCAGGTAGGCCTTAGAATTACTGATAGTGAGTTATGTTTAGTCACTAGAGTTAATAGTTTTGTGTTTTCCAGTTCATATGTGTGTGCGTGTGTTTGTGTGTCTGTAGGACCATCTGCATTTTGTGACAGAGATTTGTCAGGATGAGGTGTTCATCCTGGACCACGAGGCATCTGCACTGAGCCAGGCCAGAGTCCCTGAAATGCCAGATGTGGTGGTGGAGCCCAGCTCGGGGTGAGAATGTCATCAAATATCCTCATAGCACAGTGGTGGACAAGTCTGTAGCCCAGGCACACAAGACAAGAAAACTAGATATATCCAGCTTTTCGTTTAGCTTTTTTTTATCTACAGTGGGCAAGCAGGCTCAGAAAACTGTTGATTTAACAGTCACTAGCATGTTATGTAACCTCACTCATCCAACAACCAGATGAAAAAAAAATTCCTTCCTATTGACTTTCACTAAAGAAAACTTTTCATTTGAAATGTTTGTTTAAACATAAATGAATCCCTCCACCTGCTGCACTGTGCGCATGCACCAAGCACATGGTCTTGTTGTTGATAGGAACTATATTTACTAGCCATATATTTCCAGAATTATGAATGCAAAGGGATGTGGAAACAGTGACCAAAGTGCAGTCGCCTCAGATTTAAACTTTTCATCGGGTGAAAATGAACACGCTGGCCAGGCTCAAATATTATGCAAACTGTGTGCAACAAGACAACGGCACAGCTCATAGCCGAAATGCTGGCCAAAAGCTTTCTGTCTTTTTTCCATGGGCACGAACACAATGCTTCATCAGCAAAAACATCAGGAGAGGATAAAGATACACAAAATCACTCCTCCCAGGGATTCAAGTACTCACATATTATCCTTAGTCTGATTAATGCAAATAATTAGCTTGTCATACTTTTGAGTTAAATTACTACACATTGTTTGCCGCTTTTTAGTGTAGATTGTACTAACTGGACTTCTGGCCAGACATAACATGAGACTGGTCGAGCACACTGGGGCCTGATGGGCTATTAAACACAGGAGAATGTCCCTATGTCCTCCTTCTACTAAAGTTAATTTGCTTATGAGACAAGGCTCTGATTCTGATTCTGCACCTTTACTGCTTTTTGCAGAGTTTCACTGACAACAGAAGAACAAGGTACAGTAGAACTGCAAACTTCTTATTCAAACTAAACTGCAGATTAACAGATGGACAAGGTACATCTTTAAGTCCGAACTTAGTTTATAACCTAAATGGCAAATTGTTGTTATAATTAACAGAGGAACAAAGTACAATATAAATTCAAGCTTACTTATAACCGAAATAGTTTATAATCTTGTTTTGCAATCTACACATTACAGTTGTAATTATTCACTCAGTGGTGATTAACACACAAGTCTGAAGATATTTTCCTTATAACACTTCCTAATTATTAGAGCCTAAAGCTTCTGGAAATTCCAAATGACTAAGAAGGGAGGAGTTTACAGAGTAAACCGTGGAATTTTTATTTATAGACACCCTTCATAAAAACACAGAAATTAATATATAAATATTAGTAATATACAAGTGCTTATTTTTTACATTCTTTTTTTGTATTGTAGTAAAACATCAATAATTCAGCAACATATTTTATGGTAAATATGGCATTCATGACCAAAAACCTCGATTGCGGTGTCATCTGACCACAACTTCTTTCACACAGTGCTTCCCAGCATTAGGTTGTCGTTATTGGAGGTGGTTTTTAACAGTTTATTCTGAACTGAACTTTACATCATCTTTAATTTAAATGTTGTATGACCACACTCTACATGGAAATGGAGTAACCCATTCCTCTGTATTGCTCTGTATGTTACAGCTTTGCTGATTGCAGCGAGCTCAGGTGATCTGTCTGTGGTAAGCTGTACAAGGTTTAGACATGTTTAAATGAAACTGAAACTGGTTTCTGCCTAACTTGCATGTTGTGAATGACTGTGCAAAAATCCTTTAGAATGTCTCATGTTGTGTCACTAATAATTTAAATAAAGCTAATTACAAAATTTTAAAAAGCATCTCTAACATCATAAGTGTGACAAATCAAATAAATTTAAAAAAATTTTTGTTTAGCTTTTTTCATATTATTTATTAATAATCAGGAAAGCTTTATGGGCTTAAGTGTCTCATTTTAAAAGCAGTCCTGCATGTTAGAAGTAAGTAAAAAATGTTAATGTTCATAGATTTAAAGAAAAAAGAAGAAAGAAAAAACTTCTGCCTAAATAAGTCAGTTAAAAATAACCTAACATGGTACAGGACTATAATGTTTCAAATTAATCCAAATTTTATTTCACTGACAGGGGTCTTTTTTTTTTTTTTTCAAAGTTAGTTAGTTCTGTGTAATCCAGTTATCCAGTCATTTAAATGGGTCCCATGCAGAGCTGGGTAAAGTAGCCAAACATTTTACTCAAGTACAAGTAAAAATACTCAAGTGCTCAAGTACCGCTAAAAAAGTCAGCGGTTGTTGCATCTGCATTCAGACCACTGCAGCGTTTCGTGAGACTCGCGACCTCATTAACCGTGATATAAACTAATTGTTAAAACTACATATATTCATTAATATTCAACAGTAACGGAAACTAAGTAAAACTAAGTTTCAACATCTTTTTAACAACAATACATTTACATTTATTCATTTAGCAGACGCTTTTATCCAAATCAACTTACAAATGAGGAAATACAGGCAAAGTGATATATCAAGCGGAGAACAATACAAGTAGTGCTACCATACAAGACTTTTAATTGAGTTCTAGAGAAGGAAAGTGCGTGGAGTAGAGGTGTAAGAGCTAGTGTAAGTGCAGTTTTTTTTTTTGTTTGTTTGTTTTTTTAAATAATGGGTTAGGGGTTAGTTAAGTGTTCACGGAAGAGGTGGGTCTTTAGCCATTTTTTAAAAATAGTGGCAGATTCTGTTGTCTGGATTGAGATTCTGCTGTCCATATTTACAATAATCTAAATATACATTTAAAAAGAATGCTTTTGATACATGATTTAGATAATATATGAAGAAGTTGAAAAGTCAAATTTATCCCTTAGAAGTATTTAAATTAAACTACGCTAGCTTCCATCTTGAGGTAACAGTAAACTCGTTAGCTTAGTTTTTAGTTAACGTGAGGTCGCAGTTGCAAACAGAGAGCTTACTACATTAAAACATGCTTAATTAACTTTTATTTAATCGGCCATTTAACATTAAATCTATTAACCAACTGAAACATGTTACTTAGGGAGCACTGAAGAGACGATGGTCCTGTCCCACTACTAGAAATGTGCTGGGACAGTCTATTGCGCAACAGGAAGATCGCAACATCTCAATTCTCGCAAACATCTCAATTCTTGCAAACATGCGTTCTGTGTCCTCTGACATTCTGAGGTCTTTCTTCCAAGGTAGCCTGGCAAGACTGGTCTTCACGAGAACACGTTCTTAGAATTGACAAGAATTGACTACCATGACAAGCATAAATATCTGTCTATAACTGTCTTTTTTTTTTGTTTTGTTTTTTTAATAAGAAGGTCTAATACAATTAGTATTCTTCTGTCATAAATATTATTCCTTCCTCTTCATTTCACTCCTATTTTCTATCTCTCAGTTGTCTAGCTCGTGCAGTAGTGGTCTCAGCTTGTTGGTTAGGGACACAGGAGGTCACTCTGCTCTGCACCTCGCCTCTCAGAACGGCCACACTGACGTTGTGAGTTTCATCCTGCAACATGGTAAGATTCAATATGTACACCTGTTTTCACATTTATCGCACTATATAGTATGACGTGGATGATATGAAACTTTTTCACCAGTGTGACTGAAAGGAGCTAACCATTCCTATAAACTGTAATATCAGTGGATATCTTTTTACAAAGCCAAGAAATAAGTCAAACAGTGCTAAGAATTTTGAAAGGATGATCAGTATGGTCATATTCTGAATAAGAGTACTGGGATGAGCACATGACAGTCTTTATGATGACAGGTTTATGAGACATGACGTCTTACACCACTGAACTGTCAAAACTGACAAAGGTTTTGCCTTATCATAGGACAGTCATGAGTGTGAATCCTGAAGATGTCATATCTGTTCATGATCAGGCACCTTACAAATGGAAAATAAAAATCACACTTGGTGTTGGTGTGAGAAAAGCAGTGCCCTCAGCACCTTTGGTTGTTGTTCATAATAGCACCACCTTCATAAATGTGGTATAAGAGTCATTATTGATGCTGTATTTATGCCAGTTTCAAAAATGGAAATCAGTCAAATGATGTATCAGACCTGACTACATAGGGTTATAAAAGACATAAGGTAATCCCATGTGTTCTTATAGGGAATAGCAGAGGTGCCAGTAGCTATGGATTATCCATACTGTTTACTATTTCCTTGCTACAGCAAAACGAAAGCCACCAGAAAACTACACATTTGCCCTTTCTACTATTATTGCACAATTACTGTGCAACAGTTTTATTCAGTGTCAAATAACATTCTTACTCAGTTATTGCTATGCAGCATTCATAAATGTTTAACGGTGTCGTCATTGCGATTCCATATGTAACATCAACGTCAAGTGAACCCGTCACTTTGTTTGGTTAATCACATTTTAATGGTTAACAGTGGCTATGGTGGGAAACAGGATTAACCAAGTGGAATCATATTTTTTTTTTCTCGTTTCTGTTTGAAAACACTCTGAGCATAGGGACATTGAGGTGAGAGGTGATGAAGTAGTGGAGGAGGAGAAAAAGAAGTGTAGATCTGGTTTAAAAAAAATCTATTTCCTCTATTACTATCACCTTATTTTAATCATTTCATTTGAATAGTCATAAAGTCATAATGTCATAATAGTAAGATTATTAATATGACAAGACTGGATGACAGCAGGTCATGCCTTAAATCACAGATCATATGCTGATTTTATTTTTTTTTATTTTGTATATTTTCTCTTGCTCCACTGAAATTAATTACTGGCTAAACCAGCTGTGTGTGCCTGTCAGACACACCTTGTGACATTGTAATTGTCAGGAATCACATGAGGATGCAAGTGCAGGTACTGAATGGTTTTATTTAACAAAGTAAACAAGACAGAGACATAATCCAAAAGTGAAAGAAACAGGCAAGTGTGATTAGCAAACAACATGAACTGGGCAAGGTAGAATCACTAAACTAGAAAGAAACTAGAAAGAAGAAACCAGAACTAGATCAAAAACCAGTGAAACAACCAGTATCAAAACGCAGGGTATCAACTGGTACAAAATGACACAGAGTGTATGTAATGGATGTGTGTGTGAACTGAAAGTCCTTAAATACTGTGAGTGTTGCTGTGAAGGTACTTGAGTCCAGGTGTGTGTAATCTGCTGAATGGGAACGTGAGAGAGTCTGGCCCTGTGTCCCAATTGGCATACTTATACTATGTATTAAAAGTATGTACTCTTTTTGTGAAGAAAAAGTACATACTTTTGAGTGTGTAGTAAAAGAGTATGGAAGTACTGAGACATACTAACATGTCATACTAACAGAAGAGAACGTTGTTGCCCGGTAGAACACTGTCACCATAAACACACTCCTCATTGCATTTCAGCTTTTCTTCATTCATTATTCCATATACAGTTGTCAAAAGTACCGGTACTTCGGTACCAAGTCAGTACTAAAAAATAAAAAAGTTGACGGTACCAGATTTTCACAAGGTACCGGTACTACTAACTGATGCGCTGTGTGACAGGTAGTCAGTCGGGAACTTTTCATAGGTGCACCGTGCAGTTATGGTAGCGGTTGCATTATGGATGTTGTAGCATAGTTTAATTCAAGTGTAGGATTGCAAAAAACATCCTCATTTTTGTGTACTTAATGGTTAGCATACGCGCGTGTAACACTAATACGGTCATGTTTCCTTATTATCCATTTAATTCTTTTAAAAACATCCACGGACCGCCGTGTTGTTAAGTGTAAAACTGCCATGTACACAGCTGCTGTGTTTACGTAGGTACTCATGTAGTTAGATGCTGATTCTTGTGTTGACATGACAGAAATTCTCATCCTTGGAAATGACAAGCAGAATGAAGACTTACAGCAATCAACTTCTCACAACTCCTGTTGTGATCTGTTGCTTGTTGGTTCATCATATTTGATTTTTGTATTTTCTGTTTTTGTTTCTCAGTTTCAAAGTTGATCCTGGATCTAACCGACAAAGAGACGTAAGTGCCAGCTGATGACTTGCTTATAGTTCTTCGTTCTTTTGAAAGGGAAAGTGTCTCTATGTTTTTCTTCTTTTCTAGTGGTGACACAGCACTTCACAAAGCCGCATCTCAGAGACATCATGAAGTGTGCAGACTGTTGCTGGAGGCCGGGGCTTCCCCCAACAAAACTAACTTTGTGGTGAGTCATTTGTTTTTCTACCTGCAACTCGTGATTTTTACCTCTTCAGGCATGCGAGTTACAGGTAGCGTTAAAACAACAGGCTGAGATATGCCTCAGACATTATTCCAGATGGTTCATTGTGATTTTTAAGGGATCCATGACGAATACTGTGTTTGAGTAATAACGCTCTCTGAAGATCACAAGATCTCAGGAGGAATTTGATGTTTGAAAGGTTTAGTCTTGTCACTGCTCTTTATGGCTTAAAGGTGAGTTATCGTTCTTGTCTTTTCAGGGGAAAACTCCCAAAGACTGTGCTCAGGAAATTGGAGACTCTGATTTGGCTTCCTATCTGGGGAGCAAGGAGTCCGAACAGCCAGCCACACGTGAGGATTTAGAAACCGCTGTGTGAAGAAACACTAGGAAACTCGGTTCCTCACACAGACCCCGGCTTTCACAGCTCATGAAAGTACCGGAGTCCACTTTCTCACATGCAGAGAGAGAGAGAGAGAGAGAGAGAGAGAGGGAAAATGAGAAGGAGAGGTGAGAAGGTCACAGCAATGACC
Source organism: Cranoglanis bouderius (assembly GCA_023630585.1). Classification (NCBI taxonomy): domain Eukaryota; kingdom Metazoa; phylum Chordata; class Actinopteri; order Siluriformes; family Cranoglanididae; genus Cranoglanis; species Cranoglanis bouderius. The sequence continues at coordinate 20,931,826 of CM042538.1, forward strand.
TAAAGGAGCCTCATAGAGACATGGATGGGAGTCCCTTCTAGAGCAGAATCCCCTAAGAAGAGAGGAAAAAGGTTGTTGGTGCTTCCTGGGGATCACTGTGGGTTTAGAATGGTTCTGGGCAGATTTGCATTGGTATTTATTTATTGCTTATTTATTGATTTATTTATTGAAAGACTGATTGTACTTACTTTAAGAGACATCGTTTTCCTCTCGTTAAGCCTGTGTACTGCTATAGTGGTATGAGATCTTAGATAAAAGATAGATGCAATGCAAATTGCACAGTGCAGTTTCCAGAAACGTGGCCATGGAAGCACTGTGATATACACAGAGATATACAGAGGAACAGCAGGCACACAAGACACTGCTGCCTAAGCCAGCCACCTCTCCTGTACACCATGTTGTGTATTTGAATTTGTGTAATTTCATCCATTATCACATTCGTATTACCAACCCAGGCAGGCAAAGCCACAAGCTTCCTCTCAGGCATGAGGAGTTTACCATCACTTTTTTTCCCTCTTAACCACCAGTCACAGTGGCACTAATTGTCAATATGCTTAAATGAGAACACTACTTGTTTCCTGAATCAGGAGGAGTATATCGCTCCACAAGCTAAGCAGACTGATTCCTACTGCCTGAACCTAACACACCTCCTAATTATTTCTATTGTAACATAAACAGCTGATTGAAATTGACATTATGTGCCTCTTATTCTAGAAATGTCTTTATATTCTTTTATTTGGCTCAGCTGAGAATGTGGGTGCCTCATGTCCAAAATCTTTCCATATCAGAACAAGTGAAGTTTGCAGAAAGTCATTCAGTGTGGAAAACATGTTGACATTACCTGCGTACATACAGTACATAGTGTTCATCTATACTCTGACATCTGTTCTGTTCTGTTTTTGTTTTGCGTGCAGTGACAGTGATTGTGACAGTGAATTATTTATCTTAAGAAACAAAAGATCATAATCTGAGCCATATTCGATGCAATATGAATGGATGACATGCATTAATCTCTTTATTTTTACATTACATTAATGTTAATAGATGAATGGTTGTCTAAGGCACATACAAGCTAAATGATTCATTTCTTTTTAGTGATGGTAGAGGAATTGTCTAGCGTTGTCAGTCCCTACAAATTTTTTTAAGTTAATTTTCTTAGCACTCCAAATTTCGGTTTCAAACTGTGTCAAAATGGTTCAGCAAGGTTCAGTCAGTAAGACAGCAGCATGTGTGCATCCTCTGATCAGAAAACATGAAACAGTAGCTTTTGATGTTCGTTTTGGTAAGCCTGCTAAAATAATAGTGGCCACATCCTGTTGCATTAAAAACAATGCGAATTAAAAATAAAGCGTTTGCATGAAAATGATCATGATGGAAACTTGTTACACTTGCTTTGAGAGTGGTTTATATATGTTACTGATCTGCTGTGTTCTTTTGTATTATTTGTGATTTTATTGTGCATGAGATTTTGTTACCAGGATATTTCTGCGCAATTATGAGGTTATAAAATGGCATTATTTCTGTTACCTTTTTTCTCTCTCTCTTTTTTTTTTTTTTTGTTAAACATTACTTATCAAAAGTACTTGCTTGATTATTATTTTTTTAAATGTTTAAATTATGGGAATACTTGAATGATGTATATTTTTTCATTTCTAATTGTGTATTTTAGTGTCATCACTCTATATGTGATGACTAATGACCATCCATGTGTTAGATAGAGTTCATGTCTTTCTCCAGTATTGGAATGTTAGTCATTAAAGAATGAACAGAGTGGAAAGTACATGTGATGTTCATTTCTTTCCAGGAAAAATCATCAAATAAATATAGTTTATTGTTTGATGATTGAGCTGAGTAAGAAAACAAAATAAATCATGTTTATCTCCCTCCAGTGAACTTTATTATTCAATTAATTATGTTACAAAGTTCTAAAACCTTTCTATTGATTTTTTATTGCCATTAGTATAGCAACTGATGGTAAAAGTTTTTGATTTTAACAAAATGTTAAAATTATCAATATATTGTCACACATTGTAAATCCATGGTTCTCAAATTGGGATTCCGGGACCCCCAGGGGTCCATAGTTAAAAAAATAAATAAAAAAATTCTAATGAAATCACAACTCTTTATTATCAAAGGCATCCATCCATTTTCCATACCGATTATCCTACACAGGATCGTGGGGAGCCTGGAGCCTATCCCAGGGAATTCGGGGCACAAGGCGGAGGACACCCTGGACGGGGTGCCAACCCATCGCAGGGCACAATAACACACCCATTCACACACTATGGATAATTTAGAGATGCCAATCAGCCTACAACGCATATATTTGGACTGGGGAGAAAACCAGAGTACCTGGAGGAAAACTTCGAATATGCAGACTCCACACACACAGGGCTGATTCGAACCCCTGACCCTGAAGATGCAAGGCCACTGTTCCCTCTTTATCAAAGTTATTATAGTTATAGTTCTTATAGTTATTAGCCAATTTTACTGGTCACTGGAATTAACTAATCCAAATCTCGGTAACTGTTAATAATTTCAGTTTGAATCTTATGACAATTTTATTAAAAATGAGTTCTATGAATGGAAACTTCAGAAATAAATAACAAAAAACAAAACAAAACTATGGCTCCAATATATAATTGCATACATTTAAATAATATGCCTAATATATGAACAGTTGGAATACATTTACATTTTATGAATATGTACTTCGTGGATTTTTATGTTTACAGTCAAGGGATCCTTGGAAACATTTTAAAGAACTCGTGCTGTAAATAAAAACGTGTCGTTTCCCATCAGCTGATTCGCGTGAGTCATTAAGCTCCGCCCACAAACAATAAAAGGAGTCTGCTGGACTCTTGTAGACAGAGTTTTACGTTGGATTGGAGTGATATTGTAGCGTAATGGAGAACGGGACACAGGAACAAACTGTGTAAGTGTCTAATAGTTACTTTACATTATGTATATATATATTCTTATGAATTATATACACATTATATAGGTCTATCTGAAACTTTTGTAGTGTCTGTTAGAAGAAAAGGAAGCCGTTGTCACAAGAAGTAGTTGTCATTAGAGACTTTACAACATTATACAGAGTTGTTATTATTATTATTATTTTTTAATAATTTAAGTAAAGATACAGCTCAGTGTTATTTGTATATACTGTATATATGTGTATGTTAGGGACGGGGCGTTTGTGTGTGAGTATTTGCGTAAACAATCCGATTGGTTGTCAGTAATGTCGTAACTACGAAAGTGAAATGTCACGGAGTAATTAAAAATAAATGCATTTACTTATTTATTTATTTATTCAGTCAGTGTATAGATAATGTATGGATTTATTGGATAACTCAAAGTCTGAACCGGGAGTGTGACTGAGACTGAGGTTTCCCGGTTAAACCTTACTCTGATTGAATTAGTCATAGGACAGGACGTGCCCGGACATTGACTGCCGTTGCTCTCACAACGCAATCGAAAACACTTCCGGTTACGAATCCTACGCGTTTTGGGAAGTTTTCTTACAAATACAAACAATTAAGTGAATGACTATATAAACATTCTGTGTGTCCAATGAAAATTATAGTTTATATTCCATCTTTAAATCCCCCTACTTCACTTTTATTACAGTTAAGATATCGCGCCAATGTTTAAACATAAACAACACGCCTATCTGAAATTAAATAAACTTAAATAAAAAATCCCCCCTTCTGCTTGTATTGTGCTGTGTTCTAAAGCGACATTGAGTGTGTAGAAAGGCGCTATAAAAATAAACATTATTATTGTTATTATTATTATTATTATTATTATTATTATTAAATAAAAAAATTACAGTCGCAAAAGGTAAACGAAATGGCAGTGTGCGAACTTTACAGAAAGGTCACATGTAAAAATAAAAACAAAAACAAGCACTACATGTGAACAATGTTGTCTTAAAAAAAAAAAAAAAAAAAAAAAAACCCACACGATTAATTTATTTTCACATATTTATGTTTCTTTTGTAATTTGTAGGGCACGTGGTTTAATTTTTCAGATGGTTTTCTCATGTGATACCATATTGTTACAAATATATGTATTCACCTGTGCAGTTTCAGGGCATAACAGGGTCAAATGCACCTTCTTGTTTTTCACATCACATAATTATGTCACTCGCATAATTGCGTGTGAAAATGACCACGTGACGTGTATGTGATTTTTCTGTTAGGGGAGTGCTTTCAAGTCGACTTTCAAGTAAGTGTGTCACTTGGCAGGAATGCGGTGTGAGTTCTGATACACAGGTGACACAATTCTCTAGAAGCTGATAGTCTCATGTCTCATGCTGACGTCGTGGTTTCATTTGAATCGCTCTTTTTGTCTAAATTGAACATTACCTACAATAGCTACAACAGGTACAATAGCAGAGCACTGGATTCCACTCCTGTCAGCCAAGAACAGGAATCTGAAGCATCAGTGGGAATCACAACTGGACTGGATTGCAGAAATGTTTCCTGGTCTTTTTTCAATCTTCGACTGTCCACGATCTTTTTATTTATTTATTTATTTTTATTTATTTTTATTTTTTCTTTCAAATTTGACTTATGACTTTTAATTGACTTCCTTGGCAGCTTGCTTTCATTTTACTTTTTCTTTTTTTTTTTTTTTTTTTTTTTAACACATTAGCTACAAAATGTAACTCTTGAGATAAGCTGTGAAATCATTTGCTTCATGTAAACACTTAACAAAGTTTAAGGTTAAATGAAATGGCGTATATACACACTTTTTACCTTTAGACATTTAGCCATTTTCTTAATGTTCATTGTTGAGTGATGAACAATGCACGAGACCTGTGTATAAACACTGTTTTTTGTTTTTGTTTTTTGACTTTTGTCTTTTTCTACAACCAGAGACCAGGTGGAACTACTTGCACAGATGTTTCCCAAAGACAGTATTGAGTACAAACTCCTTCTGAAGTACACACAGAAGAAAAAAAACACAAACCGTCACCCCCCACAGAGCAACGGTGCGGGAGAGGCAAAGGTTGCCTCACCTACGCAACCCAATGACCACCATAAACCAAGGAAACTTAAAAAGCATAATATTTGGAAATTCATAAGCTGCTTTCGGCCAGTGACGGAATATGAAAGTCCTGTGACTGGACACCACAGGCGGCGTGCATCTGCAGATTCATGTGAGTGTCAGAATGAGTTATTAATGTCATGACCTTTATTGAGCAACTAGTCCTGGTCCTGAGATTACAATTACATAGAAAGGGTGTGGCTTTAGTAGGTCATGAGGTTATGAAGCATGTTAACCATGAAACATTCTACCAAATTTATTTGTCTTATAAACATGGCCCACTAAATAATCACTTGCTGCTCTTTACTCCAGCAGGTCCAGACCAGGAAGAAGTGGAACAAATTGTCAGCAAGTTGACTAAGATCACAGACTGTGTTCATTTCATATCTACAGATATCGAAACCGATGGTGACGGTGGGTATTTCTAGTCTGGCTTGTGTTAAAGTAGCTATATGTCTTGGCAGGGTGTCTTATCCTTATCTTGTATTTGCAGATGTTGTGGAGAGAATAGTGGAACTGCTGAGGGAACAGGGAGATAAACTTAATGAGGAAGTAAGTCACATTAATTCCTTTAGTTTCACTAATCCAGCAGATGTGTGTGTTTTAAGATGTGTGTGTTTAAGAGTAACAATATCAGGATAAAATGTTATATAATAATATAATAGGCAAGTTATTTGAGTAATGGTGAGTCCTAAAAGTTATTTTGAGATACACACAAAAAAATTCATCAAGTACAATAGTTTCTGCAATCGACAAAGTATTGTCAGTGTATTAATGGAATAATAAACCAAACATGAACTTACTTTTTATATTGTTTCAACTCTATTAAGTAGCAGACAGTGCTCTATGTTGAATCAAATAAAGTATTTTTCATTTTTGCTCATAGTCCACAAGGTGGCCCCATAAACAAAAACCTTTTCCCAGCAATGATATTTGTGCTAGGCTCTGCATTAATGGGGGGGGGGGGAATAAAATGTATTTATTGAGGGGGGGAAAAAGATCACTGTGAAATTGTGTATATTGAATAGCTAACTGTTTATCATTTGTCCGTAGATTGAAAAGAACCATGTGCTTAGGAAACAGCTGCAAGACTCTCTGTCATATGGTTTCTTCATGAAAGTGGCCCAGACCTTTATGCAGAGACTGAGTCCAGAGGAGCTTCCTCCTGCACAGAGCCCAGAGCAGGCTAAGATCGCACTCACCTGTGAGCTGACCAGCCGCCTAAGCACCATGGACTGCCATCCCATGAACCGGGTACTGGGCTTCGGCGCGAAATACCTACAGGACTATTTCAGCCCCTGGGTCATCCAACAAGGTGGCTATGTAAGTGCATTACAACTGGCTGCCAAGCCAATCCTACTCATGTTTTGTCTCATTTGTTTTGTTTGATTTAGATCCATTTTCTTTTCATTATTTAACAAAAAAAAACCCTAAATGCTAAATTTAAAATTGTTGTTTATTTTGTTCTTTTCTCTTTTCAGGAAAAAGTTTTTGGCACAGACAGTGATGCTGAGGAGGAGGTTCAATAAGCCTAGATGATTTTGCTTTGTTTTTTATAGATTTAATTATTCTCAGGGTTCGAGCCATTTGAATAAGAAACATATTTCATTTAAAAAAAAAAAAAAAAAAAAGTAAAATGTTTACATATTTTATGTTTATATAAAATGTTTGTGTAAAGATGCCAAAGCTGCTATGAAATTGTGTGTCTTTTTTTTTTATTTATTTATTTTTTTAGTAATTTTGTGTTAAATATTTTTGTGCACTTTCGTTGGAGGAAAAAAAAGAATAAAAAATATTATCTTGCGAATACTAGAAGATGATCTAAGAATCACATTGCATGCATATGTATTAAGGGTGTTTTTGTATTGCATGCACACAGAATTCTTTACATATGGATGGTATTTAGGTTAAATTCTTTTTTTTTTTTTTTTTAAACTGTCAGATCCTTTGTAAGCAGATTTTCTACTGGGCTGCAGTTTATTTTTGTGGAAAAAGTAGCATAAGAAGCAAAAATTCAAATAAAGCTGTATAGAATTACACATGAAATCTTCTCCACTGCTTCATTTATCTTTAAAAAAGAAAGAAAGAAAAAGAAACTGTCACTCAAATTATTTCAAGATTATGAAGAATTACCAGTTACAAAAATGGTGTTTATTACGATAGTTTATGTTTCAGGAAATTTTTATAGGAATTTATGTATTTGAACAAACCAGTATTAGAATATGATGTAACTATATTACAAAATGCTAAAATGTGAAGGAGAATGGGAACTCCATGATCAAGGTTGAGAGCAATGTTGGGATAACCACTATCACAACAACCAACTAGGAGGTTTAATTTAAAAAAAAAAAAAAAAAAAAAAAACGAGAGAGAAAATGCTGTTTTTGGCTCTGTTTGTCTTTTTTATATATATATATATATATATATATATATATATATATATATATATATATATATATATATATATACACACACACTGGTGGTATATTTTATGCTGGCAATAACAATTTTAAAGAAAATAAATTTCCTCTCAAAAAAAAAAAAAAAAAGGATGCCAAACATACTTTTCCTTGTCCTGTGTTGGTGCCATGAAGACATCAGGATGGATCAGGCAGGTCTGGAGAGCAGAAGGGGTCAGGATCACTGGTTATGCAATCAGCCAATCACATATTCTAGAAGCAGACTGGACAAACATAGCAGAATGTCAAACCTTGATGTAGATGAGATGAACAGGTACAATAGCAAAGCACTGGATTCCACTCCTGTCAGCCAAGAACAGGAATCTGAAGCATCAATGGGCATCAAAACTGGACTGGATTGCAGAAATGTTTCCTGGTATTTTTTCAATCTTCGACTGTCCAGTTTTTGTGAGCCTGTGCCCACTGTAGTGTCAGATTCCTGTTCTTGACTGACAGGAGTGGAATCCAATGTGGTCATTTGCTATTGTAGCCTATCCACCTCAAGGTTCGGTGTGTTGTGCTTTCTGAGATGCTTTCCTTCTCATCACGACTGTAAAGAGTGGCTATTTGAGTTACTGTAGCATCCCCTGTCTGCTTGACCCAATCTGGACATTTTCCTCTGACCTCTCTCATCAACAAGGTGTTTCAGCTGCAAAACTGCAGCTCATGTTTTTTTTTTTTTTTTTTTGGATGTTTTTTTTCTTTGCAGAATGTTTTTTGTTTACACCATTCTGTGTAAACTCTAGAGACTGTTGTGCGTGAAAATCCCAGATCAGCATTTTCTGAAATATTCAAATCAGCCGGTCTGACACCAACAACCATGCCACGGTCAAAGTCACAGAGATCACATTTGACCCCATTCTGATGTTTGATGTACACATTAACTGAAGCTCTTGACCTGTATCTGCATAATTTTGTGCATTGCACTCCTGCCACATGATTGGCTGATTGGATAAGTATAGCCGAGGCCAAAAGTTTTGAGAATGACACAAATATTAATTTTCACAAAGTCTACTGCTTCAGTGTTTTTAGATCTTTTTGTCAGATGTTACTAACTGTTACTGAAGTATAATCACAAGCATTTCATAAGTGTCAATGGCTTTTATTGAGAATTACATGAAGTTTATGCAAAGAGTCAATATTTGCAGTGTTGACCCTTCTTTTTCAAGACCTCTGCAATTCGCCCTGGCATGCTGTCAATCAACTTCTGGGCCACATCCTGACTGATGGCAGCCCATTCTTGCATAATCAGTGCTTGGAGTTTGTGGGTTTTTGTTTGTCCACCCGCCTTTTGAGGATTGACCACAAATTCTCAATGGGATTAAGGTCTGGGGAGTTTCCTGGCCATGGACCCAAAATGTCGATGTTTTGTTCCCCGAGCCACTTCGTTATCACTTTTGCCTTGTGGCAAGGTGCCCCATCATGCTGGAAAAGGCATGTTCGTCACCAAACTGTTCTTGGATGGTTGGGAGAAGTTGCTCTCTGAGGATGTTTTTGTACCATTCTTTATTCATGGCTGTGTTCTTAGGCAAAATCGTGAGAATCACTGACATGATGTCAACTGGTCCTTTTGTGGAAGGGCTGAAATGCAGTGGACATGTTTTTTTTTGGGATTAAGTTCATTTTCATGGCAAAGAGGGACTTTGAAATTAATTGCAATTCATCTGATCACTCTTCATAACATTCTGGAGTATATGCAAATTGCCATCAGAAAAACTGAGGCAGCAGACTTTGTAAAAATTAATATTTGTTTCATTCTCAAAACTTTTGGCCACGGCTGTACACTACATGAATGAGCAGGTGTACAGGTGTTCCTATAAGCCATCCTTTTCTGATTACAATCGGAAAGAATGTCATTACTGACATTGTTGTGAATAGTGAATCATCATTACGCGTAATGCTAATTCACTACGAAAACTAACTACGAGTTTATCACAGGTGTCAGACTATTTCACTTATAAAGACAACAATTAGGCTGCTCTTTTCATTTCATAACAGTCTTTAATCCATTATATGGTTTCGTTATATTTTCTTACAAAATGGCTTCTTGAATAGTTTGAATAGTTTTAAATTTGAGTGTTGAAGTGTGAGGGCGTGGCTGTGGCGCGCGCCTGGTTCCTCGCCCGTCACCGCTCGCGCTGCTTTTCCTGGCTGTGCGCGCGCGCTCGGTGTGAATGGCGCAAGCTCGCTGAGGCTCGTGAGAAAGAGAAGAGCCGAAATGCGCAAGGCGAGAGGAGCGAAGAAAGCTCTGTCCCCGCGGGATCCACAGCCCGACAAGAAGCTCAGAGAAGCCTCCAGATGCGCCGAGGACGGAGGAGCAGCTCCACGTGCCAGGAAGAAGGGCTACAAACCTCCGGATGTGAGGAGCATATTCGGGGCGCAGGGAAGGAGGGGAGAGGGACACGAGTTCAGAGAAGAGGCGTCAGAAGGATGGTGCGATGTGTGCTGTGCCATCATCTTCCAGGGGGGCCTGATGTGCACAGGTGAGAGGGAGCTTGAGGCTACCTTTTATATCCATTATACATTTATCCTTTAGTGGATACGACCCTGGAAACCTTCTGACCTTAAAACCACGTGATCTAATTCGTCAAGCCATAATCAAGGACTTCATGATCTGGAAGAAACTTTAACCAATAAATACCTGTGAATCATGACCACATATATAATAACAAGTAAGGCAAGTGTGAAATCAGGGCCACTGATTTCAAAAATTGTTATATCTGCTTGAATATTCTAAGGTTGTAGAAATCAGGATTGTGTATGCCTTTGAACAGATGTCCCGCTTATATTTCAGAATGGCTGAGAATAAGTTTAAGACAACTGATTTACATTATTACAGTGTATGTGCCGTATCCAAAAACAAAGTGTAGGTGACAGGCGCGCACGAAATACACGCACCAACGGACACACACACCTACCGGTATGTTGATGGACTGGTTCTTAGTAAACCTCTAACTTCTGTCACTACATTCCAAAGAGTGTGTGTCTTTTACAGTAATATATCTGTTTTTGATTTTCTGAGCATTGGTCTTCATATTTTCATTTAATAATAAACTCATCACAATAATGTAATGCTGTCCTACCGGAGTCTTGATTCATAGCCTGGGCTTCAGACACAGTCTGAATGTCTCTGGTGGTGTTAAACAAACAAATCATTGTGCACTCTGCTTTGTGTAAACTGAGGTTAAGACTAAAACACTTGCTTTATTTTATGATATTTGTGGCTTGTAGTAAAAAAGACCACGTTGTCCACCCTGTATGAGTGGCATTTTAGTTACTATGTACTCTATAGTAGTCCGGCTCTGAGCGGTTTTATAAGTTTAGTGTTTGAGCATTACAAGAAACAGCAATAGGAATCTAAGGCACTCAGATGTCTTAGCCATCTTCTGCTGTCAACTTCTGCTGCCTGTCAGGAAGATCAAATGAAGTGTCATGTTCGTACAGATTCATATCATATGGCTTACGTGATTTGTTCCCCTATAGTGCCTGGATGGAACCTGTCCATTTGCATTTTTGCCTAAGCCATTAGTTCCCTTTCTGTCCCCAAAATGCCATCTCTAGACTCTGGCCTTATTATGTACTCCTTTTAAGTAGTTGTTCATTCACAAGTAGTGTGCAATGCATTCACTCAAATGTAACACTTGGACAAAGGTGACTTTCACTGAAGCTTCTTTTCCTTCTTAATGTGACACCTGATTCAAGCGATCAAATAATCAAGTGAAAAAGTGAAGCAGTCACTGGATCAAGTGATTAAGATAATAGCCCTGCTCTACACTGGCCATCTATTTTTTATCATATCCTCCCAGACACATCGCTACCATGTAATTGTGGCCTTGTCACATTTTAGAGGCCAATTTTCTGATCTCGTAGCATTTACAGCATCCACATTGCTGTGAGTACACCCCTGTGCAATATCACTTAAATATCAAATGATTCAAAATTGTATCACCTTACAGTAATTGCATTACTTCTAAGTTGAACAGTAGTGTATTTGCTCTTATGTAAGAGTTCAGATTTACTATATTAAAAATACAGGCCCCACAGCAGGAACTCAATGCAACAAAAGTCGGTACATCTTTCATTAATGGGATTCAAAGAATCTTTATAAGAATTTATCTTATTTTTTCAATACTTTGTATGTCCACCTTTATTTTTGATGACAGACTCAATCCTCCTTGGCATGGAGGATACCAGTGTTGCACAAATTTCTAGATTGATGTTCTGCCATTCTTCAGAGACAGTTTTTTCAGCTGCCCTTTGCTGGAGAAGTCGTGTTGTTCTACCTTTCTCTTTAAAATACCCCAAAGTGTTCTGTTGGATATAAGTCAGGCGACATACTTGGCCAGGTCATAGTTTTCACTTTTTTCTTCTTTAGACACTCTTGCATGATTTTGGCAGTGTGCTTTGGATGGTTATCATGCTGAAATATTCCTCTTCTGCCAAGCTTCTGGAGACTGGGAGTCATCTTGTCAGCCAGTATTTTGGTATATCCACCGACATTCATGGTGCCATCTATTAATGTCATCTTCCCAACACCTTTTGCATTCATGCAGCCCCATATCATCACACTCCCACCTGCGTGCTTTGCTGTCGGGACTATGCATTCACTGTGGTAGTCCTGGCCAGGTTCATTCCAAACATGCTGGACCCCATCTGAGCTGAACAAATTTATCTTGGTCTCATCTGACCAAAGAATGTGTTCACAATATTCATCAGGCTTCTTTTCATGTTCTTTAGCAAAGTTAATCTTGCAGTTTTGTGCCAAAGAGCAAGCAAGGTTTTTTTCTTGGACTCCATAGAAGTTCGCGTTATGCAATGTCCTTCGCACTGTCTTGGCTATCACAGAAACTCAGATTTCCACTGATAACCCCTGTGCCAAGTCTGAAGCACTTGCCCATTACTGATGCAACTGTGTTTCGACTGATTAAACTTCAGACTGATTAAAATTTGACTGGTTCCTGCATACTTTTCCATCTTTGTGAAGTCTCACAATCAGATTTTTCAGTTCCTCTGGCAGTTATTTTCCATGTGTTCATCCCAGGTGATTCATCCCCATGTCAGGATCTTGTGATCTCCATGGACAACTCTCTGATCTCACCTTTGGTCACTGCACGCGACCTTGGGGTAACCGTGGACAATCAACTGTCCTTTTCCTCTCACATTGCTAATCTGACATGCTCATGTCGATTTCTCCTGTACAACATCAGAAGGATTTGTCCATTTCTATCGATATAGGCCACTCAAGTGCTGGTTCAGTCTCTTGTCATTTTGAGACTGGACTACTGCAACTCGCTCCTGGCTGGTCTGCCTCTGAGCACCATTCAACACTGCAACTGATCCAGAATGCAGCTGACTTGTTTTCAACCTTTCTAAGTTCTGCCACACCACCCCATTGCTACACTTCCTCCACCGGCTTCCTGTAGCTGCCCGCATCAGATTTAAAACACTGATGCTTGCCTACAAAGCCAAAAATGGACCAGTACTCACTTACCTCAACACACTTATCACACCCCGCTCTGCACCGCACTCCCTCTGATCCTCTAGCACTGCTCGACTCCCACCATCTCTCCGGGTACAAGGTAGGCATGCATCAAAGCTCTTTTCTGTTCTGTCACCTAGGTGGTGGAATAGATGTCCGAACAGCTAGAGTCAAACGATGTCTAAAGACCTACTTCTTCCTGAAGTACTTAAATTAGCACTGTATTTATTGATAGAGACTTCAAAACATTTCTGTAAGTGCTCTGGATAAGGGCGTCTGCCAAATGCCATAAATGTACATGTAAATGTAAATGTGGAGCCATGATGCTGCAATGCAGATAGACACAGCCCTTAGGTCCACAATTAAGAAAGTTCTGGTGTTCACTGGTCATTTTATAACCATGTTCATGCAGTTAGGCTAATTGGAAATCATAGGTGTACTCAATTTCGTTGCATTGAGTTTCTCCTTTGGGGCCTGTATTTTAAATATAGTGTTTTAAAGATTTTTTTTTTATTGTTCATAAGAGGAAATACTTATACAGAGGTGTACTCACTTCTGTTGTATACTGTACGTCTTTTTGTGGCTGCTGTGGCAAACAACTAAAAAACAAACAAACTGAAAGTTGGGGTTTTGGCCAAAATATTGTTTTTCTGCCTATAACATATTTTAACCTTTAAAATTTAAGAAACCATAAATATATTTCATCAAAACAATGTGGAAATGTTTTTTAAATTTATTTTTTAAAGCAATCTGCCTAATGCTTGATAGCTTGTTAGATAGCTATGTGCCACAGCTAAATGGACATATGCATCAGTTAAGTTTGTAATCATATAGCATTTGTTAGTGAAAGTGACATGTGAAAGCCAATGTATTCCAAAATTCCAAGTACCCATACTTGGAATTTGTCCTCTGCATTTAACCCATCCAAGTTAGTGCACACACATTAGGAGTCATGAGTAGTAAACACACACACTACAAACCGTGAACACACCCGGAGCAGTGGGCAGCCATTTTTCCTGCAGCACCCAGGGAACAGTTGAGGGTTAAGGGCCTTGCTCAAGTGCCCAATAGAGCAGTGCTGGGATTTGAACTCATGACCTTCCAATCAGTAGCCCATCTTCTTAACTGCTGAGCTACCACCATCCACAGAATATCTCTGGTGCTCCTGTGAAGCATTTCAATTAGCTTTAACTTTAAATGAAAACTTTAAATGAATTTTTTTTTTTTCAATTTTTGTGGCCTACCATATTTCTAAATGCTATAACCTTTATATGTGGATAAGAGACATGCAAAAGGGAAACATTTCATTTTAGGAAAAGCTGTAGTGTTCAGAACTATTTCTATAGCAGAAGATGTCAGACGTGTTTTCCCAGGCTGGCACTATACCCTTGTTTGAAATTTTCCTGTTTTGATTTGATTAGGTTTTGCATTTTCAGTGTTATATGGCTTACAGCTGCCCTCAGAAAGCTTTACTCTGGGTAGGTAGGAAGAAATTAAATGTGGTCACAAAAAAGCTCATTTTACTTGCTGATACCTCTACTTGCTTGGTGACATTCTATTGGTTTTGGAAAAAATGTGTTCATCTTTTACATTCCTTTCACACACAAGGTAATGGTGTGTAATGGTGAACACTAAACCAAGCACTAAACCAAAACTAAACATAGTTCACTCCCGGAACTTCCGGGAGAATTGGGCTGTCTGCTAATAATTAACATTGTCACTATTGTCGAGTGGAACTCCTAGGCTTGAGTGGAAACTGAAACTTAACCGCGTCTTTGAGAGCACTCGTTTGCGTAATGGGATTTAACCAGTGATTTACCTTGCAAGCACCAGACCACTGATTTGTCAAATCTTCTTGCTTGCGGTCTGTGTTCTTCCGATTTTATTTTGTAGTAACGAAGATGCTTTGGGAAATGTATCAGAGTAAAAGTATACATTTTATTTAGGAAATGACAGAAATATAAAAGCTCAAGTAAAGTACAGATTCTCCCAAAAAATACTTAAGTACTGTAACGAAGTATTATTACTTCGTTACATTACACCACTGGAAATATGCAAGGCCTTCCCTGAAAAAGACATCGTCTGGATGGAAGCATATGTTGCTCTAAAATCTGTATACACCTTTCAGCATTGATGGTGCCTTTCCAGATGTGTAAGCTGCCCATAGGCACTAATGCACCCCATACCATCAGTGATGCAGGCTTTTAAATTGAGTGCTGATAAAAAGCCGGATGGTCCCTCTCCTCTTTAGTCCTCTTTAGTTTAGAGGACACGGCGTACATGGTTTCCAAAAGGAATTTAAAATTTCGATTCGTCTGACCACAGAACAATTTTCCACTTTGCCTCAGTCCATGTTCACAGACAATGAGTTCCGGAAGTGGTTCTAAGCCCATGTAGTGATTTCCATTACTATAGGATTAGATTTGTGCCAAAAGTATTGAACATAACTTTTCAAGAAATGAACAAAAATATACAATGAGAAAGAAAAAAAACCACCCTGAAACTGAAAACAGTGAACTCAGTGGCAAAAATGTAACACTATCTTTAAATAAACAGCATTCTTTGTTTTCCAAGCTTCCTTTTCGCAAATCGCAGTTTAAGAATGCACTGCCAGAGTTTTTGTTTGAGCTTTCAAACTTTTCGTTTACGCTCCGCAAGTTTACACTCACCATTGTGGCACAAACCTCACGTGTGGGCAGGGCTTAACAGCACTTTACTCTGTAGTTCACTGTTTTCAGTTTCAGTGTTTTTTTTTCTTTCTCATTGTATATTTTTGTTCATTTCTTGAAAAGTTACGTTCAATACTTTTGGCACAAATCTACAAATCTCCCATACATTACAGAATCATGCCTGTTTTAATGCAGTACCGCCTGAAGATCACAGACATGCAATATTGATTTTCACCCTTTTCCCTTGAGCACAGAGATTTCTCCAGATTCTCGGAATCTTTTGATGATATTATGCACTGTAGATGATGAGATATTCAAAGTCTTCGCAATTTTATGTTGAGGAACATTATTCTGAAATTGTTCCACAATTTGTAGACACAGATTGGTGAACCTCTGCCCATCTTTACTTCTGAGAGACTCTGCCTCTCTAAGATACTCTTTTTATACCCAATCATGTTACTGACCTGTGGCCAATTAACGTAATTAGTTGCAAAATGTTCCTCCAGCTGTTTCTTTTTAGTAATGCTTACTTTTCCAGCCTTTTGTTGCCCCTGTCCCAACTTTTGTGAGACGTGTTGCGGCCATCAAATTCAAAATTACCTTATTTTTTTCTTAAAATGGTACATTTCCTCAGTTTAAATATTTAATATGTTTTCTGTGTTCTATTGTGAATAACATATAGGTTTCATCAATCATTGCATTCTGTTTTTATTTACATTTTACACAATGTCCCAACTTTTTTGGAATTGGTGTTGTATATGTGGGGACTAAAACACAACCATAAAAAGGAAAATAATCAACGATGTTATATGGTCTGAAGTGATGTTGTAATTTTTATGTTTATTGTTACGTGTAATGTTGTGCAGCATCCACGAAACAAGTTACTTCCTGTTCTCACTTACTTTATAACAGCTATTAACAGTCGTTCCCTCATCAGCCTCACTTTGTTTAAAAAAAATGCAGCTTGTCATGTTAACGAGAAACCTTAAAGCCCTCCATACAGAGGACCATGTACACTTACCATGTAGGAAAACCTAAAGTTACAGCTTTATCTCTGACTGTTACAAAGTGCTGACACTGGAGACCCCTTCCAAAAATGCTAAATATACATCTCCTCACAGAAAACTTCACTGTATCATGTTTATGTGGAGGGTTTACCCAAGTCCCACTGTAATGTGTTATCATAGAAAGACAATGTATTAGAACGATTAATATTAACAATGATATATATTAATATAAACCTGTGATTTACCTGATAATTAATCTACACATTCTGACCAATCAGGATTGAGAATTCAGCAGTGCTGTGATATATAGTTAAGTTATTATGTGTGTCTTCCCTGTGCGTGTGTGTATGTGTGTGTGTGTGTGTGTGTGTGTGTGTGTGTGTGTGTGTGTAGATCATGAATAGCCATTTCTCTGGCTCGTCTGCATTGTGTCTTGCTATTTGACACCCACCTGTTGGCTCCCCTAATATCCATCTGCTTGTTTGTGTAGCAGCAGTGACTGTGTGTCGAGAGAAGACACACTGCTCTGTGACAGCATAATGATGGACCACAATGGACTCCTGACCAGCTAACTGAGCACAGTAGAAAACCATGGGGTCCCCGACACACACACACACACACACACACACACACACACACACACACACACACACATACATGAGCAGGGGACTCTATGAAGGGAGGCTGTAGACAGAGAGGCAGAGAAAAAAAAAGAGATAGAGATAGACAGCAATTCACTATGGCCAAAGCACTTGCTTATCACATGTGTGGAAGACGCCAATGTGTTTGTACTTCTGTGTGAGCTTTTTTTGGGGCTGCTGTGTAAGTCATGGCGCTGAGTAGAGGCTTCAGCAGGACTCTGAGGAAAATAACCGTGTTCTTCTACTGTTTCTCCAAAGTGCTGCGCCGCTCAGGATGCATGGATCGCAGCCTTCTGTGGAAGCTTTCTGGTGAGTCCAGTACCATGCAGGATCTCCACATGTGGCTAAAGAGCTGGTGTTAGTTGATGTATGTGGGTTGATTGGTGGCAGCTGTGATTGTTGGGAGAATTTTGATTGTTAGGTTGTCCTCTACAGAAAGTTTATTACTGAGATTTGCTTTTTAGAATATAACACTGACTAAGTCAAGACTGTAGAGCCATGTTTAGTCTGTTCAAATATTGATTATGTTGATGATGATGATGATGATTATGAGGTGAACAGGTTGTGTTCAACTGATGTCATGTCCCTTTGGTGCACCATGCTCAGTAACACGAATGGTGGAAATAACTCTGTTCGAAAAGTTTGTTGTATACTGTATGTTACACCACTGCAGACCCATTTCATGTAACAGAGGCAACTGATTGATCGGAAGTGTAACAGAAACAGCCATTAATCACAAGTGGTCAATGGTCAGGATCCATTCAGCACTATCTCCATGCCATAGCACTCACATCATTTTCCTCTTGCTGCTTACATACTTAAGATTGTATTAGGAGATCAAAATACATTTTGTCCATTCCTGTCATTGTAATTTCTTCAAGGATATGGCTTTTGCAGAATATCTGATTTGTTCCTTGACGTAAAAATAATTACATAACATGAATGACATTAAGACATTCTGTGTGTTCTCAGCTGATTCATACTATCCTGGGCTTTAGACACAATACGTTTCAGAACAACAATTTCTCAGTTCTGGAGAGCGAGGTTAAAGGTAAAGATTAAATAGCGGTATGTGTCTGACATCCATGTGCGAATGGGCTCACAGTAACCTGCCATATACAGTTTCTAACTGTGGGAACTTCCTCAATGGATGATCTGTGACTGAAGAGAAATTTGAGAACAATGAAGAATTGACGGGCGGCTGAGTGACCTGCTCTTTGTTTAGCAGTTTGGTGTTGTTTCAGCAGCCTATTAGGAGTCCAGTCTGCCAGGAGCCGAGAGGAATGATGTCTGGAGCATGTGGAATTCCTCATTCAGGTTGTGCCGGAAGAAGGGTGCTAGATGAGCATATGGGAATCTCTATTCCTGGCTGGACCCACAAATATGGACATCATGTCTGTATTAGTCAAAAAGAAAGTTCACTGGTTCAAGGATGGGTTTGCCAAAACATAGGAAAAAACATAGCTACTAGAGACATTAATCTTAAAGACTTTTATTTCACAAAACAACAAAAAGAATGTTTGAAGACGACTGGACAAAGAAGTATGCATTTAGAAGAATGCATTTATTCTCCCTGTGTCAGAGTCTGTGATGTTAGTCCAAAGTCATAACATCAAATTGCCTTATTTATAGTCTTAAACTAAACATTAATGATTAAGCATTAAAAGTCATTCTGTCATGATAGTTGTTTATCTGGATCTTTGCAAGAAAGGAGTTTTATGTAAATGGACCTTCACAAATTTTAGTTGAACACCACTGCCTTAGAGGTTCTCTATGACAGCTTAGTATGTGATTTTGGGGAAAAAATCAGTTGAAGGAAAAAGACAGTATTTGATGGAGAAGTAACAGGTGTGCCCCAGAGCAAGGTTTTACACACACACACACACACACACACACACACACACACACACACACACACACACACACACACACACACACACACAGGCACGCACATACACATACACACACACACAGGCACGCACATACACACACACACACACACACACACACACACACACACACACACACACACACACACACACCTGTTCAAGGAAGGAGAGATTGAGATTTACAGATGTATAGTTTTTTTTCTTCTTGGATCATCATTCCTTTTACCCAGTCACTGCAATGTGAAGTCAGCAGTGTGTTTCTCATACTCTCCATATTTTAGCCACTTAAAAATTCCCCACAGAAGCACCAGTTGAAAGGCTGTTATGTGGCTATGCATTTCAGCTCATTTAAATGAGACAAATTCCTTGATATGCTACACTTCTCAGAAATCTGGTTGCAGCTATTGATAGCTTCCTTTTTCTGCCCCATCCAGGTATTTCATATATTTTCTGCCCCTAGCCAGTTCAGGTATTTCATGTGTTCCAGCTCAAGTACACCTGGTGCAACTAATGAAGCCCTTGACTAGTTGCATCCAGTGTGCTTGAGACAACACCTGTTTTGCATATTTGTGCTGTTGTGAGGGATTCTATTCAGGGGGTTGAATAATTTTGAGACTGGAGAAGTCATTATAAGTTTCATTTTCAGTTGGGTTTAGCTATTTCAATTGCTTTTGTTTGATTTGTTCATTGCAAACAGCTGAAAGTCTGTAAATTTTGACAGTAAACCTGATTTGCAGTGGGGGGTTGAATAATTTTGATTGCAACTGTATATATCTCCAGGGTTGGGTGTTCGATTCCTGCCTCTGCCCTGTGTGTGTTGAGCTTCAGGGGTTTCCTCCGGGTACTCCGGTTTCCTCCGCAGTCCAAAGACATGGATTGTAGGCTGATTGGCATTTCCAAATTGTCCGTAGTGTCTGAATGGGTTTGTGTGTGTGTGTGTGTGTGTGTTTGTGATTGTGCCACGCGATGGGTTGGCACCCTGTCCAGGGTGTCCCCCGCCTCGTGCCCCAAGCCTGGGATATGCTCCAACCTTCTCTGTGACCCTGTGTAGGATAAGTGGTAAAGAAAATGGATGGATGGATGGATGCAAACACTGAAACATCTCTTTACAGGTGAATCCCACCCACTTCCACAGTTATTTTTACA
This sequence comes from Cranoglanis bouderius, assembly GCA_023630585.1. Classification (NCBI taxonomy): domain Eukaryota; kingdom Metazoa; phylum Chordata; class Actinopteri; order Siluriformes; family Cranoglanididae; genus Cranoglanis; species Cranoglanis bouderius. The sequence goes on from CM042538.1 coordinate 20,952,171, forward strand.
TGTTTTTTCATGATTGTTTTGTCATGATTTTTTCAATGAATTTAGTTGGTTCTATTTCCCAAAATAATTAGTCATTTAAACTAAAGTGACCCTGATTAGAATAAAACATTTACTGAAGATGAACGAGTGAACATGGTAAACACATGCACAAGTATTCCACCGTGTCTAGTACCCTCCTATGTTAAAGAAAGTGGCCTCTGTTCTGCAAACTCCCCCCTGCATGCCAACTTTAAATCACACCATGCTGAGTTGCCCAGTTAAGAGAAGCTTGAAGCAAAGACAAAACTAGACACGACTGGCACCAGCACTCTTGAGGCATAATACATATGGGAGTCTCACAGTTATGGAACATGGACAGATACCTGGCTAACTATTAAAATTAAATTGTAAACTGATTAAAGATTTTTTTTTTTTTGAAAGTAAAAGTAAAATCCCTTGTGGATTTTAGTGTAAAATAAGTGTATAAAATGTTTTCTTACAGACTTAAAAATTAAAAAGTCCCAACACAAGTAGACACAGAGATACATAGATATTTAAAAGTCACAAGATCTTGACTAACGCTGGAAGTTAGGCTATGTTTTTTAAACATGGTTTCACACTTTGCATAAGTAATTTGCATACGAGCTAAGGGATAGGGATGGAATTGATGGAATTGCTAAGCTAAAAGCTAAGGGATAGGGATGGAATTGTTTCTTATGAATTCAGTCCAAAGGAAGGAAACGAAATCCATCCACAGATAAAATACAGTTTTTTCAGCTCAATTAGATCAGGGTTGTTTATTTTTATAACAATAAATAACTTGTGGTATCCATGCGAGTTGGTAGCCTATAGATTTTGTTGGATATGTTACATATAGTTCATAAATAAAGTTCAGATGCATGGATTGAATTCAGTACATCCCGCCTGTCAAGATACAGTCAGTTTTTGCTTAATATCATGAACTAAGACACAGAGCTACACAATAACCTTCCAACTGGTTCAGGAGTGGAAGGTGTAGGAAGCCTATACTAATGACATCAGAACTCAGTGACTGGTTAAAATGAGGGTTGAGTCAAGAACATGTTCTGCTTGAAGTATATTTACGTGTGTTTATGTTCAGCGCACTTCTCAGGAGCAACATTTCCAGAATTGCAGCAAGAGTTTCACAAGAATCTGTCATGCTCTTTATTTTTACTGAGTGAAAAGGTTTGCGTGTGTTACTCAGACACACCTACACAGGACTCGAACACCATTTTCAGTGTGCTGAGTGTGTGCTGAGTGCTGAGTTTAATCAGAACGGTCTTAATCAATAATACCGTCTATTCCACATTATGGGAAGTGCATTTTATGGCAGGACTAAGCAGTATTTTTTGAATACCCCAGAGAGCAGAACTGTGAGAGTGTGTTTAAGTGAGAGAGAAAAAAGAGTGCATTTGTACTGTATATGTGCATATACAGTAAAACAGAGCTCACATTCTCTCCCAAGCATGCACCACTAATATATGAGACTATTAATGAGATATGAGATGTTAGTGATTGAGAGTTTGAGTGTGTTTGAGAGCACCACTGTTACTGATTCACTGATGTAGAACATCAGCAGCACCTCTGTACCACCCCATAGAAGTGATAAGGTATTAAACTCAGGAATCCATTCTTGTGTGTGTGTGTGTGTGTGTGTGTGTGTGTGTGTGTGTGTGTGTGTGTGTGTGTGTGTGTGTGTGTTTAGAATGGGGGTGTGGCAGGGTGTTGACTAAACTCAGACAAGAGTGATACAATATTCAGGATTTACTTGATTGTGAGTGTGAAAAATGATGGCGCACACACAGTGGGCAAATCCTGAATCTGTGGGTTTTCTTTGGAACCGTAATGACAGTACAGAAGCAGAAATACAAAGACAGATATTATTCAGACATCTCAGATTTTTTGATGTGAGGCTGTATGCACATCTATTGTTTGGTTGGGGGAGGGAGGAGGGGCTGGTTGATTGGTGTGAATACTTATACAAGGCACTCTATGAGTTACCTTTTAAGAAAAAAAGAGCTAAGTTGAGCAGCGCTGTTCCTAGTGTGGTTCATTTCTGGGCCAAGTGCCTGAATTGAACAAACTAGCTAGATCCTTTGCATGGCAGTATTGCAAATCACATTTTAATAAATCTAGACCAACTAGACCAAATGATATTATTTATTTTATATATCTGCAAACACTTTTAAAATGACAAACTGCATCTTTAATGAATATTCTCTGAGAGTCTCTGAAAAGTTTTAAATGCATGAGAAGGATGGGTAATTTCCTTCAGCTAATTCACTTTTAGCCCACAAAAAAACATTCTCTCACTACTCACCTCCTCTTGTCCTCTGTGTCCATCACAGCTTAGCTAGAGAGACAACATTTGATAGGCAAAATCACCCCACTCAGCACATCAAGACAGAGTGAGAGAGCGAGAGAGGGAGAGAATGGCAGAGAGGGAGAGGGAAAGGGAGAGGAAATCACAGATGGGTTGAAAGTGAACTGTGAGTGTGAGAGAGTTGTGCGATTGATTGGTCATTTTATTGTGCAGGGTTAACAGCATCTTAATGTGTTTGACAAGGCTGTGCCTGATGGCGGTTCATCAAGCAGACTCAGGGCTAAGTGGGTAGAGAGAGGTAGAGAGAGAGAGGGAGGGAGAGGGAAGGTGGGAAAGAGAGAAAGGAGAGGAGAGGCTTGGCTGGAATGGGAGCAGCAGTATGCAAACTTTCTAGCAAAATCACCCCACAGTTCAGGCACAAATCCCCAGGTAGGTTGTGATAACGGGGTGACTGACATGTCATGATTGCTCTCTGTTTGTCGCTGCATTGCTGTGTCTTGTGCTGAGTGCCATGATTGTGATTGTGCACGAGAGGGCTGGTGTACATCACTTTTCTCAGCACACACTGAGCATGTCCTGTACCACACCCTCGCTTTGCCTTTCAGTCTTACACCATGCTGGATCACAGTGGACTTCTTGAAGTATGCTTAGTTTTTTTTTTTGTGTGTGTGTGTCAGAATGTAAGAACAGAAGACAGTAGGGAAAGTCACAAACTTTACTCCAAATATCTGAAGATTAAATTTGGTAAGGGAGCATAATCAGTGCCTAATATTCTTGTCATTCTGCTACTGTCAGGTATCCATGGCTGGAAAAATGTAGAAAAAAAAAATCATGCTTGATATTGGCAAATAACACTTAAAAATACAAATCTAACATCTGTTCTTATATAGAAGTTACTCCTTTTTACTTTTGCCTGAGAAGTTTGTTCTTCATTGGTGATATATGGATTGTCTTTGTAGTTTTTCTTTGGCAAATAGGAGTGCCTGAAGGTACGCATTGCTTTTTCTGCAGCGTTTGCATATTATGCAAACTGTCACCCTCGCTCTTTGGGTTATTTATCTCAACTACCTGAGGTGTAAGTTCACAAAGAACAAATTACAGATTTAGATAAACTGTATTGTACATATATTTTTGTTTACCAATATATAGTGGAAATGTACCCTGAAAAACGAGTTATTTTTCCTTTGCTTTCCAGTGTAACATACTAAAAGCAAAAGACAATTTAACAATAAAAAACAGTAATATTATGATATGTGAATTTCAATATTAACTCATCACTATATGCACATTGGCATGTCAATGCCAGAAACGGTGTCCAACTACACTACCCAGAGTACAGCGCGACCTACAAACATGGCAGCCATGGACTGCAACACCCAGCAACTAGAGAGACTGTCACATTCAAACTCACCATCCTACTGATTACACACATCTGTGCACAATTACATCCTCACAGTATAAAAGGACTTTCAGCTTACACGTTCTTTGTGAAGTATATGGGCTGAGTTTCTCACCAGTTGTTACCAAGCCTTAGTGCTGTTATTGTCTACCTGGTTTACAGATCTTGTTTTGTTTATACGTTTGTGCCCGGTCTACTTCATGCTGTTTGCTCATTGCCTGACCACTTCCTGTTTGTTGACTATGCTCTTATCTTACGTTTTGGATTTGTCTGCTGGTTTGAACAATAAAGCTGCTGTTTACCTGCATTTGTGTCTGTATCTGCAGCCTGACACACATAACTCAACTCTGAATACTGCCCTATAAGCCTATTTAATTTGTCACTTGTACTTGTATTGATTTTTATTTCCTAATCTAAAATTCAATTGCTCAAAAAAAAAAAAGTGGCACAGTGAGAACAGGTACCACCACTATCCTGGATTAAGAGGTTGAAGTTGAATGAACGAACATATGTAAAAAAAAAAAAAAAAAAAAAAAAAAAAAAACTAATAAAAGAGCTGTTGATACAAAATGTTTCATATATAAATTTTAACTCAGTGGATTGAATGTTCAGGAATAAAATACTGATGTGGCTTAAATAAATAATATGGCATTTTCCAAGTGTGTCTAATATTGTAATAGATGGATTACAATTTGGAAGTCAGGGGCTACACAAAGATTGAGAATGTCAGCTTTTGGTTCTACTCCAAAAGCTGGGTACAACTCCAGCGATAAGCATTTGTATACTAGAAGATTTTGCTTTTGTCCTGATTGTATAATTCATCTACTTATAAACTTTATATGAGAAAGTTGGTTATGTTATGTCACCTTTCCTCCTTTCTTCTCTGCAGGTTGTAAGTACACCTGTCATGTACACTGTCGTGATCATGTGACACTTGATTGCCATCAGAATGGATCTTCTAGTGACGCTCCACTGAGTCCCCTCAGTTATGACCATCTCAACAACAACCAGGCCTCCCACAGTGTAAGTTCTCTGTGTGTGTCTGTGTTATACAGTTGCAATCAAAATTATTCAACCTCCATTACATATCAGGTTTATTGTCAAAATTTACAGACTTTCAGCTGTTGGCAATGAACAAATCAAACAAAAGCAATTGAAATAGTTCAACACAGCAAATGCTTCAAGTGGTTTCCCCAAATTCAACTGAAAATGCAACTTATAATGACGTCTCCAGTTTCAAAATTATTCAACCCCTTCATGGCGAGCATCTTTAGTATGTAATAGAGGACCCTTTTGCTGTTATGACCTTCTGCAAACAAGATGCATAGCCAGACACCAGCTTCTGGCAGCGTTCCTGAGGAATCTTAACCAATTCCTCATGAGCAATGGCCTCCAGTTCAGTAATATTCTTGGGTTTGCGTGCTGCAACCGCCTTCTTCAAATCCCACCAGAGATTTTCTATGGGGTTCAAGTCAGGTGACAGGACTTCTTCTGCAACCAAGCCTTGGTGTAATTTGAGGTATGCTTGGGATCATTGTCCTGTTGGAAGCTCCAATGACGCCCAAGCTTCAGCTTCCTCACAGACAGACTGCAACTGTATGTAGCTCATCCTCAAATCTGTGATTGATTTGAAATGGTTATCTGATGCTTTATGCCAGGGGATTTACAGAGATCCCTTTATGATTGCAGCACAGATTTATTTTATGACCCTAGTCCAATTATTGATATATATAGCAAATGTTTATAATCAGATCATGATTAGATTACATAATTAGGATTTAAACCTGTTCAATTCAAGTAAGACCTATAAATATAATAACCAGGGCCGGCTGTTATAGATGGGCTAGCAAAGCTAAGCCCTCACTCTCTTTCATAAAAACAGCCATCCATTTTGACTCATAAACTGTTAACAAATGGCTTGAAACTGATTCATTTTTACCAATGAATCAGTGGAACCAAGAACTATAGCACCACCAGCAAAGAAGAGGCTGGGCTGATTTATTTCTCAGCCAGACTGTGCATTAAATCAGTAGAGCCAATCATTGACAGTTGTGTGAAACACACCCTAAATTTGTTGTCGAGTGGAACCAATTAATGTAACTCCTTTTCACTGATGCATCCATAACACATCATCAATCATGACAGAGGAAAAGCATTAGGAAAAAAAAATAGGAAGCATAAATTGTGATTCCATTCAATATCATCAACAGCTGTCACTGAAAATAATGAAATAATAACTAGAATAACTTTTACCTCTGCTTAATATCACAGTCTCTGGGGATAACAGAGCATCTAAAGGGTTCAGAACAACAAAAATATTGGGATAAAGTGTACGGGGTCACCTATGGGTTTGTAACAAGCACTGACTACAAGAGGGAGCCAAAGCTCAATGAATACATTTGACTGACTTCTCTATATCAGCACATAGAGACTATTTCTGTATTTCTTTCATAACAGATAGAACATTTAAAATGATATTGACAGTACTGGATTACCATAGTGTAGCTATTATTTTAACTCTAATTAGTATAAACAATTTATTGATGTTACAGAAAACCATTAAAACCATTTCACTGTTATTAGGAGCTCCAAGGATGCATTTGCGATTTTCTGTATGAGGGTGTGTAGCAGCCGTGCCTCAGTCCTAGACTTGGCCAGAGCACTTATTATCTGTTCCAAACATATAGTTATCTCTGTACTGTGTATGTTCACAACTGCTTCAGCTCATGGATGATTATCTGTTATTTAGTGTCTCTCACACACACACGCACACACGCGCACACACACACATGCGCACACATGCTTTGGTAGATGTTTCACCTGATAATACTACAAAAGCAGTGGCTTTTGTATGAAATTGCAGTAGGACAACAGCCCATCTCCTTCTGGCTCGTATAAACTAGTTGAAAGGCCTGCATTGTTTAAGACACCCTCTAACCAGGCCATACACACTCATGTGACAGAGATTTGTAGGTTTGCGGCTGTGTGAGTGTTTGGTGAATGTAAAAATTATCACAGTCTCTCTCTGTGATAGGAAAGAGAGAGGGAGGGACCCTGTCAGCTAGCGTGGTGTGTATAATATAAATATGTTGTATTTACGCACATGAAAAGAACTGTCCATCAGTGGGAAAAAATAAAAAATAAATTATATATACATATACATATACATATATATACATATACATATATATATATATATATACATATATATATATATATATATATATATATATATATATATATATGTATATATATATATATATGTATATATATATATATATATGTATATGTATATATATGTATATATGTATATGTATATATATATGTATATATATACATATATATATATACACACACACACACACACACACACACACACACACACACACACACACACACACACACACACACACACACAGTACTGTGCAAAAGTTTTAAACACATGCAAAGAAATGCTGTAGAGCAAAGATGCCTTCAAAATAATTGAATTAAATGTTTCTACATTTAAAAGAAAAAAATTCCGTAAAGAGCAGTAAACAGTAGTAAATGAAGCAAGTCAATATTTGGTGTGACAAAAAAATTAAAATAAAAATAAAAATAGTAGTCTCCGGTACAGTTTGTGCAGTTTTATAAGGAAATGAGCTGGTAAGTTTTATTGAGCATCTTACAGAACCAGCCACAGTTCTTCTGGAGACTTTGGCTTTCGCACTCGCTTCTTATTTTTGCAGCAAAACCCAACAGCCTTCATTGTGGTTTTTTGTCTGAAAAGTGTCTCTTACGTAATATGCTGCTTTCTTTAATGACATACAAACATTTTTCTGTAACATTTAATTTTGTGCTAGAAAACTAATGTTTGGGAATCTAAAATGTTTTTTGTACCGACTTGATAATGTAGAAGTCATAAAAAATCTATAACAAAGTTTGTACTAAAAAAAATAGGGCGCCTAAAACTTTTGCACAGTACTGTGTGTGTATATATATATATATATATATATATATATATATATATATATATATATATATATATATATATATATATATATATATATATATATATATATATACTAGACTTTGGCTCTCTCACTTCTGTCTGGTGATCCCAGACAACCTCAGTGGTTTATATGAAAGTGGTTTATTAATTAATATGTTGCTTTCTATAACAGTGCATTTAAAAACGTTTTGTTTTGTTTTTTTGGAAAATGGCCCAAAAAATAAGTTTGAGGATGATAAGGATGATAATATACATTCATAATAAAGTGTCCCCTTGATGTATTGCTGTATGTTTGTGTCATAGTATTTGGGTGTATAAGTACAGTAAGTTAGTTTGTAATTTTGGATTGAATACGGGTGGGGTGCACGCTTTGGGACATTCCCATCAGGACAGGGTTCAGCTGTCTGAGAGAGGCAGAGGCTTTATATTTCAGCCTTGAAACATGGAGGCCCAACACTTCTTGCTGTGACCCACTGGCCGTACAGAAGTGTGTACAGTACACAGCTACTCAGGCTCATCCTCATTTAACTCATCCAAGTTAGTGCACACACATTAGAAGCTGTGAGTAGTGAACACACACACTACAAACCATGAACACACCTGGAGCAGTGGGCAGCCATTTTTGCTGCGGCACGCGGGGAGCAGTTGAGGGTTAAGGGCCTTGCTCAAGTGCCCAACAGTGGCAGCTTGGCGGTGCTGGGATTTGAACTCACGACCTTCCGATCAGTAGCCCAACTTCTTAACTACTTAACAAAAAAAATTTTTTTTTTCCTTTAGGAAAAGTGTGCATTGGATCCTTACTGCAAAATCTTGGCGGAAGCAGTAGGTCATCCTGGTAATTCTCGCATACTGTTTTACGAATATTGAGAATTCGGACATACTGCTCCCTTGGCATACTGCTTTTTGCCTACTGTGTAGTAGGGTAGTAGCGATATTTGGTCACGGCCTCTGTGTTTAGCTGCTGGTGAGCAGGGTGATGGGAAAGGGGAGGGGTAAGAGCCCCCTGTCGGGCAAACAATTCACACCTCTCCACAATAAGATTGGTACAGAGATAAAACAGACAGCACAGCTAAAGCTTTTTTGATAGTAAAACACTGTATACAACCGCCACAATACAATTCTAAATTTTAAATGTAGTAGGCTAGGTAAAAAAGAAATACTTCTGAAAAACTACAAATGCTTAAATCCTTGAGTGTCTAGTTTCATATGATCCATTAACCACTACTGTGGAGTGTGACATCACAAATAGGTTCTGAACACTGGCACCCCAAAACAGGCGGAAATTAAATTTTTTGGCCTCTGGTAAAAAAAAAAAAAAAGTTAACATAATGCACTGGAACTGTCATAAAATATTTCAGGGGGTTCAAACTCAAAATTTGTGTCTCTGTGGATGTAGTTCTGAGAGTCTCACAGAAAGACAGAAATGTAACTATGATCCAGGGGATAGGAACACGAACAGATGCAGGAAAGAGAGAGTTTCCCATCAGGAAACAGGCACAGGATGCAGAATGGAGTCTGAGCCTGGCACAACCATGTGTACACGTACACACACACACACACGTACACACGTACACACACAAGAGTATACATTCTATCCCCAACAGACAAACCCAGCTAAGATCCCTCATCAGGGTAAAATGTTTTGGCGTGTACACATGCAGTCTATTTGTATACAGTACATTACATAACTGCTCGACAGTCAAAAAAGAATCAAAATCCAGGCAAGCTTGAAATTAAACACTGAAGAACTTGAGAGGGTTGCATACTGGCATTACCTTAAAGAGCTTTTCTGTGGCTTGGTGTTCTGAAAGAAAGGGACGTTCCACCAAGTCCCAGCTTTAGGACACAAATTGCAGGAGGATACGAGTTTGTTCTTGGTGAGAATTTCATCTTTCTGTGTAAGTGCCATTTTCTGGCAGGCTATTGGAGCCAGGCTGCACAAACATGCCCACCAGAACCACACAGTTACATAACAGAGCAGAGCAGAGAAGTCACAAAGCAGCTTTCATATTGTGTAGCTGTGTGTGTGTGTGTCTTTAGAGAAATTAGTTTTCTCTAAGGTGGTCTGTTATGCATCATGTCAGTTATATTTCCACAGCATTCAGTACACTAGTAAACTGTCAAATTAAATCTAAATTTGCTGGCAACGCCTAAACAAAATCCCTGCGATAATTGCAATTTTGTTGGAAAATTGGCAAGACAAGTGTTTGAGGCATTGGGTGTCATGTGTAATGAATATTTTCATGCGCTAAATGAATTTATGCTATGCAATGCAATACTTTCAGGCCAAAAAACCCCACAAAAATCTGATTCACTTTGTGCACTGAACTGACAAATTAATTTTTTTAACAAAAGGAAATCATTTTGTGTTTGAAATGTTCTTAGGTCTGCAAATACTTTTAATGTGTCAGTGCATAATGTCTCTGGGGACACTTCATGCTATGTTATGCTATATACACACACACATATATATATATATATATATATATATATATATATATATATATATATATATATATATATATATATATATATATATATATATATATATATATATATATATTCATGCTATAACTATATTTGGGTATGTCTATATAGGAATATTGTAGTCTGCATTTGTTAACTGTCAGTCAATTTACTGAGGTATTTTTAAGTGTGTGTATGTGTGTGCATGTATTTTAGCTTACGTTTGTGTTTACTGTAAGTCAGTCTCTTTTGTATTTGTGTGCATGTGTGTGTGAGGTTAGAGGGTTTATTTTATTCTGCTTTTGTTCACTGTAACTTGGTTCATGTGAGTCAAACTGATTTGATTAGACTAATTCTGTTAGGCTTTGGTCATTATTAGATTTGGAGGTTGTCAGTAAAACGTCCTCAGCTTGTCTCCACTGTCACTGATCACCCCATTCATGACCGATAATGTGTAAAACGGTTGCCAGTGTATTTTTAGCAGAGATTTCTTATAATATTGCGAGATGTAAAACTTGATTTGGCCTTGGTGTTATTGCTGTTTCCACCGGAGATCTTATTTTAATCAGGTTCTCTCTTTCTTCCCTTAGGATAGTTCTGTAACACTATAGTTTCCTTGTTGATGAAGCTTGATAATGAGCCTTGATAAGCCAAGCCCCTTGGCTAGGCACAGCTGTGAGATGTAGATTCAGTTTCAGTGTTTAAAGGTGCCATCTGGAACATTTAGGTCATCATTTTAAAGATACCTTAAAAATGAAATATATTGCCATGAAGTAGATCTGGCTAGTGTCTTTCTTTCAATTTTCAAAATTTCAGGCTTAGGTTTAAAATTTTTTCTGACCTGGAAACTAGCCCCTCCCCCAGCTGAAACCTGTATGTAGGGTCAGTTAAGAACAAAAGGCTTGTAAATAGCTTGTAAACACTCAAAACTGAGTGTTTCTGCTGATAATATACTTTAAAATGCTAGGACTCTACTTGTGGTTGGAATACACACAAAAGATAAACATACCATATTTTAGTTCAGCAAAGTCTGTGGTTTTCAAAACTATAAAAGTAGAAAATGTCAAAATGTCACTAAGTGAAGAGTTTTCGCAGGCTGCTACACACATTTTCATTGCAATTGCAATCCACCTCACAGGCAGAAGAAGGTTAAAAAATGTACAGATTGCTCCTTTAATATTAAAATGATTTCACAGATTTACTGATGCTGTATGTTTTTTTGGTTTGTTCAGTTTTGGGAAAGTTGGAAGATAGTCACATTCTTCAACAAGGAATACTAATTGCTCACCTTTAAATTACTACTTCCATCTCTGGCAACCCTAGATACATTTATCCCTTCACCTCACTGGAGGTCAGAGGCTTGACCATAACTCACCCCGAACCCACATGATTTTTCCAGTGCTCATCTCTTTAAAAGCATAAGCAGGAAGATTTAATTTTTAGATCACAGAATGTCTGTCCATCGTCAGGATTAATCCTGCCTTTTTGTCTTCTTGTCAGGATGATCCACAGTGGTGTGTCATGCTGTACGCACTTCCTCCTACTTTCACATACAATGCCGTTCTCCAGCACAGTTTTCCTCCGTTTTTAGCTCCACATATTGAATTTGCATCAAGTTAAATGAACACACAATGGTACTGTGACAGTCCTTGAACAAACAGAGAAGAAGTGAAATGACTGAATCCTGACAGGCAGAGTGTTGCTGTTGCTACCATAGATCAAACAGTAATAAACTGCTTTTCCATGGAAATTTAACTTCAGTCACACCGTGTGAAGAAGAGAACGCTGTTAATTGCTTCCAGATTTGACCACACTCTGAATTAAGTTCAGCTGTTTCAGCTCCAAAACGAGAAAGCTCAGCAGTAGGTTTGGATTTTGGGCATGTTATCCTGTACCTCTTTATTTTTTTATTAACAGAACTGCTAAGTGGTGGAATTTAAGATTGTTCACCTTTCATTTACCTCCTCACTTTAATACTTAAGGAAAGCTAACTTGGTCATCAATAAAACATATCCCAAAGGAAGGAACCACAGACCTCCATCTTCAGAGACTGTGGTTTTTTTTAGGTATTCATGTCATAAACCACAGGGCTGTTTTGCTTGTTTTGCACTGTGCATACTGGTGTCATTAGATTTTCATTAAACTGATCGTAAAGAGGTACAGTTCAATTGTGCAGTATTTAAAATTGATGGATAATATTGGAAAATCTGTGAATCGTTTGTAGTTATAAGGTGTGAACTATGACAGTGAACATGCATAAGAAGCTACCATAAAGCAGATTACGCTCTAGCAATTTCAAGGCATTGGGATCTGAGCGACTTTGACAAGGGCCACATTGTGATGGTTAGATGACTGGGTCAGAGCATCTCCAAAACAGCAGGTCTTGTCGGGTGTTCCCAGTATGCAGTGGTTAGTACCTACCAAAAGGGATCAGACCAGACAGGCTAGCGTTCACTCCCCAAGCGCATCAATGAGCTTTGGGCACCCATGACCCTGTCGCCGGTTCACCGGTTGTCCTTCCTTGGACCACTTTTCGTAGGTACTAACCACTGCATAGTCACTCAAATCCGTACGCTTGCCCGTTTTCCTGCTTCCAACACATCAACTTCAAGAAGTGACTGTTCACTTGCTGCCTAATATATCCCACCCCAGGTGTAAGTATTTATTTTTTTCACAGGTGCCACTGTAACGAAATAATCAGTGTTATTTTATATACAGGTGCATCTCAATAAATTAGAATGTCGTGGAAAAGATCATTTATTTCAGTAATTCAACTCAAATTGTGAAACTCGTGTATTAAATAAATTCAATGCACACAGACTGAAGTAGTTTAAGTCTTTGGTTCTTTTAATTGTGATGATTTTGGCTCACATTTAACAAAAACCCACCAATTCACTCTCTCAACAAATTAGAATACTTCATAAGACCAATACAAAAAAACATTTTTAGTGAATTGTTGGCCTTCTGGAAAGTATGTTCATTTACTGTACATGTACTCAATACTTGGTAGGGGCTCCTTTTGCTTTAATTACTGCCTCAATTCGGCGTGGCATGGAGGTGATCAGTTTGTGGCACTGCTGAGGTGGTATGGAAGCCCAGGTTTCTTTGACAGTGGCCTTCAGCTCATCTGCATTTTTTGGTCTCTTGTTTCTCATTTTCCTCTTGACAATACCCCATAGATTCTCTATGGGGTTCAGGTCTGGTGAGTTTGCTGGCCAGTCAAGCACACCAACACCATGGTCATTTAACCAACTTTTGGTGCTTTTGGCAGTGTGGGCAGGTGCCAAATCCTGCTGGAAAATGAAATCAGCATCTTCAAAAAGCTGGTCAGCAGAAGGAAGCATGAAGTGCTCCAAAATTTCTTGGTAAACGGGTGCAGTGACTTTGGTTTTCAAAAAACACAATGGACCAACACCAGCAGATGACATTGCACCCCAAATCATCACAGACTGTGGAAACTTAACACTGGACTTCAAGCAACTTGGGCTATGAGCTTCTCCACCCTTCCTCCAGACTCTAGGACCTTGGTTTCCAAATGAAATACAAAACTTGCTCTCATCTGAAAAGAGGACTTTGGACCACTGGGCAATAGTCCAGTTCTTCTCCTTAGCCCAGGTAAGACGCCTCTGATGTTGTCTGTGGTTCAGGAGTGGCTTAACAAGAGGAATACGACAACTGTAGCCAAATTCCTTGACACGTCTGTATGTGGCTCTTGATGCCTTGACCCCAGCCTCAGTCCATTCCTTGTGAAGTTCACTCAAATTCTTGAATCGATTTTGCTTGACAATCCTCATAAGGCTGCGGTTCTCTCGGTTGGTTGTGCATCTTTTTCTTCCACACTTTATCCTTCCACTCAACTTTCTGTTAACATGCTTGGATACAGCACTCTGTGAACAGCCAGCTTCTTTGGCAATGAATGTTTGTGGCTTACCTAGTGAACCAAACTGAGAGACCATTTTGAAGGCTCAGGAAACCTTTGCAGGTGTTTTGAGCTGATTAGCTGATCGGCATGTCACCATATTCTAATTTGTTGAGATAGTGAATTGGTGGGTTTTTGTTAAATGTGAGCCAAAATCATCACAATTAAAAGAACCAAAGACTTAAACTACTTCAGTCTGTGTGCATTGAATTTATTTAATACACGAGTTTCACAATTTGAGTTGAATTACTGAAATAAGTTAACTTTTCCATGACATTCTAATTTATTGAGATGCACCTGTATGTTATATATCAATTATTTCTATTATTAATGTAAAATTATACATGGTCTGCATATTGTCCAGGATGCAGTGCTTTTATGTGATACGCCTGTAGAGAAAATGTCTTTGGGTGAAACTTGGGTAATTCTCCTGTATTTTTACTCTTTAAGTTGAAAATGGTGGCCAAATTATCGATGCCTCCCTAAATGTACGCAGGGAATGCAAATTTTACAAAATAACAGTGCCATAATTGGTTACATAATATGAAAGCAATTTCTCTCTGGTCAAATTTGCAAGCACAGTCCATTATTATCCTAAATCCTCATCCTTCCACTCCATGCAAAGTCAAACCAAGCCTGAACTTATGTGTTTAATCTGTACAGTTAAAATGAATCCATGTGTTTATTGACACCACCTTAAAGTGCACCTGCACTGGAAAGAAATTTCTCACTTCATTTTTTTTGTTAAAAACCAAGATCTAAACTGAGGTATGCTTTTGCTTCCTCCATGTGCAGACAGTGCGGCCTTCAGAACATCACACAGGCTTTTGATTACAGAGCGGAGGCTGACAGACAGCTAGTTTTTAAAGGCTGTAAAAGCCCACTGATCCTCCATGGATCCACAAAAAGGCAAGATGGAACGTGTCCCAGACTCCATTTCTTTTGTGTGGTTTAGTTACCTGCTATTTAGTCTTCGGGGCCTGTCTGGGTCTATTTAATCTTCAGAAACTTTAGAGTTTGGCCGCAGGATCTGTGATTTCCAGGTGTGATTTTATGTTTAGAAAAACTTTGATGGGGGCCTGTATCTTTCTTGGTCACTGTCACTGCTTCCTTTGGCTCATAAATATGTGAATGCTTTTAAAATGAATGAGGGTGAGGTCGTACCATGAAATCGTGAGTTGAAAAAACTATTTCAGAGTTGTAATAAAGATTGTGGTTGCAAGAGTTTGTAGAATTATGATTCTATTATGATGGAGAATAACACCATAATCCTTTCGACTGTGTATTCTTGAATTACTGAAACCCCGTGGTTATTGTATAGCTCTGGAGAAAATAACAAACAATGGATATTACTCATCTGAGATGGATTACTTTATACAAATATCATTTTCTATTATATTCTATTGTCTATTGGAAGCTCTATTCCTGTGGGCAATATATAGCATCAGTATCAGTTGAAGTGAGGACACGTGTTTTTCATTTAACTTTTATATGCTCTAACTATCACAAAAAAGCAGATAGTTGATGAGAAGGATGAAAAATCAGTGAGTTTAATTACATTTGATTAATGTGCATTCTCTCTTAGATAATACAGAATTCAAATAGCACACCTCAATCCCACACAAGAGCGAAATCTGTGCTGAAAGCACTGTGTCCACGGGCATTTCTTTCTCACAGTGTGCTGAGGAACTTGAGGTGGTCTTTATGACACATCCTTTAAAATGTACGTAGCCAGTGAATGGTCGAAATGTTAGATACCATTATTCACTCTTCCCAGCAAAGGAATGTTGGTAATGTGTAACAAAGGCCATGGCTCCTGGCCACAGGACACTCATCTGTCTCTCCCCTCTCTCTCTCTCTCTCTCTCTCTCTCTCTCTCTCTCTCACACACACACACACACACACACACACACACACACACACACACACACACACACACACACACACACACACACACACTTTCCCAGATCCTATTGTTTTAGCAGAGCCGGTGGAGCGGCTGGGAAATTGTTGGCCGCTGAGTGAGACATCCTTTTCACATGCACACTGTCTGCTTGATATTTGAGTTTCTACTTTTCTTTCACCTGCAGGGCAGCAGGGCACATTTTAGAGCAGCAGGGCACATTTTAGAACATTGTACATTTGTTAGTCCATTTTATATACATTTTGATCTAAAAGCAATATATGTAATGCCACATACCATACTCAGATTATGTTTAAAAATGGAAGGAATGTTAATGATATACAAATGTCTAAGTGGACAGTATGAATGACCATGGACGAGCCGGGGGCCAGTTTTGGTTTGGCTGTTCTCTTTGCTGGGTTATTTTTAGGCCTTCTTCATGCTCTTGGGTTTTAAAAAGCCCTGTCCTTTCACAAACCTTATGAAAGCTGCTGTTTGTGGTGTATGGTTAGCTTTGGCCCTTATCCACTACAGATGTTGCATGTATTTGACCCAGTAGTTTTGCTGCATAGCTTAGAGTATGAGTAACCAGCTTCAATATGCAGGTGGGCTGTTATACTTTCACACATTAATGAACTCAGAACGTGACATATGACCAGGAGGTGGTCTGTGCTATAACATGGTGTGGGAAGAACAACCTCATGATTACCAATTCTAGAAACTACGGGCCATATAGAGTTGATTCATGCATGCATAGTGAGGAGTTATTCATGTAATCTTCTCATTAATGAATGAATTGCCATCTTCTTGTTAAAGTGTGTCTTTTCTCAAACAGACTGAGTGCCTGAAAAATAAAAATCAATGCATTTACTGAACATTAAAGCTGCAGTACTGAACTTTTGCCTCTCTATCGCCATCTCTGTTTGAACATAAACATTTTATAAACATAAAATTGCAAGTTGCTTGCTAGTTATTATTATTATTATTATTATTATTATTATTATTATTATTATTATTATTTTTACGTGGGTTGTGCTAAGGCACTGCTCCTCTGCATGGATGAATCTGATGGTTTGAGGTATACTTGTCAGAGTTGCCAAGTCCGCTTATAATACGCGACTTTGGTCTTCTTTTAAGTTGCTTGAAAAAATCATGGGTCACGGGTTACGGTTTTTTGGGCTTGTTTTAAAAAATATGGTTGCTGGTTAAGAAAATCTGACAAGTGACTTCTTTTTTTTTTTTTTTACATTTATGGTCGCTATTTTCCCCAATGCATTGACACTGTCTGCTCACAGCCTCACAATAATATCAGTGCTGTCGTGTATTTCGCCCTCCCAGAATTATTACAGGTTATAACAAAAAAAAACAAAAAAAACAAGCATAACATACTCATATATACTAACAGTAGATATGGTTCTAATGTAATCTCCTTTTCCATCTCTCCAATCATATTCTGCATGCAGGTGATCAGAGATGAGTGGATAGTGCCTGTCCTCCCTATAAGCTTTGTTGCTGTTTGATGTTTTTTTATTAAATAAATTCTGTTTCAAACTGTGAATGGTTTCAGTTTAATATGTTGCAGGCTCATGTACCGAGTCTGTTAACATTGAGGCTGTAACAGGCTATAATAATATTGGGCTTGTTATTGAAGCTGCAGTTGCTTATTTGTCTCGCGAGACTTGGCAACACTGAGGTATTCGTATGTGTTGTATATTAGCTCTAATACTTGACAACGGAGGTGGCGGCGGATACGGTTTTCTTGGAGTAGAGGTGAATTGCTCTCTCTCAGAGCTAGCAGAAAATAAGTGCAATTTACCACACCGACCACAGCAAAACAAACAAAAATAACATAGGAAACTCGATACCTGGCTGAATCAAGCGAACAAGTGTGCTGACGTTAGCTAGCTACCTATTGATCCACTAAACTGTCTAACATGTTCATACAGATGAAAAGACATCTCTGTGTCAGTCTTAAATCCCTTCAGATCTCTGAGTTGTCGCCACCTCTCAAAAGCCATGCCAATATTTATTCTCATTTTAGCACGGGCTCTGTCGCTTTCCCTTTTTTGACTGCAGGGTATCTGCAGTTCGAGGTTGCCTGGTTTTGACAACAGCTTAAAAGCACGATTAAAAGCAACTATCTAGAAGACAAGTTTTAATTCTAAGCAACTGTTGTAAAAGCAAGCTACAAACACTCCACCATCCTCAGCACCCACACGCGATATAGTAACCGGCTCTTCTTCTTTCTGTTTACGAACGTGACGTAACCACGCAAAGACGAATGACATCAAACTGACATTTCCTGCGAAATCCGACCCGAAAGATCAATTTATAAATCATTATTATAAGCTTACCGTTGCGAATCGGCGTAAGGTATGTACTTTTTTATATACTTGCTCAATAATTGATTTTTGTTCATTTTTAACGAAAAAAGTTCCATACTGCAGCTTTAAGTAAAGGATATTAGACAGAAAAATCAGTCATCCTGTATAGCTCATATTTTAAGCATTACTCTCATATATTGCTACATTTCCTTTATATTGTCACTCTTTATATTTTATATTCTTTATAATTTATATCATACATTTAATTTATATAGTGTTTGTAATGTATTTTGGTTTTGCACTTTACCGGAGCCACCAGTGTTGAGCAGTTAGAAATTGTGAATCTTAAATAACTGGTGAAAAAAAAATGGTGAATCAAATCTATTGCAGAAGCATAAAAAGAAAGCCTGAATGCCATTTAGATCATATTAAACTAGTGTTATGATAGACTGGTGTCCCGTCCAGAGTGAATTCTCCTGCAAAAAAAAAAAAAACTAATTGCAAAAAAATTTGCTTTAATTAAACAAAGAAGAGACAAAATGTTTGGTCTAAAGACAGTGCCGTTTTCTGCAGCAATCCACCCCATTAATCTTGAAAGATACCATCATACATTAATGATACAACAACTTTCCCCTAATATGAATCAAAAACAAGAGGGTTCCCACTGTGTTCCTGAGAAGTCTGCCATCAGCGGCTAACCCAAAAAAAATGAGCGGTTTATTCATGGAACTGATTCCAAACCAGACCTAAAATCATCCTGAGAACCACAGGGATAAACATGGTTTGTAATTTGCATGGTTTGTAAGTGTGCTGAAGGAACGCCAGCTTGCATATGAAAGCTCGTCTCCATGTCACACCAGGATGAGACGCCCAGAGGTCAGCTCTAACTTTGTTCACTGGACCTGAAAGGGCAGGAGGCTAATAAACCTGGTTGAGCGTGTCCATTCATTAGTGCCGCCATAGCTACAAAGACTGGCCCAAGCATGCTATATACACCACTCACTAGTGATTTATGGGGTGTTTTCCTTCAGAGATTATTTAAATTATAGGCCAACCTACACCGTGCTGGTGTTTTCATGTAGGCTAGTCATTCTGCTACTTTCAGGCACATGGTCAAATTTGGACATTTTCTACTATATATACTATAGTTCTGAAAACTGCAGATTTTCCTCACCTGATCTATGTCTCCCTGAATTTATTAGGCTTTTTTTTTTTTTTAAGGTTTTATGCTATGGCATGTACAGTAACTATTCAAAAACATACTTAAATTGTGAGAAAAGCACACTTGTCTAGCAAAAAATTATGTGTCTTCAGCTGTGTTTATAAACTGGCTCCTTATACAGTGTGATCTTTGCAGATAGAAAGCCTAGACAAGGTAGCCTAAATAAAATATTTCCTCTTCCTTTTGGTAAAAAATATATTTATGGTCCCTCAAAGCTGAGATATCAAAGTATATTATCGCCAGAACACTCAATTTTGGTCAAAACACGATTTTTTATTTTATAGAATTCCGCCATAGTGATATCCCCTGGGTTTTCTTGGTCAATAATAATAATAATAACAATAATAATAATAATAATAATAATAATAATAATAATAATAATAATAATAACAATAATAATAATAAATTATTATTATTATTATTATTATTATTATTATTATTATTATTATTATTATATGTAACATTTAAAGACCAGAAAGCCAGAAAAGATCATTTTGATGCTAAAACTGGCCAACTTAGTTTGGTCACCCAACTGTCTGTAGTTAAGTTAAATTCTTAATATTTATCATGTAACCTCAGTTTAAGCAGGAAGCACCACCTCGCTGTAATCCCAATTGTAGTGAGTGAAATAATGGCTTCTACACCCTGTGTAGTGCACAACGTGTCCAGCAGGGAGCGGTTTGGGACGGAGCCGGGTGATCCGTTGTGGGCGTGTCTACTGTACCGCCCTCTAGCAGTGTGTGAGTGTTTGTGTGTGGACACAGTTACAGAGAGGAGCTGGTTAGACGAGTCGTTGTCGGAAACTTGGTCTGAGACACATATACAGCTTTAAATAAACAGTTTATCGTCTTCAGTCTTTTGTACACAGCAGACAGACAGACTGGAAACGAGGGGGTGTTGTAAAAGTTTACGTTTCTTTCTGTCACTTATTGCTGTTCAATTATTCCGAACTTCACTCACTAATAATTTATCTACAGCGCCGTCCGCTGGATTACAAACCCACATGGACTGAATTATTTCATTTTCACCTCAAGTACACGTTCTGTTTTGTTTTTGGTTTTTTTTTTAATGTGGCAAAAGTTTGAAATTTTGACTTTTCCCGTCAAATGACGTGGACTAGCACCATGAGCAGTGGTTACAGTAGTTTGGAAGAAGATTGTGAGGAGTATTTTTTCACCGCCAGAACTTCCTTTTTTAAGAAGCCTTCAGGGAAACTCGCAGATCCTAAGGTGTGACATTTAAAAAAATACTCGTATAGCTAACCTGCTTTGTTGCTCCATTGTTGTGTTTTTGTTAGACACCAACCCAAATTATAACCTTTTCATTTCTTTACATTAAACCCAGTGTTATTAGCAGTGCTAGCACACTTAGCTAACGAGCTACAGTAACGGTTAAACGTGAATTCTGACTAATTCACTCTGCTGTTTGTCTAACTTGTTATAGATGTTTGTTGTTGTTTTTAGAAACACGCGTTGTACAAACTGACATAACACGACTGCAAATGGCTCAAACCCTTCCCCATTTTGACATATTAATGTATCCAGTATGATTCAGATACAGCATGAATGAAATAAAAGTGCAGAGAAAGGGAAGTGATGGGACAGTAACTGTGTCAGGGCTGTAACGGTATACCGCTCTAACACTGTACCGTGATATGGAAATCTGAAAAGTTAATGCTAATTTGCGTGGTTTGTGAAGTTTTAATCAAATGCTATGATTAAACAGCCAGTTAATGACACCTAGTTTGTGGATTAATAAAGCATACTAAACTAACTAAGGGTTAAAATGATTTATTCCACAGTGCTGTTGAATTGTTGAATCTGATTGGTCAGAAGGTGTTGATTAATTTTCTATAACAGCAGCTCTGACGCTTTGTGCAAGGCAAATCACCGGTTTGTATCAGTGCGCTCATTTTAAGAGGTTATCATTTCTATAGCAACAGATGATTGACAGGGACTTTGGCGGGCGCACCACATAAAAGCGTGATTGTTGATATGGAGAAGTTGGAAGATGTTTAATTAGCAAGATGGTGGGCTTTGTGTTTTCTTAAAACGGCATTGTTTGTCTTATTAACTTTAAAAGAAAAAAGCGACAAGTAAGTGATAATGTAAGCGATAACAGGAACTTGGTTTGCTGAAATGTTACAAGTATTACATGCCTTTCTTTACTTTTAAATTAAGATAGTCATCCTTGGAAAATTGCTGTTGTGTCAGAGGAATAAAACAGGATGGCGCATGTTATTGTGAAATAATCAACAACAGGGTGATGTGATCTAATTGTCATTCTTGAAAAACTGATATTATTTTTCTGTTTGCTCCCAGTCCCCAGAAACTCTGTAGTTGCTTTTAACCATGTCTTATACAGTTAGGCCACAAAAAGTTTCACATGGTTGAAACAAGTTAATCGGTCAAGAGTAATAAAACATTTCAAGGGATTCGTAAGGTTTAAAGTGATATTTGTGATGCAGTGAAAATGACTCTTGGCTAACAGCAGAACTAGGAGTAAGGTTATGAAGTTACATCTATTCATAAAGAGACTTATGACTGAGGCAGAAAGCAGTCCAAGCATGATTGGATTACGAAACAAAACAAGTAAAACAGGTCGTCATTACAGGACGCTAACAGCTAAACAATGTAAGATGGACACTTCCTGTATGACCTAATGCAGCTTTAAATACCTTTACCTGATATTATCTAACAGCGCTGTTGAATTCTCAAATCTGATTGGTCAGAAGGTGTTGATTAATTTTCCGTTATGACAGGTCCGACAGTAGTGCCAGCTGTAAGTCACTTCACAGGTTTTTCTGATATGTTAGTGTTTCTATTAGAGATGGCACAAATCCACACATCATAAAATGTGAACACATCGCAGTCCCATTTTACAGTGTAGTAGTTTTTAAAGAAAACAATATCGGATGGGTATCTGTATCGGCTGATACTCAGGGTTTCAGTAAAAGTAATAGTGGTATTGTGCCATCTCTAGTTTCTATAGTAATTACTCATTCAATAATCCAAGACTAATATTAATGTGTTAAAATTGCTGAAATTGTCAAGCCCTTGTGTGATAAGACGTTTATTTATCATTTATGAAAGTAGTCTGTAAATCTTTGAAGTCTTCAGGAGTTTGCGCTTTCCAGTTTCTTGGTAACATGACAAGCTGCATGTTTTTTTTTTTGGTCTTATTAACCTAAAAAGAGAGAAGAAAAGAGAGACTGGTGATGGAATGACTGTCTGTAGCAGATATAACCTAAGCGATAACAGGAACTAACTTGTCTTGTGAACATTTCGTGTAACTATAAACACAACATGTTGTTCAGTAATAAATGAAAAGGAATGAAACACTTCAGATATCAGTCCCTCCAGGATTTTGCGATCGCAAAATAAAGCAAACTCTGCAGTATTCGGAAGAGCTCGCAATTTTTTTTTTAAATTGCCGCAGATTTGGGCCAAGATGCATCATGTGGCGTCATAACAACGCGCATTCAGTCAAAGCCCTCTTTGACTCACGTGTGTCGAACTTGAGTGCAGCTAAAAAGGTCTTATTTACCAACAAACCACTGCGAAAGATCACGCAAAACAATTTCGTCCATTGCAATTTCGCCAATTCAAGTAGTTAAGTAGTTTTCCGCAAAAAATGCTCCAAAAAAGTTGCATTGCACGTTTTGAAAAAAGAAAAAAACGCAGCAAAATCAAGCATTTTTGGCCGCAACAATCACGAACAAACTCTGCGAAATCCTGTACGGACTGAGATGTGCTGTTATTTGCAAATAATCAACTTTGGGTAACCCTCTTGCCCAGGTACCAGGTGTATGGACGAGAGGCACACTGTATAAGTGGAGCTAAAAATAGTGCAGTCTGTTGATTGGTCAAACACAGCTGTCACAGAATCGGCCTGATTGTGTCCTTGGGTAGAGCGGTAGTGCCGCGCGCCAGTCTTCAATCTAGCACTATTACGTAGTGTCATGATTCTGTGCTTTTCTTTTCTTTGATTCATGTAAAAGCCAGAATCCCAGACCACTTATTATTCACTGTGTTTGCTCACTACACTGGGTAGAACATAATGGACCAGAAGAACTTATTTGGATTTAAGTAGAATTTACGTGCATTGTTCTCAATACAATGTCATTTGTGTTTCAGCCACAGAAAAGAACTGACTCATTGTGTTTTGGTTGTACTCCAACTTCGCATTATATTCACTTTGATTGAAATATTGGCCCCCTTGGCTTGTTCGGGCCCCATGCCACCATTAGAACACGCCTTTTGGGTTTCATGTTCAAGGGTTTGCCCTAGTAGACAATCAACCTCATCAAATAATAAAAAAAAAAGCCGTATGTCTTAGATTTTTGTCTAAAATAAATTTGTGATACTATTGATGTCCAGCACTAGTCACAACTTCATAACCTCCAGAGTACTCCTACTTTTATATGTATTACTGAGATGGGAAACCCACATTACAGCAAGGGACTTTTTTGTAAAAACCACACAGTGTGGTGTGAAAGTGTTAAAAGAGCTGGGTGCTTTTGAAAGTAGTTAAGGGGAATTTAATTTCTTTCTGAATCTTTAATCTTCGTTTTTGTTGCACATCTTGGACTTTATGATAAAGTACATTAGTTTCTTCTCATCAATGCTGTTTTATTACAGCATGCTGGATTTGCATAGTTCAAAAAGCGAAGTTTGGCTGACATCAGCATTAAACATCAGCATTCCCTCATCAACAACTGTACTGCATTCATCAGACAGATTCAAGCTGTGACCTTGTTTCTAGTAAGACTCAGTAGCCTTGTGTAATTTGAACATGCCCTCCACACGGCCTTTTCCACAGTCGTGTGTGTGTGTGTGTGTGTGAAAGGAGACTTGTGAGAATGTTGTAGCTTAGCAGCCATGCTTAAATCACCCACACACTCGTCTTGTGTGAGAAATGTCACGGAGTGGAGAGAAGTTCTCATCCAGAGCTCTAGCCATATTCAGATCCATATTATAATCCTTCTCTGCTTCTTGATTTTCACCGTGTTTGAGAACGGGTATGGCGAGGAGCGCGGTTTATTTGGTGTGTCCTGACTTGGAGGACTGTGGATAGTCAGCTCCTTCATCAGAATTACCACAGCTCACTTCCTATTACTTCATTCTGTCCTCATCCTGCTCCAGAAACCACAATTTCATCACCGCTCAAATCAACACACATTTCCACACAAGTTAATATTATCTTTTTGTATTTATAGTCTGTGTAAAAATTGTGTTTGCTTCCTCTTACCTTAGTTTAGAAGTAGTAAGTAGGTGTTTTGTGGTTGATGTGTGCTGTATGGAGTCTGTATTTATGTCTGGCAGGTACGCTCTGTACGTAATCTGTTTTGTCACCTCAGTAGTGTTGATGTAAAGAGAGGCTGAAGAAGCGATGACCTGGCAAACAGCTGCAGAGTTGAGTGTTTAAAAGAGCAGGAGTGAGGAGTGATGGTAGAGCTGTTACTGTTACCTAGTGGCTGTCTCTGTTTAGTACAGTATAAAGTAAGGGTGGGTGACATGTCAAAAAATACTTGAACATTAGGGCTGTGACGGTGGCCATGACAACCGCCTGTGGTAGTGTCACATCACACGCCACGTTAATGTTTCTGCTTGAGTGGGCACTATGACAAGTACAGAGTACTTTTGAATACAAGTTTAATAACAGTTGCAATATTAGTTTGTATTTATAGCCTACCATATAGCGGGAGATTTTATGTTAATACACAAATTTCATAATCAAACGCATTATGGGTTTTGAGCGCAGCAAAATCCAGTCAGGCGAATTCTGCAATTTCACTTCGGGTCCTGCTGCCTCGATGGATCTTGTTGGGAAACCAAATGTTACATCAGCGATCTGGGAACATTTTGGATTCATGTGCGCGTGTTGTTGGGACGTGTTGTTACTGGATGGAAAAAGTAACTCCGCTGCATCACTCCATCACGTAGTTTTTCTATAATTGCATGCCCCGTCATGTCTTATTCCTTACATGGACGATACCCACGATACTATCAGAAAGGAATATTGTTATGTAGAATATCACAATATTGATATTAAAGCATATCGTCATATTGCCCTGCTGTACAAAGCCATTTTATTTACTGAGTTCCATTTGATTGTAGTGTGACTTAGGTGAGATTTACACAAAGCTGTGATGTGAATGTATTTAGTGTGAATAGTGCTACAATGTGCTTTCATCAGAGCTCTCCAAATTCAACAGCTGCAGCTGCTTTCCACTAACAGCCTGTGAGAGCCGATGACGCCGAGTCAGCGCTGACAGTCTTCCTGTGGCACATTTTATTTTTATAGTTAAGAGAAGGAATGTTAATTGTGTTGTACACACCACAAACAGAGCATGCACTTCCTGGTTTTCCAGTGGGTTTTGTTGTTGGTGGATAGCACCATGAGAGAACCAAGATCTCCTCTATATTATTATGAATTAGGGTTTACATTCATTCTGGTCAATTTGAGTGTCTTATTTTTAGCAACTAGAGGGGCAAAACATCTTAAAGCTTACAAGTCCAGTCTTCTTGACCCAACTCTACAAGACAAAACCTTACACTTCATGTTGTGGCCATGAAATTGAATCAGTAGCTGTTCAGAGTGGGCTGGATTAAATACAGTTGCATGCTCGAACAGCTGTGGGCAGCAGCTGTAATCTTATTACCACCTGCTCAAATCTCTCCTCTGCTTTTAGACCAACTGCCATTGGGGCTGGATTCTTTCACTTGCAGATTTTGCTCTTATCTACTCCTATCTCTGTTTGTGAGCGTGTATGAGCAGTCACAAGGCAACTCCCTCTGCTTGATGCATGACATCACTGTCCTTCAGCCATCGTGAGGTCAGCCAATCAGTGCACACAATAGCACTTCTGCCCACTGAACTTTGACTCCTGGCTTCAGAGCCGCTCCCGCTCATGGGTTTCTGATCCATTGTGTAGCAGATCCGGAATGTTTTCCAGGTTTATCCTGTACTCTACTCCAGTGGCGCAGCAGCCAAAACACATTTGCTGCTGTAGGCCTGATCTAAGCCTAATGGCTTATAGTGTTACCAGCAAAATATATCAGATGCAGTAGACGTAGTAGCAGTGACGCAAGTGAAATCAGTTGAGGATTTTTTCAGGCTTGGGATGTACTTTGAGGAGACAGTAGAACTTGATTTAATTTGATCAAAGCTGGCTTTGTACTGTATGATTTTTTCTGTCGCAGACAAAAAATCACATATTGTAAAATAAGTCCTCGGTCATGAGATGAGATTGGTAGTCAGAACGCATAATGCGGCATGCTCAAAGTGACCAAAGGCAGCCAACAGCAAAGTTCTAGCAGTGTCGGAAAGTTACATTACACTCTCAGATACTAATAGCTACTTCATAATAGCCACCAGAGAAGGACGGCATAGGCTGACGCAGAACTCACAGGACAGCTTCAGATACAGTAGTGGCAATGGTGAGACATATGATAAATATCCATATTACCTCAAGCTCACTTTGAGCAACGTTTCTATTTATGCGACCCCATTTTCTGCAGAAGCCCAGGCCGTGCTGATTGATGTACGCAGAGCATAGTAATAATTTTTCATCTCTTCACATCAGTTTTCACATCTTTGTCATATAACTGACATTGAGAACATGTTATCTGTCATAGAATTTGGCCAAGAAATTGGGTTTATTTCATAGTGTGACATTTAATAATCTTAAAATACTGCTGTAATTGCACAGTGTAAGACCAAGGGTGAATCATGTAGGGGGATATGACACACTGCTATTTCTGTACCAGTGGTTAGCAAATCTACAGTATATTGTGTATCGTGAAAATGTCTTCAAGTACCGCAGTGATATTTTTACCACATTCCCCACCTCTAGAAAGAAACAGGAGTATTTGTGGGATTTGCTCCCTGCCACTGACTCAAATACATTTTCTTTTGGAAAGATGATTGGAAACATATATATGTCAGTCAGACTAAACTGGAAAGATGGGTCAAAGATGTAACTTGACACACCCTTGTGAAATTTATGAGAAGGCTATGACGGGACTTTGAAAGCTTAATTAAAAAGTTCAAATTCGAGTTATTTTTAAGAGCCACCATAATAAGCCCAGCTACGGGATTATAGCAGAGCTTGTTAAATATTTGGTTTCATTTGTCTGTTCTATACTTTATCTGTAACATAGTAATATAACGTAACTCGGAGACAGAGACACAGGGAACTGCCAGCCATGTAAAGCATGATGTTTAAAACAGAACCTCTGAAGCGCCCATATGTTTACATGGTCTCTGGGTGGAGCTGAACTAAACTCAGATGGTGGTGTGTTGTCCATGCCGTGCAAATCCACATCCTCTTTTATTAGTTCTGCTTTACAGTTCAGTGACAGAATAGAAAGTACTTCCCCTTACATGGGTTTTTTTTTTGTTGTTGTAAAAGCTCATTTGCAGTTCAGCTGTCTAATAGTTCAGCAGTCTTGCTTAACATGATCTCGAAGAATGTTTTGCATAATTCTGCAACAGAAATGTATAAATGTAAAATATATAAAATAACCAACCTTTTGTCCTTAAGTCATTTAGATTGTATCATACTTGAGTTTGGCTGTGATGCTGGTTCTAAGCTGGCTCTCCCTGCTCAAGAGCAGGTTGCAGGTTACCATGATTCGCTTTCCGAACAGCCTTGTGTGTCATGGAGCAGATGAGCCGTGTGATGATAGGCCAGGTGTGTGCATGCGTGTAAAATTACATCCGTGAATCAACAATGCGCTAACAAAATTCATATCTCTGTTGATATGCTATGCCTCACAACTATCTAGCACCAGAGTTCATCTGTTTTAAAACCGTGTGGGTGAAGAGTCTGAGAAGTATTAGATGTTCACCAGGTCTGTTTAAGCTTTATGTACATTCACTGTCCCAGTCCTCTCACGCTGTGGTCTCGATCAAGCACTGAGCCTCTGAGCCTTGTGTAGCATCTGGACACAGATTTTAGAAGCAGGGATGTAATTACCGCCATCAGGTGGAACCTCCATGGGTGAAGTGTAGCCTGCAGTCCGTGTCTCGACAGACCTTTGAAGTTGCCGAGGGAGATGAGAGAAGATAGCTGCAGAAGTGAGACCAGATGCAGTTTCAGCATGCAAAATGATCACAAACACAACCTATGCATCATGCACATTCACAAGTGACAAGTAGCAACACTGGACCACGGTTGGTCTCAGGTATCATTTGAGCCAATCATTTGGATTTGTCACTTTAA
Organism: Cranoglanis bouderius; assembly: GCA_023630585.1. NCBI lineage: Eukaryota > Metazoa > Chordata > Actinopteri > Siluriformes > Cranoglanididae > Cranoglanis > Cranoglanis bouderius. Next base: position 20,980,947 of record CM042538.1, read on the forward strand.
TGCATCATACAAAATTTGCTTAGAATTGAGCAAAGTCTCAATTTATATGTCGCTTGTTGCACTTTCGTTTGCCGCTCAGTGTTATGCATGTATATAGAAAATGAATAGTCGCCTTGTAGCTTGCTAGTGTGAACGCAGGGTTGGTGTAATTAGCCATACAGCTTACATAGGGGTTATGCAGGCTTTATGTGCGAATTAATGATGCAGCCTTTTTAGCTCTGTACTGTGGCATGTTTTCCACTGGATAAAGTAAAACTCATCAAAAATGCTCTGTAGTTTACCCTTACTGCAACCAGTTTGTGTGTCATGTGACCTCCTGACCTGTCTAAACTCATGACTTGTCAGTATTGCCATAGAAATGGAACTTATCATAACAAGTGCTCCCTCATGACCCAAATGTTTTAAAAGATTCTTTGATGGTGTGTCATTGTGAAGGTCGGTTATGTGGCACCAACAGGCTTTGCCTTCAGTTTTGTTAAGTCTTATCATTTCCTTTTTTGTTTTTTTTTTAAAGCTCAAAATAAGCTTCGGATCCCTGAATTGCAAACACAGAGCTTTATTCAGGTCTTGTAATCTGATGCACCGTTGCCACTGCTCCCAGTAGATAACAAAACCTTGAAAATATAAATGTGGTTGCCTTCAGGTATTGAGTACACGTTCCGTTTTTGAATTTTTCCATTTACTCTCACTTCTGTGTTCCCAGATGGCCATGCAAGAAGAGTGTGGACAGTTTAGTTAACATGGCCTTGAAATGGGATATCTGCCCGCTAGGAGTGTGTGGATTCTGTTGCAACACCTGGTGTGTGTCTGATAGCAGGCTTGTTCATTCAGCCTTAGAGAATGACCTCATAGCTTTGCCTTGCAGTAGATATGAGTAGCCAGGTAGCTTAAATATCCAACCAAACAAAGGATTCTCTCATTCTTCATATCTCGTCAGCTATATCTCCTCCAGATGTGGTGTACAAACTAATCTAGCACAATCTTAGGAAACATATTATCATTTTCACTATTATTATTTTTTTTTTTTTATCACTTTTGTTTTAGTAATGTTTTACAGGGTGGATATTAATGCTGCTGACTTTCTCCAGTCCACTATGAGCATAAAAGGCTTCAGTACTTGGTTAATCATTTCCATGGTTAATGGTGTGCAGAGAGGACATCCTGTAAATGATACATGAATAACACTGTTGTTAATCCCACACTGCACTTGAGCTTGACTGGAGTCAGCGTTCAGCTCTGACATCAGCTCAGCTTTTTATGAAGGACCTTTTAGTTTAACGTTAATCCTTTATTCATTGAACTGACATACAGGCTTTCAAGCAGCATTAGGATTGTTTAATCTTTAACAGTTCCATACCATGTGCTGTCATCTCTTCAAATTATATATTCCAGCAATTCTGTTCTTTAACTAACTGTCACTTATGGTGTTGGATGGGAACAACTTTCAAGTCAACCCCTTCGGTTGTAAAAACAACCAGTAAAAACAAGTAAAAACAGCAGGCTTAACCTTGATATGCACTGATATGTAAAAGCATTATGTTGTGAGCTTCTGTTTGTTATGTAGTGAATTAGGGACTTTACCCACTTGTTAAAGTTTAAGCCTGTTGGGCATGTCCCAAATAGTTTGTTATTCGATTATTATGTCATGGTGCTTCAGACCTATGTGAACTAGCGGAAGGACTGGATTCAGCTTTGCTCTCATGAAGGTAGACCATTTGGCAAAAGTTCCAGTCCTGCTCCAGTCTAGTTTAATCTCCCACTGGAGAAATGACAGACTTTCTTACTAATGAGTCAAACTAACAGTGTGCTCTCTTTTCATCAGGTCTGTTTGAAGTCTTTTCTATTACTCTGTCAGTGCCTTAAGGCCATTTTGAGTATTGTGTTTCCAGTGTCACATATGATAGCCTCCTAAGTTTGATCTATGAATACACTCGATCAAAATTGTAATTTCCCCTGATAAATGTACTTTGAACAGAGACTATGTGTATAAAGGAAATGTCTGCAAGGTGCTTGATAGGTCCAGGTTTCCAGTATGTGACTTAAATGTTATAAAGAGGAAGTGTATATTGTTGTTGGTCTGTTAAGTACACTCTTCAGTTCTGAGGAGCTCAGACATTTGAATTGTTCTCTTGCAATGACCTGCTTATCTTACACACCCAGGACTGTGCAGAGTAGGTACAAGGAGTCCTGGCCTTTGTAACTTCTTATATAAACCAGAACGCCGAGCCTGTTGTTGTGAGTATCCTTTACTAAGCAGAATTATGAGTTGTTAGCCTAAAGAATGGTGGGAGAATGGTACACAAGCAAATGATGAAGGTACAGGTTGCACTATAGCAGATGTCTGAAAATCCCCACTTATAGTACACAGCAACAAATCCCAGGCATATGATGAGACATTTGTCCTTTCAGTCCCCGGTGTACCCTGTAGGTGATCACAATATAACCATCAGACCGAAAAACATAACTGCATTAGGCAACGTTAGGGGAATTACAAAAGAAGATTGAAGGAATAAGATTAGGGAATTTCCACCTACCTTCCCCACAAACCTGAGAAAATAATACTCGTGGCTTGTGATTCTGTAGTCTCAAGTGAACTAATAGCTTGATGATCTTGGCTAAAGTGTTTAGGTATCGTCTGATTAGCCTGATGTGATTTCAGAAGCTCTGCACACACTCAACCCTGGGAGAATCTTTATCATGCGAGTCATCAACTAACAATCAAAATTCTTAGAAGTTGCCTGATCAAGCCAGGGAAAGCCAAAACTATATAATACACTTGAGCAAAACTGAGCTACATCTACATTGACTGCTCACCGTCCTTCCGTTACCAGCTAAGCAAGAATGACTGGCAACTATGAGAAGTGTCTCTTTCTTGCTGGCACAGTCAGCTGTCACTTTTGCAGCTAAGACAGCCTGGATCCGAAGAAACAGACTGCTTTACGTGCATTTTTTGAGTATTGAGGGCTTGGTTGGTTATGAAGGAAGGTAATTATGTAAAGAATGTGTTCGGACGGAAAGGTGTGGTGACTCTGGACTTCCTATGCTAGCGGGAGATGAAGGAGTGGTCAGAGGGCCACTTTTTTTTTCTTTTTTTTCTTTTTTTTTTTTTGAAATGAAATCGCCTTGTTCACTCCTGGTTTCCTTGAGATATTATCCTGACCTCTTTAAAATGGGAGTAGTTCTTCCCAAAAATGTCCTACATAAGCCAAAACTACATAGTAGGTTATACTCGGCTTGTTTCAGCCTCTAGCTTTTGGTTTCGCTGATATTTGCTAGTAGGAAAGGTTACATCAGATCAGTAGTTTTGTCAGACAGGAGTGTCCCAACAAACCTGTCTGACCACGGATCCTATTCCACTAAGCATTACTAAATGGGAAGGACATGCAGCACATGACCAACAACATGACACACCATAAGATTCATCTATTCACTAAGACAGTTCAACTACCTATCAACATGTAGTGGCTTCTTCACTGATTAGTGCACGGATGCCACATGGCCTCATACTTTTCACCTTAATGAGCTTTGGTAAGTTTATGCTTGACAGTTGAACCTTGAGGACTGTTAGCTGTTGTTTCTGTAATCTTCTTGTCCTTCTTCCTTACGCTGATCTCTGCATATAGGCGAGGGAGGATTTGGCAACTCACAGTGTGGGAGGAAGGGCAGCTTTTTTTGTGCCATTACCTCACTGACAGAATGTTTGTTTTTCCTTAGTCATGCTTGGCCGTGCAGTACAGTCCAACTTAACCCGTTCCTTTTCATCTATGACCTCACACTTGTTCTAGTCAGTATGCGTGTCAAAACTCAATTTGGTGAAAACATCATGGAGCAGGCATTATATGAGAATATATCACATAAAAGACAGGTGCATGCTGCTCGAAGAACCATAGAATCAGTGAAGTAAGTGTGCTTATGGCTGGGTGTGACCACAGTACTGTTTGTTATATTAAATAATGTTTTGTAGAGTATCTTGGAGGTCTGACATCGAGCTAGACTGAGTTAATGCGACTCCAGACAGTTTACACAAACACGGTTTTCCAGTCCAGCCCAAACAATGAGCCACCATAAGAGAGCCAAAGGGACCCACATCATAAAGCCCACCACATCAAGATAATAGTGCTCTCTGTGTCGCTGGTGAGATTCTCCCCAGCACACATTAATGGTGCATTCCACAGTTCTTATATACAAAGATTCAATACACTTAAAGCCACTGAAAAGGGCTTGTGGAGCATGTTTACATAGCTCTTACCAATTTTTGTTTAACTTGACAAGGCTTTAAGGGGCATTCTGCTTCTCAGTTTAGTGTGTGGTGTCGTTAATTACCCGGCTGAGCTTGTATGGTATTAGAATCCCTTCATTATGAAAGCCTGTGGGTTATAAATGTGTCTTTTCACTCTTGTTTGCCATTGCTTGCATGGAAACCAAGTTAATGTGGGTGAGAAAAGATTTAAAGCTGGAGTACATGTGTGAGAAGAGCTCTGTAGTTTATGTACTGATTTAGGCCTTGGAGGCTTTCCAGTCAGGAACATCAACACGGGTATTACTAAGATGATGACTAATATGATGCTTATGATCGAGTCACATGTAGACAGCTTTGATTTAAATCCAGTTACGTGAACTGTTGAGACGTTAGACTCAAGGCACAGGTGATAGGGACGGATATCCCTATTGGCACATGTCACTGAGGCCCAAAATATACTTGGGTGCATAAGACCTTAGGGGTGCACCAGAATAGCACCTGTCATTAGGCTAATCCAGCTATGAATCACTCAGTAAAGTGAGGTCAAGCTGAAGCTGTTCCAAGCTTCACATCACCGAACAGTGGGAGTTCACCAGGCCTGCACATTCCAGTGCTAACTACACATAGATTTCCAAACAAAACTATTTTTACAACTTTGCATTCATGGCTGAGCACAGCATATGCGATTAGACCACAAGGGCACAACCTCTTTCCTCACTCTCAATATCAGTAATACAGCTACAGTGAGCAGAAAAAAAAAACCCTTCTGTTATTGCCTCTGGGACCTGGAGGGACTTTTGATCCTTACAGCAGAGCAGCATTTGAAAGAGAACCCAGCTCTAAGTCTGGTACAGTATTTAAACAGTACTCTACAGTGTGAAGGTCCTTGTGTGCCGATGTGTTGGCATTATTGCCTGAGACAAGAACTTTACCTTATAAGGGGAACCGTGCCTTCTGGGTTAAGCTGTGCTGCAGGCTTTTAAGATTTGTTTTGAACAGGCCAGCTCGTGAATGCAGACCTGCTTCTCTCTGCCGTCTTATGACCATGTAAGACCAGAGTGCACTTGAAGCCGTTGACAACAACTGCCCATAGAGCGACAGTCCAAACGTGCCTAAGATCTTTTACTCAATATTCCGGCCTAATGTTTAGTTTGAGTAGTAGGACTCGAGGAGCATTGTAGTGGCCTGTTTCATAGAGAATGTTCCAAATCAACAGGTATACAATAATCTATGCTTATAAAGCTGGCATTTATTTGGAATGTAATTGTATTGAATTGTATTGTAAATATCATTCTTACTTTTGATCTTCCTCATATAATCATGAGCACCATTTAGTGCAGTGTATCAGAACTCATTTATTTGTAGCAAGTCATTCCTTGTTGAAGTTACACAACACAAATAGGACCGTGAGATGTTGCAACATTCTTTTTCCTTCAAGGGCGTTTGAATATTTTTGTAGTGATTTTTCACTCGGTTCAGCTGATTTTTTCCAGTTCTTAGACTCTAGAACCAAGCAAATAGGGCTTGGCAATATGACAATATAATATGGATATTCTGATAAATTATGACTAAATCATGTCCTACTACACTTTTCTGACGTATATGATTTGTGGATATATAATTTATACTGTTTTCCTCTTCTTTTTTTTTTTTTTTTTTTTTTTTTTTTAAGTGATGTTAAAATTTTGTACTGAATATTTTTACAGCATATTTCCTCCTTTTCAGTGATAAATAATTTGTTGTAGTCATTAAATAAAAGTATATTTATGCAAACTTTTTAAACTGAAACACTACGGTTTTACTGGAAATCTCTTAGTAACCCTGTTATATTGTGATATGTTGAGTCTTTGAGAATCGTGATTTTTGTCATATCACGCACTCCTTTAAGCAACATGTGTAGAATGTGGATGGCAGGCGTGATGTGGTTGTGTCTGTGTGGTTGTGTCTGTGTGGTTGTGTATGCCAAAGTCAACCTACAGTGTGGGGAAAAAGTATTTGATCCCCTGCTGATTTTGTATGTTTGCCCACTGACAAAGAAATGATCAGTCTATTTTAATGGTAGGTGTATTTTAACAGTGAGAGACAGAATAACAACAAAAAAATACAGAAAAACACATTTCAAAAAAGTTATAAATTGATTTGCATTTTAATGAGGGAAATAAGTATTTGATCCCCTATCAATCAGCAAGATTTCTGGCTCCCAGGTGTCTTTTACACAGGTAATGAGCTGAGATTAGGAGCACTCTCTTAAAGGGAGTGCTCCTAATCTCAGTTTGTTACCTGTAAAAAGACACCTGTCCACAGAAGCAATCAATCAATCAGATTCCAAACTCTCCACCATGGCCAAGACCAAAGAGCTGTCCAAGAATGTCAGGGACAAGATTGTAGACCTACACAAGGCTGGAATGGGCTACAAGACCATCTCCAAGCAGCGTGGTGAGAAGGTGAAAACAGTTGGTACGATTATTCGCAAATGGAAGAAACTGTCAGTCTCCCCCGTTCTGGGGCTCCATGCAAGATCTCACCTTGTGGAGTTTCCATGATTATGAGAACGGTGCAGAATCAGCCCAGAACTACACGGGAGGATCTTGTTAATGATCTCAAGGCAGCTGGGACCATAGTCACCAAGAAAACAATTGGTAACACACTACGCCGTGAAGGACTGAAATCCTGCAGCGCCCGCAAGGTCCCCCTGCTCAAGAAAGCACATGTACAGGCCCGTCTGAAGTTTGCCTGAATGATTCAGAGGAGAACTGGGTGAAAGTGTTGTGGTCAGGTCTGGTCAGATCTCTTTGGCATCAACTCAACTCGCCGTGTTTGGAGGAGGAGGAATGCTGCCTATAACCCCAAGTCATAACATCATCCCCACCGTCAAACATGGAGGTGGGAACATTATGCTTTGGGGGTGTTTTTCTGCTAAGGGGACAGGACAACTGCACCGCATAAAAGGAACGATAGACGGGGCCATGTACCGTCAAATCTTGTGTGAGAACCTTCTTCCCTCAGCAAGCGCATTGAAAATGACCTTAATGACTTGGAGAGGATCTGCAAAGAGGAGTGGGACAAAATCCCTCCTGAGATGTGTGCAAACCTGGTGGCCAACTACAAGAAACGTCTGACCTCTGTGATTGCCAACAAGGGTTTTGCCACCAAGTACTAAGTCGAAGGGGTCAAATATTTATTTCCCTCATTAAAATGCAAATCAATTTATAACTTTTTTGAAATGCATTTTTCTGGATTTTTTTTGTTTGTGTTCTGTCTCTCACTGTTAATATACACCTACCATTAAAATTATAGACTGATCATTTCTTTGTCAGTGGGCAAATGTACAAAATCAGCAGGGGATCAAATACTTTTTTCCCCCACTGTATATGGATTTATCCTGTATTGAAGTAACCTTTTATCCTCAGACACATTTTTCTCAAGCTTATTTAACCTGTTTTTTCTTGCTGTTGACTTTTAAATTTTTTTTTTAATCTCTGCTGTTTAGGATGCTGAGAAGGAGAAAGACCTCCGTACTCATCTCAGTTATGAGGAGATCAGGCACAAGATCGACTTGTATAACGCAGCCACACGAGACCACTTTAAAATGACACTGGTGAGTTTCTACTCCCTCTTATTGCTGTCTTCCACCTGTCCACTCTGTCCACCAACTGCCCATTATCCATTATTAACCACTGAACAAACAGTCCTATACCTTTCCTGACCTCTCTTTAGATGCACACATAATCAAAGCCAGGTTAAGACAATCCCTAATGGAGGAGAGATTATATTTCTGTGCAAACTGTGTGCTTGGGAAGTCTTCATACCTTTTATTGGTATGTGAATGGGGGAGGATAATATTCTTAACTATTTTGTTCCTTATTACTCTCATAATCTCATTGGCCTGCTGCCCAGTCCCATGTTTTAGTTGCTTGATTGGGTTAAACTGACTAGGTTAAATTGTGGTAGCTAATGTAATATAATAATGCATTATCCTCTTCTAACAAAGTTTCTAATGTAGCACATTGTATTTATATGGTCAGTATTTCACATACTTGTGTGTTCCTGATTCTGAAAATATCATCTGTCATTGGGATGCACGCTAATTAGTCCGCCTAGTAAAAATATTTCCACCATCGACAAGTTCACCTCAGCCAATGTGTGTAGTGCAGCAGGCAGCAGGATTTGGAACAATAATTACAGCAACGATGTGCAGAAGCGATTTATGTTTAAGCATACACAGCAAATGAAACCTTTTTATTTTGAGAAAGTCAGTAAGGTGTAGAGTACTTTTTACTGATTTGTTCACCCCTGACATAACAGCTCAACTGTAGTGTCTCTGTCTCCTCACAGAGACATTACTCATGCTGCCGACCTTGTGTGTCTCCATTCAGCCTTGACTCTTTGTGTAATAACGATAAGGCCAGTGTGATGTCATAGGCTCCTCTTTTGTCTGGGCTACCTGCTTGATGATTCACATATAAATGACTGTTGTGTTGTTAGGATGGCTGTTCATCATGGGATATCTTGACTTAGAATAAGCTTTGCATAGACAGAGAGAAAGATTCTGGTTTAAGTGCATTTTCTGCTATGAGACAAGATACACACACATGTAGTACAATGTGCTATTTCACAGAATTGCGCAAAATAGCAAAGTGGCTTTCTCATTTTGCTTTAAGCGTCTCATTGTCTCCTCTTCTTGGTTTCTTTTAGCTTGAGGCAGTCATAAGTTTTCACTTCTCTTATATAACAATAGGAGCTACTAACAGATATTACAAGTGTGTGCGTGTGTGCGTGTGTGCGTGTGTGTGTGTGTGTGTGTGTGTGTGTGTGTGTGTGTGTGTGAGATAGTGAGGATGGTGGGGGACAGTAGTGGAAGTGGTGGTGTCAGGCCCCTATGTTTTGGCTGGTTAAGCACAGCTCCTGCATTCCAGTGGTGTATTTATTTTACAGTACACAAGTGAGTGGAGCATTGGGCCTGCCTCCTGACCTATAATTGGCCCCTTCCCTTTGGCATTAACATCTGGGATAACAGACTTAGAGAGATTGTGTTGCCTGTAATCTGAGGTCCATCTGGACACGAGGCTGTACTCTAGAAATCAAGTCGTTGCTCTTTGACTCATCTTCTTATACATGCAGAGAGTGCAGGATTTTGCATCGTTTGTGTCTAACACACAGAAACTCCAGTGTAACTTACAATTACTGTCAGTATCACAGTATTTCAGTGGTAGTAGGAATTTTAAGCGTATACAGAGGTGGAGGTGACATTAAATCTGTTTGAAAGCTCTTGTTTTAACATTAGGAGGAGATTGCATACTTTTAGAAAAAATGGAAAATTGTTAAACTAGCAAGTTATATATTCATTCATCTTTAGTAACCGTTTTAGCCTGGTCAGGTCAGATGGTGGATAACAGACTATCCCAGGAACACTGGGTGTGAGGCAGGAACACACCCTGAATGCGACGCCAGTCCATCGCAAGGCATCATGCATGCAAATTTACACACTCATTCTTACCTAGGGGTGATTGAGAACCTTAAGAAGAACATGTGAAACCTCATGCAAACCATAACCTGAGCTCAGGATTGAACCCGAAATTCTTTCTAATTTAACACATTTCAAAAAAGAAGTTAAGTAAACATCATACTGTACCGATCATGTCAACCTGGTGCTTTACCGTAGTAGACAAACAAAATACAGCGGAAACGTGCATATAAAATAGCAGTGTTTTTTCTGGTTGCTGTATCTATTCTTGAGACAGAAGTTCCTGCCCAATGATTTTCTAACCATTCATGTTTTTTCCCCTCTGATTAGTAATATTTATTATTCAAAGGCTACATTTAACGTTTCTTTTTTTATTTTCTCTCTCTCTGCTGCCAGAATCCCGACGGCTTGTACACAGGCTTCATTATGGTGCAGCTCGAGCTGCGGCGGCCCATCACTGTGACGAGAAGAGTAGCGGGGACGAAGGCAGGGGAAGCGTTTTATTTACCGCGCGGCGCTGTAAACACTCTGCACATCAGCAGCTCCAACACGGTACAGCAGGTGATCGAGGCTCTGCTGAACAAGTTCACCGTGGCCGACAACCCAGCGAAGTTCGCCCTGTACAAACGCTTCTGCCGCGAGGACCATGGTGAGCCCTGTGTGTATATATGTACAGTACATGGATGTGTCAGTTCAGTAATGATCCTCATGCTGCAGTGTGTTTTGTGTGTGTGTGTGTGTGTGTGTGTGTGTGTGTGTGTGTGCGTGTGTGTGTGTTGCCAGGGTGACAGGCATTCCACAGCAAGATCAGTCCAGCAAACAAGCATGCATTTGAAGTGTGTGTATTTATGGACTGTCTTGGCTCCTAGTGCCGTTGGGTAGTGCTTTTACTCCAAGTATATGATTTCTGCTTCTTGTGCCAAGAATATCCGAATAGCACGCACACATGGTACACACACACACACACACACTCAGAGACCAGTTGTCCACACTAGATTGTTGACAGCTGATATACTTGTTGCTGGCCTCTTTCCCCACATACACAGATCTTTTTGCAGACACACACTGTCTAGTTCTGCAAGCTCCCTCTGCCTTCCAGACAGACTGATTCCACTGGAAATTTGTGCCTGAACTCCTCTTCCATCAGAAACCATTCCAGCTGTCTTCTCCGTAATCACGGCTTAGACGTCCTGCTGCTAAGGGGCTCCTCTGACGTCAAACACACCACACACGTCTCATGTGATAAAGTACCAGTGTTTGTGAGTTGAGTTATGCTCAGACAGTATGCAGTCCCGTAGTGGTGGTCCATCCACCACTATTCATATATCCCCGCACGCGAGGATGTATGAATAGGTTTGAGTCCACAAACACATACACTGAGCAGACGAACAGTTACTCTAATTGCCCCAGTGCAGTGGGAGAAATTAAGCTCAACTATTAAACAGAACGAGTAAAGAGGGAGATTGAGCATATGAGGTTTTGCCAGAAGAGGGGAAATGTGCTGATGCTGCTGTCTGGATGTCTCAGACGTGTCTTCCCTGCAGAGCTCCTCTCCATTTCACTCTCCTCTCTCTCTGAAATCCCCTCTAGCTGCAAGCCAAAGGGGTGAGAACGTGGGTTGAAGTATGTGGGGAACACACACACACACACACACACACACACACACACACACACACACACACACATATACATACAGAGTCATGCAACTGTGTTCCACTTCTCGTTAAATGGCATGTGCTGAGACTGAGAGCTCTCTTAATTAAATGCCCTGTCTAGACTAACTAAGCAGCTTTGTGCAGTGTGATGAATTTTAACTTGGTCAGAAACTTCTGCTACAGAGTTTTATTACAGAGAACAGAGCACCACTTATTTCAGCCCACATCAAGCAGAGTACAAAATGAAAATTATGACAGGCGTGCCGTGCCAGAGACACAACAGCAGCACTGTGTGTAGTCACTGTGTTACTGACTGAATTGTATCTTAATGAAGCGGTTCTCGTACTGCAAACTTTTATTTCTTTTTCAAATTTTGTTAGTGGTGGAAATCACAATCCACCATTATATATCAAGATTTATTTTGTGCTTCGGGGGTTTCCTCCCCCAGTCCAAACACATGTGCTGTAGGCTGATTGGCATTTCCAAATTGTGCGTAATGTGTGAATGGGGGTGTGAGTGTGTGTGTGTGTGATTGTGCCCTGCGATGGGTTGGCACCCCGTCCAGGGTGTCCCCCATCTTGTGCCCCGAGTTCCTAGGGATAGGCTCCAGGCTCCAGGCTCCCCATGACTCTGTGTAGGAAAAATAGTACAGAAAATGGATGGATGGATGATTATATAAATATATAACTTATTAGAAGTTATTAAATGATTATAAGTTATGATATTTATTATTAAGTTCTTGTTTAACTGGTCACTTGAATTGGATGGGTTTAATCCAAACCTCAAACACAAGGTGTTGGAACATTCAGGAATATAAAAAGCTATATAGCTCCAAAATATAAGCAGAAAAGTATTTAATATTTAAATAGTTGGATTGTGTTCATAAAATCTTTACTGTGGTAGAGTCTCTGTCTTAATGAAATACTTGCCAGTTAGTGGTCCATTAGGTCCATTAAATCAAGTAAGAGCAAGAAACCCCTGTAGTTCACCTGAATCTCATTAAGTCATACCATTGTGACCTTTTTTAAAATTACATCCCAATTATAAAACACAAATTAGCATTACTAAACTGTAGAAAACAAAACAGGCAGGAACAAAACTTGTAATGGTTTTCATGTGTTTTACTTCTAGAGGAAAAGGGAGCGGCCGCTCACAGCTTTAAAAAGTACCGTAATAGGCTTTAGATGTTCTCAGTGGGGTTGATCTGGCAGTGATATGGGTCAGGTTTTGATTGGTTGTTCTTTAATCCGGTGTCTGACCACCTCTCAGTGCAACCTTTAAGTGTTCATTTTTTTCTGGTTATTGTAACATGATCTATTCCACAGCTGTGACCCACCCTACGTCCTTATCTTGACAAGATTTACTGTTTAATAATATTGTTTAGAGGCACTGTAGTGTAATATCAGTCCAGAGTATCACACCACCACTATCCAGCAGTTTGTTTCTTGGAAATTCGGAAGAATGATGTCATTACACCAGAAGACTTCCTTATTATGTAGCACTTGTATGTTTGTACTGCGGCATTCACATTCACTGTTTCAATAAGCCTTTGTTTGATTTCTTAGCGACTTTATTTGCTAACCAGTGTTACCTGTACGATAGAGTTTGGGAGTGAATGACTTGTCATTGCTGCCAAAGTAATCCTAATTTTGTAAGGATTACACATTTTGGCTTTTTCAGTTAAACATAATTAACAGTAATAATGGTGAGTATAGAGCAATTTGGCTAATGTTAAATATCAGTCCTAAATAAATCATTTTTAAGTCATTTTTCCCTAACATTTGTTTTACCCATCTTTATCAAAAGTGAGGCTAAAAAGTGTGTGTGTGTGTGTGTTTATTTATTGTCCAATTGTGTTTAGCATCTTAACGATGCATTCAGTTAATCGATGGAGCGGTCTTAGAGGTGTATCCATGTGAAAGAAGATTAGCCTAATAATTACAGAAAGGACTATTTTGCAATACAGTTGTGATAATCATTATTTTATTATTGCGCAACATGATAATCGCCATGATTATCTTAATCCTTATCACACAGCCCTTGTGCTCTGTATTCCTTATTTGACTATAGATAATGGTTGGTTGTGTGTTTTTTCCCCACAGTGTGTGTATGTAAGCTGTCAGAGGGAGAGCACCCTCTGTTCCTGCGTCTGCTGGCTGGGCCAAACCTGGACACACTCAGCTTTGTCCTCAGAGAGCAGCAGACAGGAGAAGTCATGGTGAGGCGTCACTCATGTTTCCTGTCCCAGAGCAGGTCAATAGTGTAAGGAGCTGCTTGTTTGAACACGTCTATTGATCTGCACATCCTTCTCTCCCTCTGCAGTGGGACGCTTTCTCCATCCCCGAGCTGCACAACTTCCTGCGCATCCTGGAAAAGGAGGAACAGGACCAGGTCCATGTGATAACCGCACGCTACAACATCTACCGAGAGAAGCTGAAGGAGGCACTCCAAGCGACTGGCAACCATAATTAACAACGTTTTACACTTCTACATACACACAAACACACACACACACACACAGAGAGCAGACTGGTGCCTCAGGAGTGAGGTGACACATCTCTCTCAGGAACTCTGACCTCCAGAGAACATGTGGGATTGCTCCTTTATGTGCGCCACGCTTTTCCAGAGTGCCATACTCCCATCTCACATACTTTTTTCCCCTGTTCATTTACCTCTTGAACTTGTGAATGATGCAAGCTTGAGAATCTTGTTCTGTTTGATTATTTTATTTAATTGATAGATACTGTGGTTTGTACATATTTTTGTTTTTAATTTATGTGGGGAAGCTTTGTTCTTTTCTTTTTTTTTAAAATCTATATTCTGAGTCTTATTTTATTTTTAAGAGTCATAGCAACAATCCAAAATTAATGAATAGAGAGAAAGGCAGTAACAGTAGGTAGTACTAGGTACTGCTGACCTGCAAGTTTCATTTACCAAAGAATAACTAAACTTGACCTTGTTCAGATGGAAGTAGAGCTGATACAGATTTAGCTAATAGTCTTAAATCTGCGTAAAATGGTTTTAATTTGGGCCGGTTCCACGTCAGCACCGTGAGGAACGGGGACAAGTTGCGGTACCAGGGTTAGTATTACCAGACCTGTTGAATGACTCTTCATAACAGGAGACCAAACTGACAGTAAATTTGTTAGTCAAGGAAGAGTTTAGTGTCTGGAATTCAGATGGAAAGCACCATATGTAGAAATGTGATCATAAAAGATGAAGAAGGAAGACCGGATGTAGGAAATGCCCAATAAGAGGCATGAGAATGGAGAACGAGTGATCAATATGGTTGGTTTTAAGGCTGAGTTAGTTCAGAACCTGATGAAAAGACTTCTGAACTCAGAGAAGTAGGGCAAGTTGTCATGGAGCAGAAGCAATTGCAGGAAGTTGACATATGGAGATAGGGGAAGTTGAAATGCATTTAGCGGAACCGTAATGTGCTGGTCTGGGAATATTGATGAATGCAGATCTGGTGCTCACGCTGACCTCAAGGGCTTGACTTTGTCTTTGTTAGTGCCAAATGTCTGTCTAAAACTGCGGGGTGATTATGTATAATACCCTCTTGTTATCAGATCCTTTAACAGAGATAAACAACAGAAGAAAGAACAAGGCGTGGGCTGCTTGGCTGTGGTCTTAGGGTGAGGGATGTACCACTGGTCGAGGTCTAAAAACGCATTAAACTGAGTGAGGATTAAAGATGCATGCTGGAGGATGTTCTCGCTTTGCCAAGCTGTAGGCTAAGCATCTATATCATATTACAGCTGCAGCTGTTGAAGATGTCTCTGATTGATACTGTAAATCTGTGTTTGGGGGGGATAAGATAATCACATATTCCACCACCGAATGGAAGTCTCGATAACATACATAACAGAAGTGACAATCTGAACAGAGTTTGCGTTGTATATCTTTATCTCTCTTTTAGCCGCTGTTAAACGTACTGTAGTTCATTCTATGCAGAAATCAGCAGAAATGTGTCTTAAAGAGCAGACAATCTGTCAGCAGGCTGTGCTACTTTGTCTCGGTGAACATTTACACCAAGTTTTTTAAATGATACTTGTGTATCAGTGGTTGAGTTTTTAAAAAAAATAAATTTTATATATATATATATATATATATATATATATATATATATATATATATATATATATATATATATATATATATGTGCATATTTTAATAGAACATGTTTCTGCTAGTACTGCATGATGGTTTTCTGATGCCTACTGCGTTATATTGTGTTGCAGTGTCTGTTTATACATTGATGTAGTGGTGATGTGGGGACATCTTTTGGTCATCTGCTGTAATAGCACCTTTACTTCACAGGCCTTTTGTTCATGTTTTTTCTTTCTTTCTTTCTTTCTTACTTTAAATGAAATTTTTTATAACCAGTGATACAGTGTAAAACTGCATATTTAATTTAAATGTAGAGTCTAGAGTGCCTGCTGCACTCACAGAGCTTGTATTACTCTATATATAGCCTGTGAGGTCATGTCACCATGGCAACACTTACTCCTAAACACTGGGTTAAATATATTTTAGAATCAAATGTTTCATCATTGCAGGAGTTTTTCATCAGTGAGATGCTGATGATTAGCTCTGCGGTGGAGCTGTTACTCTGGTGTGATTAGGTTACAACTGACAGTTACGCAGGGCTCCTGTAATGTTAGCAGTAGTAGATACTAAACCATTTTGGGCACTTTACATTGTAATTCAGGGAAGAGCTTTTATTTTTTGTCAGCTTTGGATGCTTTTGTGGGGTTTTTTATTTTTTTATTTTTTTAAATAAATTTTCCATTACTATACAACAGTAACTCTATATTTTATTCCGTGGAAGCATAGGTGTGTCCCGTGGAAGCTTCTTCTCTAAACGTGATTTAGAAAGAGCAAGCAAGCTTCAATAGTTCAGTAGTTTTGTAGAGCAATACTGTGAATGTTCCAGCTGTCCAACTGCATCACATTTTATTGACGACTTCTTTAAAAATCTCCACTAAACGCTATGAGTATGTGTAGTACTACTAAAGGAATTTCCTGTATAAATGCATGCATTATATTAATCCATGCATATCGGTTCTGGCTGTGAAGGACATCACTAGACGGTGTTGCAGCACATGACAGTTGATTATCGAGAAAGACGCTTTTGACTTATAAACTTTTCATTTGCTAAATCAATATTTTATGATCCAATTTCAGTCATTTATGATCAAGAAATTTCAGTACCTTTTTTTTTTTTTTTCAATGTTTGCAGGTCTGCCTTGTATAAGTCAAACATTTAAATGTCTACTTTTCACTGCATTTAAGAGAATGTTGGGGGAATTTGAACATAAATCCAAAATATATTACATTTCCCACTGGTCATTTCAGGATTTAACCAAGTCCAAAAGCTAAACCTGATCATACTTGTTAATTGAACACAACCAGTCTGTCCAGAGATGTTTTAAGATTTGTTAGGCTACTGTTAATGAAAATGGCTCAGAGAGATCAGTGCTGTGAGGTGGACTGTGCCAAATGCATAATGTTATAATAAAGATGTTGTATTTGTGATGTGGTGGTTGATCTCTGGCTTATTTTATTTTACAGCTGCTTCTAACTATCTAAACTTCCAAAACATTAAAACAATGAAGAACCTTCTTATGTAGACATTAACGGTAAAGAATAAGTGGCTCAACAACAATGAAATAAAGTTCAGAATGATCATATATACTGTATATGAGGCCAAAAATAATATTAATACTGTAATTGTTTGATAATCTTACATTTAACAGTTGCACAATGACATGAATAGCTCATAGTCATTTAAGAATGTTTACAATAATACATTTTACAATTACAAAGATAAATAATAAATAAAAGAATACAATAATGTTATTCAGTGACAAAGAGCTGTAGTTCAATAACATTCAGCAAATTGCTTAATTATGTTCCAAAAGCCGATCAGAATACGTCAACAAAAATATTCAGCCACCTGTAATGACAGGATCAGGATTCCTGAGGCATGAGAAAAAACATTCAGCGTTTACACGGCTAACTGATGTTCAGACAACAGGAAAACAGTCTGGTGTCAAAATGCAGAACTAAATATTTACCTGTGAACGTTACCTGACAGAGGTAGGTGCTGGTACATGATGTGCCCTAAGTGCACGGGTCCTACCACTCTGTCACGCGCCCCGATAACCGATTACGTGGCATTTTCAGCATCTTTGTGATTAATGCTCTTTGTGCTTGACTTCTTCTTTATGGCACCTTCAGGGAGAGAGAACAAAGTCAGACATTAAGATCAATAATGTGCAGTTTCACCACAGTCTACATAAGATACAATAAAGTTAAGATTAGACTTCATTCATCCTGAAGGAACATTTCTTATATTTTCACATTATTTTTTATAATAAAAAAAAAAGATGACATCAAAAGCTTCTTGCCAGTATTCTACTGTAGTGCCTTACTGTGTGTGAAACTGGAGCTATCCGTTGTGACATAAGAGAAAAAAGATGCTGCCAGAGACAGCAGCAGATACAAGATCCAAACATTCACACAAACATTTTCCCTTGTCACATCCAGTACTACTGCTTTTTAAAGTGTAGTCTGTTAAAAATCTCATACATAATAGCTCACGATAGAACTGCTTTCTTACAACATCAGTTAATATATTGTAAGAAACATTGTAAGAAAACTTTGCAAGAAAGTAACAATCATGCTGTTAGTTTCTCAGGCTGGTGTCTTTAATTAAATGTCTCCTGTACAATATATCTGCATGGACAGCTAAATTAACCGCACAGTAGATCAGATTTTCCCCCTGCTTCTTATATTTGCAAAATGATATATACAGTCATATGAAAAAAAAAAGGAAATTTTTGGTTTTTTTGACATATTTAGACAAGCAAACATTTGATTCTCTTTGAAACAGTGCCTATTAATAAAGTTCATACACTTTATCAAATGACATAAAACTGACATTTTGTGGTAATTTTCACAATTTAAATGAACAGAAAAACAGATCATTCACATGGAAAAAGTAAGTACACCCCTACATTTATCACACCTTCAAACCCATCAAATTAAAATCAGGCGTTGAAGATTGGGTGCCAGTGATTAGAACCTGCTTAGGGAGTGCAGGTGGAACCTGTCTTATTTATACCCGCCTCATATCTAGTGTCTGGTGTTCCCTTTGTTATTGAGGTGTGTGGTGTCATCATGCCAAGATCTAAAGAGTTCTGTAAGGCATCCAGAAAAAAGGTTGTGGATGCCTATGAGTCTGGCAATGGATTTAAAAAGATCTCCAAATTATTTGAAATACATCATTCCACTGTAAGGAAAATAATCTACAAGTGGCACAGATTTCAAACGACTGCCAATTAGTCCATGACTGGCTGTCCCAGCAAATTCAGCCCAAGAGCAGACCGTCTGATGCAAAAAGAAGTCTCCAAGAACCCCAAACTTTCATCACAGGATCTGCTAGCAAGTCTTGCAACTGTTGGTGTCAAAGTGAATGCTTCTACAATCAGAAAGAGATTGCACAAATTTGACCTGCATGGGAGGCATGAAAGGAAAAAGATTTTGCTGTCTGAAAAGAACATTAGAGCAAGACTACAGTTTGCCAGTGAGCATATAGGCAAAGGCCAGGCCTTTTGGAATAATGTGCTCTGGACAGACAAATCAAAGATAGAGTTGTTTGGCCACAGTAACAGCAGACATGTTTGCCGCTGACCAAATACAGCTTTTCAGGAGAAGCACCACATACCAACTGTGAAGCACGGTGGTGGAAATGTTATGGTTTGGAGTTGCTTCGCTGCCTCAGGGACTGGACAGCTTGCACTCATTGATTCAATTATGAATTCTGCATCATATCAAAGAGTGCTTGAAGATAATGTGAGGCCATCTGTCCAAAAGTTGAAGTTGAACCGAAAGTGGACCTTTCATCAGGATCTTAAGCACACTAGCAAATCCAACAAGGAATGGCTCAAAAAGAAGAAACGGAGGGTTATGGAATGGCCTAGTCAAAGCCTGGATTTGAATCCCATTGAAATGTTGTGGGGGGATTTTAAATGGGCAGTACATGCAAGAAAACCCTCAAACATCTTGCAACTGAAAGAATATTGCATGGAGGAGTGGTCAAAAATTCCAGCAAGCCGATGTCAGAGACTGGTGGACAATTATGCAGAACGCCTACAAGAAGTTATTTCTGCTAAAGGGGGCAGTACTAGCTTCTGAGGCTTTTTCCACAGAAGAACATCACATCTATTGATATTTCTGTTGAATAAATGATTGAAAAAGCTACTTTTCCTTGTGGGTTTGTTCAAGTATATCAGCTTTATTAATAGGCACCGTTTCAAAGATGATCAAATGTTTGCTTGTCCAAATTTCCATGGGGTGTACTTATTTTTCCACATGACTGTTGATGGTAATATTATTAATACATTATGTACATTACTGTATTATGAATTTATTCTTTTAACCTTACTTAATTCACAATTAATTCACTTTTTTTTGTAATTTGTCTCCAGATTTTGGCCTTTTCAAGTACTGTTATGCTGCTAAATAATATTTTTTGTGTTGGCATAGATCTAAGTAACAATAACAACAAGTCATCTGCCTCTGAGAAATTTCTTTTCTTTCACCATTTTGTTCTTGATTTGTACTTTCTGTTTTCTGTGTACTTTACCTTTTATGGCTTTTTTTTATGGGTGTCGCTAAATGAAAATGAGCTGTGTAATGAGCACGCTTTGCACTTTATGGGGGATTCATCAACATACACATATGAGTATGAAGAAAATCATTCTTAGTTTGGTTTGGCCTGCGAAAATGTTTACACGCAACTTGACTAAAAGCTATATAAATATGGCCCAATATTCCATTTATTTTAGATTGCTTCTTCTGGCTTTGACAAACTCTGACAGAGACTGAATCCAACCAGGCTTTCATGTCATAATGAGTATGAAATATGTCAGATTGGATTTGTTCCAAAGTGCATAAAGAAACGATTACATTACATGTGAAACACTGCTGTACTTTTTTAATTTTTGGTACTTTAAAAAAAATTTTTTTTTTTTTAAAAAGTACCATACGTCTGCCAATACTAAGCCATTTTTATTCAAACCCCAGTAGGAACACATCTTAAGAGGAAATGCAGAAGGAAATGAAATACTGCAAGAGTGCACATTTCATGACCCTTCTTCAGCCTGCCAGTGGTTTATTTTTAATTTTGGATTGTTTCAAAGTTTCAATGCCTTGTTATAAATAATGAAGTAATAGATAACAATTTGTTCAAAAAGATGTTACAAATGCCTCAGTACAATAGCTGTGTTTGTGGACTTTCCTAGCCCAAACAACACAAAACAATCCTATGTAATTCATCTTTCAGAGACATACTGTTGAGGTCATAAGTTTACATACGCCTTGCGGAATCTGCAAAATGTTAAAAAAATTTCAAAAATAAAATAATAAGATCATAAAAATTGCATGGTTTTTTTTATTTTTTATTTAGTGCTGCCCTGAATAAGCTTTTTCACATAACAGATGTTTACATATAGTCCACAACACACAATAATAACTGAATTTACACAAATGATCCAGTTCAAAAGTTTGCATACGCTTGATTCTTAATACTGTGTGTTGGTACCTGGATGATCAGTGACTGTTTTTATGTTTTGTGATAGTTGTTCATGAGTCCCTTGTTTGTCCTGAGCAGTTAAACTGTCCACTGTTCTTCAGAAAAATCCTCCAGGTCCTGCACATTATTTGCTTTTTCAGCATCTTCTGCATATTTGACCCCTTTCCAGCAGCGGCTATATGAGGTTGATATCCATCTTTTCACACTGTGGACAATTGAGGGACTCGTACACAACTATTACAAAAGGTGCAAACATTCACTGATGCTCAAGAAGGTAACAAAATGCATTAAGAGCCAGGGGGGTGTAAACTGTTGAACAGGATGATCGGTGTAAATTGTTATTTTGTTTAAAGATATTATTTTTTCATTTAGTACTGCCATTCAGAAGCTACATAAAACACATGTTTCCCAGAAGACAAAATAACAATGTATTCTGCCATCTAGTGGTATAAGCCACAGGTTTATTTGTTAACATATTTTCTGTAAAAAAGGCATTAAGTCTACTGCAGCCCATTAAATGGTGAAAAAGAAATATTGAATATTCTGGTCAGTAAAATCAGTATGTTCATGCTTATTCTGCTGTCTCATGTGATTCAGCCACAGCTCTTCATACCTCCTATGTATAGTGATCTGTAACTAATAGAAACACAAAATTTATTATTATTATGATGATGATGCAATAAATGTTTTAATGCATCTTGTTATTAGAAAGTGAGTGTACCTGTCCTAATACACACAAACATAACAGGAACCTTATGAATACCAACCAGGTTTGTATCAGTATAGTAGCACGAATGGTTCAGAGAAATGTTCTCCTATCATTTGGGAAACATTCCCAGAACCAGCCTAGATTAGTGAAATATGCGCTACGAAATGCAAATATATTTCAGTAAAGAAAGCTCTCCTGAAAAACCTGTTCTGAGAATATTTTGCACAGTGGCCTTAGACTTAGTAACAGAATATTCTTTATGTCTCAGGATCACACAAAAGAGACGGTCATGAACAATCCTGAGCCTACTGTTCCAACATATATGTTTTCCACATCAAGTGATTGTAAAATGCTATTTTATAAATATTTCTTGCTGAATTTGTGAGTAGTCCTAGGCACTGAATAAAGTAAATAAATAATATTTGGAGAGGAGGAGGGCTAATCAGACTCAACGCTGTTTTTTCCATGTATAACAAACAGTGTGTAGAGTGAAATCATATAAGGCAAGAGGACACAACCCACCCTATAATCAACAGCATTGCTGCCTATTTCCCCACAGTATATGAGACTCAGTCTTCATTGTTGTGAATGAGAACATCTACATTACCTGTGGCCTTCGGAGAAAATACCTCTTCAGGGTAGTAGTTTGCCTGATTGAAGTTGCAGATGAACAAACTGGGGACTGAATGAGTGGCTGAAATGACCATGTCTCCCATTACAGCTGTGTAAAAATCAATCAATAACAAAAGTGATATGGAGTGACTTGGCAAGAGCGTTTTCTTCACTTGCTGAACTTGAACTTTTCTTTGTATTTCATATAATGTGCATTTGTATTGGTAGTGAGACTAATGAAAACAAATTCTGACACACTTTCAGGGCCTTCTGACCTTCTCACAATATTCACCCCACATGGGGCACATTTGAATAACAGATAAGCCATATAAACCACATAAATGTCATAAAGATGGGAAGAATAACAGTAAAAGGAACACAAAGAAAGTTTATAGTTGTTTATTGATCAAACTCAGCCAGAAAAACAACACACATAAACTACAGGAAAATGACTCAAAGAATTTCTGTGCAAAATAAAACGAACCATTTTCATCACAGATCAGAAAGTGCCTCAACAAAATAAGGGATCATATTGACTCACATTTCCAATCAAATAAAAGGCAACAAAACACCAAATCATTAGTGATATATGAAATCAGGCCAGGATGATGCTGTAATATCAACACATTTGATTATTCAACATGTAGCAGTGCAAAGTGTTCCCTAATTAGTGAAGCTGCTGTTGCTTACTGCTGTTTTTAGCAGAGCAACACTGTGTCGAATATCCCTTATATGACCTCATACAGCAAAATAGTTCTTGCATTAAAAAGAACAATTCACAATAAAGTTATTAATGACCTAACTAGAGTACTGTAATCCCTTTGGCTCAGTCATAACTAAACTAAAACTCTGTTTTCCGAAGCCATTAGTTGTGCATTTGTGAATTCATATCAGACCAGTAGGTGTGATAAATCATATAATTTGTATGTTTTAAGAAAACAGTGGTCACTGGTCAGAATTAGGCACCTTGCTTTCTGAAACAGAATACATTCAGTTATTCGAACTTTGGCTTTGACCGACTACAGCACTAAAGTGTCCAAACAAGGTCGTCAAACATGTTAATGTCATTGTGGCAAAATTTAGGCCTAAATTTTGATGGAATATAAGAGCTCTGTTGCCTAGATAACACAAAAAATATGAATTTTTTTTTTTTTATGTATTGACAAAACCCCACTGATGAAAACACTGCCAACATGTCCTCCCTGCTATTCTACTCTATTCTAACCCCACTTAGAGTTAAGTTGTTAATCTCAAGATGCAAAAACGAATTCACAAAAGCCAGGAAAAAACATGTAATCTTATCAATACTGAATGTAGTCATCCTGTGTTAAAAGTGCAACTGTCAAACACTACAGAAAAGGGTGACTGCAGCAGGGTAGTGTCCTGTTCCTATAAACCCTCATGACGTTATTCTTTAGACCAAATGTGGAAGAGACAGCCACGATCTCGAAGTGAAGATCAGGACAAAAGGCAACAGCAGGACAGGGTTTTCAAATTCTCGCTTTCTGTCTTTACTTTAGTGTCTGCCACAGCCGGCTTACGTGAGGCCTGAGACTGTTGAACATCGTCTGAGGGTCGAATTTAAACCTTAAAAAGATGAACAAAAGCCATGAGCTGAATGTCATTACATACAGCAGACACGGTTACACCAGAAATACCAAACAAATACACGTGACACTGTCCTTCATCTACAGGGTACAAAGGCTCACTGAATGATTTACAATGAGTATGAAATTGATATGAAATAGAATATGGTTTTCGCAGGAAGAATTGACCCGTGTTCTCCACCACCATCATCAATACACCAGTTCAGGGAATATCTTTTGGAAGAATGTACAGTTCCTGAGACTTATAGAATCTATTCCAAGGTGCAATGAAGCTGTTCTGGCAGCTCAATACTAAGACACAATGTTGGTTTTCCCTTTATAATTTGAGACACATCTGTAGCGGTCAGTTATTGGCATCAAAATAGAACAGGGTCAACCCCAGTTCCCAGGACCTTATGCAGCCCCACATTGCCTCCCATGTTCTCTCAAAATGAAAACAAAACTACGGGCCACACTTCTGTTATAATTACATAACTTTTACATTCCAATATGTTCATGATATAATATATGAAATTTTATTTATTTTCTCAGTAATTCAGTAACTGATTTAACACAACCCAGTTTAATGACTTGGAAGACAGATTTAAAAGCAACCCATCAGTTCACTTAATGAATCATACTGACCGAACATAGAGCATGTGCCTGTGTAATGCAGGGAGAGTATTATTCATGTTCTCAAAGTAATACTCTATATACACACCCAATAATTTAGTTCAATTTCTATAGCACTTTTAACAATGGACATCACCACTAAGCAGCTTTATAGATATCTGGATATAGATATACAGTGGGTATAGAAAAGAATCACCCCCCCCCCCCCTTAAAATTTTGACAGTGCCTTGCCACCCATAGTTGATTGTTTGCTTCAGTTGCACTACCAAGAACTGAAAAATGCTCCAGGAAAGCTCTTTTCATGCTGAGATAATCAAAATGACCACAGCTGATCACAGTTGAAAGTCAAATGGCTTTGTGTGCCATTAAGAAGGTGATTAGCTACACCTTATTGAGTTTGCAAGTCATTTTTAGGAGGGGGGGGGTGATCCTTTTTCCAACTCAGTGCTTCTGTTTTTTATTTTTATTTTGGATGGTATAGGTTGCACTGAGTAAATACAGCTGGATAAAACAAAAACTGTGTCTGTCTTCATTTCAGGCTGAAAAGCAACAAAATGTGATTATTTTGAAGGGGGGGGGGGATTCTTTTCTATACCCACTGTATATATAGATTTGGATTTATCCCTAATGAACAAGCCAGAGATGATGGTGGCAAGAAAAAAAAAAGAAAGAAGGAAAAAAAAAAAAAAAAAAAAAAAAACCCTCACGACATGAGAAAGAAACCTTGAGAGAAACCAGACTCAAAAGGGAACCCATTCTCTTCTAAGTGACACCAGATAGTGAGACTGAATATTATAGATATTATAGTGTGTTGGAAAAATCTTCAGTATTAAACATAACTTTTTAATTTCAGTAGCGTTTTAGATGCAAGTTTATAATATCCAGGTGAAGTTATTCACTGTATAATGAATGAGACTTAAGCATAATTTTTAGGAAGTACAATCATTAAGCTTTCCAAGTAAAAACTTCCACAATCACCTTTAGAGAAACAAGTTGGTGTCAGTGAGCAGTAACAGGTGTCCCATATTGAACCTTGTCCGCATGTATTGTTCTATTTATTTATTTATTTTTAATCTAATGATATGTGTAATATTTTACTGGAATCCTCAGTATTATTAATGTTTATTATTAATGTATTATTAATTATTAATAAATTAATGTAAAGAAGCACTTGTGCGGTGTGGCTCTTTTTTGTAATAGAAGGAAGGCAATGAATTATGCACTCTCGATATAATAATACTGCCGTACAAACCAGGTAGATCTGAAAGTAATTACATCTATAGTCATGTAATTGGTAATGTAATCATTAATGTTTTAATAAATAAATCAGGAAGGATTATATTCTCTCAGTATCTACTGTTAATGGTCAGGCATATAGAGTAATGCTGGTCATCGAGAAGAATGCATAGGCTTGCACATCACAAAACAATAATTTTAAAAGAAATGTTCGAACATAGAAGGATTAACAAAAGAAACTCGTCTGAGGACAAGATTTACGACAGGCCACTTGTTTAAAAGCGGAGTAACTGAGACTGCCCTGACATTTCCTAATTAATACTTTCAGCTTCAGTGGTTGTCACATGATCTTAACTGGTTCCATGACGTCAAGAGTCTGAATCACACGGATATAAATGGCAGTGAATTTGCCACCACTGAGTAAAACTAATGAAGGTCTCTAAAATTCATTAACTCCTCATTAATTATGAAGAATATGTTTAATGTGTTCGTGAGGTTTATAAGCACTAACCGTGAATCGTAGACCCCAGGGGTCCTGCAGGACTGTCCTGAACATGACTGCAGCATCATCAATCGATGATTCATTTTCTCCAGAACTTCCTGATCGATGCTTTTGGCAATGTTTGTGAGCTGGAAGGGGTCTGCTGTCAGGTTATACACTTCCACAAACACCTACACGTCAGCGAGACAGAAAGATATGAGAACTGGCTGTGGAAGAGTATGTGCAACAATGCACATGTTCTGTTCCCTAATTAGCAAATTGTTTTTTTTTTTTTTTTTTTACAAATTAAATTTTTATTTTATAGTCCTGTAAAATGTACTTTAAGCACACAACACATCACTGCAGTTATCACTGATATAAACAACATTTAGAGAAATAGACAAAGTCCTAGCTATATTTAGGAATCACTCTCACCATATGTGTGTGTGGGAGTGCACAGTACAAATGGATGGAATATAACAGTGAATTAGGCCATAGAAATAGAAACAGGATTTTAAAAAGGATTCATCATATTCAACTGAAAAATTATGCTTGGCACACATAACTATCAAATTATGTTTATATTACATCAGCTAATAAAAAAAACAACAACTTGAAATAGAGAAAAGAAACCAGGATCCATTACATGGTAATACTGTGGATCAGTTTTTCCTTATCTTTGAAATGATATGATTATGTCAGAAAGAAAAAACCCATAAGGGTTCAGACAAATAATGAAGCATCAACATAAAGTCTGTTAATTTGTGTTTACCTCATTATCATCAAACTCGCAGTACTGCAGGTTGGTAGTCTGGGAGACAGTGCGGACGCATGCATATGTATTGTTATATGCATCTTCACACACACAGTCAGGAAAACACTCCTAAAAAAGAAGATAGATACAGTATTGTAATTGAGAATGCTGGTTTTGGTCTCTGCATATAGACACACCCACTCATGTACACAAAGCCACCCAAACGTGCACACACGCATAAATACGCACACCCACCCACGTACACAAACCCACCCAAACGTGCACACACGCATAAATGCGCACACCGACCCATGTGTGCTACACACACACACAAACATACAAACACTTCCTTACCGAAACTCCTGGGCCCAGGCTAGGACAAGCTGGATCAGAGACATTGTGTCCTTCTCCCTCATACTCCACCAGAAAGTCAGTCCTCCAGGTTGTGCTGTTCTCCTTCCCAATCTGAGGCACATTCAGAAAAAGATCACACACACACAGATTTTTTCCAGGAACTGACAAACGTAAAACCATGGAAACTGCTCTGTGAGTGTGTTTCTTGTACTTAAATTTGCGCATTGCTACTTACCATAACAGGCAGAAAGGACATCCCATCCATCTGAGTCTTATTGAAGTCATACCCTGCCATGTCCAGGATAGTTGGGCCCAAATCTATATTAGCTACAAGTAACTAGTGGGGGGAAAAAATAGAATTCAACAATGTCATTACATAAATGTATAAT
Source organism: Cranoglanis bouderius (assembly GCA_023630585.1). Lineage (NCBI taxonomy): Eukaryota > Metazoa > Chordata > Actinopteri > Siluriformes > Cranoglanididae > Cranoglanis > Cranoglanis bouderius. The sequence continues at coordinate 21,008,664 of CM042538.1, forward strand.
ATCACTTGACTGAAATTATTTACTGTGCTTTCTAAAAGCTTGTGAGACTTACCGGGCTGGTCTGGTTGGGCTTGATGTTTGGTCCTCGTACTAGCAGAGGAACTCTGACGTCAAACTCATAAAGCTGACGCTTGTCCATGGGGAGAGAAAACTGGCCTGAATGAGAGAGAATGAGAGGGGAAAAAAATGACATTACAGAAGGACAAAAATAAATAACAGAGTCAATGACACTCATTTAGGATTTTTGTTCTGATGTACCGGTATGGTAGCCATTGTCAGAGGTGAAAAAGATATACGTGTTCTCTAGCTCTCCTCGAACTTCCAGTTTCTTCACCACCTTCTCCACCAGGTCGTCTACAGACAAGAGAGTACGCCACCTAATGGAGGCATAGAACCACCATAAGAATGCATTTAAAATCCAGAAAGTATCACAATTAAATGCATAATATGCAACACATACCGTTTTCTGTAAGCACTGTCAAGGAATTCCACAGAGGAGTTCGCCATCGGACTCTTTGCCTGTCGAATTAGCCAGTGTTTATCCTAGAAGATACGAATGGAGCAAACATATCAGTATATATACACACACACACACACACACACACACACTTTAAAAAAAAAAAAAAAAAAAAATTATAAAATAAATATAAATAAATAATTTAAAAAAAGCAAAACATTGATCATAAAATTAAAACTAGCTACAGTACAAAGGTTTGCATACTTTAATGCATATCTATAGCTTAATGGGGAGCTGCACATTGAATCTCGTTGTATTTGTACAATGACAAAGGTATCTGTATTCACATACCCTTAAGACAAAATAAAAACCCATTTAAATGTTAGTTTTCATAGATCATAGATTCCTTCATCACAAAACACACAAATCAAATGATCAGTGGTCTGCCTTTATAACTGGCTCCAACATGATTTTTCCTGACATCCATATTATAACCCTACCAAATGTAATGTTTGGTCTAGAGAACAACAGTTTAAAGACTAAATTACATCAAAATATTGTTCGGTTTATTCTGCTTCATGTTTTTCATTTGTAGTCTTACTTCAGTAGTCTTACCCATGTTTCATTATAAACATTTTGGAATTCTATTTTATTCCACAGATCAAGCTGAAATAGAGAACTACCTTCTCCTTAAATGCCCATTACTATAGAGGATCCAAATTTTGCATATATACACCATGCAATATACCTTGCTATGGGTGTTAAAACTGGGATCTCTTGGGGCTTTGATGTTGGAAAACTGGCCCTCATATTGAGGAGCAGCTGTCCAGGGAGAGTGAGGAGCTGGCGTAGACACCATCATGAAAAATGGCCTGTAGTTAGACTTGTACTGGAGAAAGTCTAGTGATATGTTGGCCTAAGACAGTGAAAGGGATAGAACTCCATTATTAAGGTGAGTTAACATTAAACATAAAGGCATGTATTTAAGTTTAAGCAATCGCACATTCATCTTATTCATGAAAGCGTGATGTGTTTGGGATATGGAGGAGTAGCACTCACCAGTACGTCAGTAAGATAGTCCTCAGTATAATTCTCTCCATGCCTCTGTGCTTTACCATTTACTGATAATGTGTAGTTGTAGTATTTTGAGTTTCTCTCCTGTGACATAGCAGAGAGAAATGGTCTGAGATATAAAGAAATGTAAAGCTCATACACAGATTTTTACATCTCTTCAATACTGGGCAGAAATTTTTTTTCAGCAAGAACCTACAACATTTTCACAGACACTGGAAGCTGATAACCATGAGAGGCTAATCCTCCAAGCAGTAGCACTATAGCCCTCTTAAATCTGTTTATGCAAGGCACTAAAACAGACAGTTTAAGTAATGTACAACATTTCTTTCTATAATAAGATTTTCTCAGTGTTAAAGGCAAACATTGACTAAAGATAAAAGACTAAAGATTTACAAGCAGAGTTTAATCCTGCGGACAATGCAGTGGTGTCACATGTCAGCAGATTAGCATTTTCAACACTCAAAGCTGTGAAGACAAATTGTATGTACTTTGGCATAAAATGCTCAAAAACATTCATGATGTGTTGTGGGTTTGTAAATTGGACATTTGCATTTCCTTACCAGTGCAAACCAGTAGTCCCAGCCTGGGGGAACATACTCCACTCCTCCAGCCTGTTTGTTACCATACTAAAACACAGACATTGAGTTACAGTCAGAGAGTTTACATCAGTTTACTCAGAACTCTATATATGGATTGTTGTACTATGAAATGTACTTCTATGGAACACATACATACTTAATGTGCATATTAATATACAGCGTAAAGAGTAAAACACAACAGGAGAGCCATTATAGGACAAACATCAATGTTGTGTGATGTGACACCAGTAACTCACTATAACACCACATCCTAAAAGTGCTTTATTCCTCTTTAGCCAAGGCTACCATTTTGTATTTTATTAAGTTACTGCTTTAACTTGGACTGTTACAAAGCACCGACACTGGAGACTCCTTCTTAAATGCTACTTCAATGTTTCCTCAAAGAAAACATCACTATGTCCACAATGACTCAGGTTTATTAAAATCACACTGTGTAAGCAGCTGTCTTTCAAATCCCTGTGAATTAACTTTTACTATAGAAACAGTTTAGTAGAACCAATGCCTTAAAGCAGAACTACCAGCATAGCTGCTGCTATTGAAAATTAATCAACATATTCTGACCAATCAGAATTGAGAATTCAACAACACTACGGTAATGCATTTTATGCAAAATGAGTTAAAAGTTTATTAGATATACCTACATGCATTTTTCTTAGGTACACCTACTTTAGAAGGGCACTTTGTAGGTCTGTAATCAGCAAACCATGATAAGAGCTGAGCTGCGTTTCCATTTCCATTAGTTTAAGAGTTGCATCATTTCATACTCGGATGCAAGAGTTTAATAATGAATGACATAAAAATAACAGCAACCAAGAATTATTTTACAAGCTATACTTTTACCATCCAATGTCAACTTGATCATCATTTACACATAGCACATAGCTATAGTCATAGACGATACATAATTTTACTGATTTTACTTACATATTGCTTAAGTAAGTAACTGCTCAAAGAAAGTTTTATAAGCATTTGCAATTCAAGGATTACATTGCGCTCATTGGAACTACCAGGAAGACAGTTATTCCTTCTTCAGCCCACTGACTGTTTGGAAAACAACAACAACAACAACAAAACCTTTTCCCCTCAGCAATTTTCAAAACTCCCCAAATTAATGATGTCACATTTTAATGGTGGTCAATTACATCATTTCCTGGAGTTGTTATAGTAGCAGAAAAACCTAAGCTTTGGTTATTAGTTCCAGTCCAGCAGCATTTTTGTGTTCAAACTGAACCGTTTTGCCAGTGGCTCTTTTGCAGTGGAAATTATACAACAGCATTCCAGATTCGGCACCAGCTCCAAAACAAACACTGGCACCATGTCAGAATCGGTTAGCCGTTCTGTATTTCGTCCATCATATACGAGTGATGACCAGATATTTTTTGGGTGGATCATTCTCAGCACACCTGTCATGGTAGTGTTTGCTCTGGTACAACTACCAAACAAACATTTGCTGGTGTTTTTAAACATGTTAATGACCTTGCTGTGTTGAGAAAAGTCCATTAACCCAAAACATATAAAGAACATTGTCCTGTGATCAGAAGTCATCACTGCTGAAGGTCTGTAAGATGATCAACATTGATGTCAAAAGATGCGCTCTAATCACTAGTGTGTTTAAACACATTGTCATTGCTGTGCTGAGAATGATTGACACCTAGATAACATCTGCTCAGGAGTGGTCCACGGAAGGACGGCAGCCTAATCGTACACGGAAAAAGAGGAGTTACCGTCAGTTCTCTACACTGACAAAGTGCTCCTATAAATATACCTGATAAAATGGTCAACAACCTAGAAAGACAAACCTAATTATCCAGCAACACACACACACACACACACAGTACTGTGCAAAAGTTTTAGGCACATGCAAAGAAATGCTGTAGAGCAAAGATGCCTTCAAAATAATGAAATTAAATGTTTCTACATAAAAAAATAAATAAAAATACCGTAAAGAGCAGTAAACAGTAGTAAATGAAACAAAGTCAATATTTGGTGTGACAAAAAAATAAAAATAGTAGTCTCCGGTACAATTTGTGCAGTTTTATAAGGAAATGAGCTGGTAAGTTTTATTGAGTATCTTGCAGAACCAGCCACAGTTCTTCTGGAGACTTTGACTTTCACACTCGCTTCTTATTTTTGCAGCAAAACCCAACAGCCTTCATTGTGTTTTTTGTTGAAAAGTGTCTCTTACGTAATATGCTGCTTTCTTCAATGACATACAAACATTTTTCTGTAACATTTAATTTTGTGATAGAACACTAATGTTTGGGAATCTAAAATTTTTTTTGTACTGACTTGATAATTTAAAAGTCATAAAATAAAAAAGAAATCTATAACAAATTTTGTACTAAAAAAAAAAAAAAAAAAAAAAAAAAAAAAAAAAAAAAAAAAAAAAAGGATGCCTAAACTTTTGCACAATACTGTACATGTTAAATGATATCCATTGCTGGTCACAGAGTCAGCAATACGTCATGGATGTGACCAGTGATGCATGATGGCGAAGCAAACTGGCGTAGCAGGCAGTTAAAAATAGAAAGGCCACCTCGTTCATGTACTTCCCAGCGAAGAACGTCTGGTAGTAGCCATATTTCTGCAGTAGGACTGGGAAAGTATAAGGCTCCTGGCTCTTCTGCCAGGCGGGACTGCTGCAGTTGCCTTCCAGTGTGTTGTTGATCACACGGTGGTTATGTGGGTATTTGCCTGTCAGTATGGTTGCTCTGCTCGGACAGCACAGGGGGCTGGCAACAAACTGATGAAGACAGATCAGGGTGGGTTATGTGAGCAAGGAGATAACGTTTGGCAGTTTAAAATCAATGTCTTGTTGCTCCCTGAGTAATACAAGGTTTCTGTGCTTTTTACATTGGAATATACTATTTATACACAGAAGAATAATTAGAAATGTGTTAATTTATCAGCTGACTATCAAGTTGCACAGCTGGGAGCAATCAGGAGAGCTATTTTAAATGACTCAGGTCAAATTATTACAACTGCTGTCTTCTGCAAGTTCTGCATACTTTTACCCCATAACATGAAAACATCCAGACTGAACAGTCATTCATACAGACATACAGTGTTTGTAAAGGTTATTCCAGCATCCCCAATCAACTTCCTTGTTTTGTTTAAGGGAATCTGCGAACATAAAAAGGAAGAAAACAAGATGACGCAAGCTCCAAAGGCTTTCAGCATGGAAACTAGTGAACGATAATCGCCAAAAACTTACCATCCCGCCGATGGAGATGTCCAAATCATCAGTGAGAATCAACACGATGTTTGGTCTGTGGTAGGTTTTGGCCATCACGGCCAGGCTGCTCAACAGCACAGTCACCCAAATAAAAGTGAAATGAGATGTGTGGAGACATAATCGAATAATCGAGGCCATGTTTGCTGCCAAATTAAAAACACAAAACTATTCACAAAAATACTTTATTAAACAAACAAACAAACAAACAAAAAAGTGAAACCACACTAAAAAAAACGGCTTCACTGCAGGCGCTACTTAAAAATCCTTTAGCTTTTACTGCAGCCCAACTGGCTTCTTATTCCCTGTTGAAGTACACTAGTGAGGGCATGAAATAAATGATTACTACACCCTACGTAGTGCACTAGATTACCAATGAGAAGCCGTCTAGCGCTCTTAAGATAACGTCCCCGTTTCCCAGTCACATGCTCTTGAGAACCGGAAGCTCCGGTCAGCTGATGACTGCTGTGCGCGCGCTGCGCCTTTGTCTCGAACCCGCCCCTGTAACGCTGTTGCTTAATGTGACAAGATGTGATTGGTCAGTGTCCAACGCCCGTCAAAGAGTTCTTATTACCGATTGGTCAGTATGTAACGTCAGTAGAAAATAACCCCAAAACAATCATGCCTGCTTGGAAAAATATTCAAATTGTTTTAACCAGGGTTCATAAGACAAAATAAAACACAAAATACCCCAGTAAAGATGTCATATATATATATATATATAGTTCATAATATAATAATATATACAGTTAATATATTTCACAAACAGAAAAGTAGTATGTTTTAAGAAACAAGTGTTGCCATTTACAAAAGTTACAAAAGGTATTTGAGGCTGAAGGGGTTCAGCTGACAAAAAGAAGTTTGGGAACAACCAGTTTAAACCAAAGTTAGACTCCTCTCCATGTAAAACATGATAAGCCAAACATTTGTTTGATTAAAAAAAAATAGATAAACTACATTAAACATCCACACATTTCTTATTAGAGACTATTTTATTATTATTATTATTATTATTATTATTATTATTATTATTATTATTATTATAACAAAGTTTAACGTATAACCTTCCATTTTGCTACGACCATACTCTTGAGTACATTTCACTGCATTAGCTGTAGTCCAAACCTTCCGTTAAGTAATTTATCCAGATTTTTCTACATTTGTATACAACCATACTTTCACACACGCGCTTGAGAATAAAGTAAAAGTTAATACGTGTCTCGCGTCATGTGCACCTGTGTACGTTAGTGGCGCGCACCTGCCACTGGGAAACTTTTTTGGGGGGGAAGAGAAAAGTTTAGGAATAGGCTGGACTACACTGACTCTTATAGGAGCGCAACAGTCCGCTTCGCAGGAAGGAAACCGGAGCTCTGGAAAGATATCACACAGCCTAGAGCGCCAGGAACGGCAAACACCCGGAACTCCGGTTCCTTCTCTCAGATTTATAATAATATCACCGTTTACACACGTGTATGCAGTTCATACTTTTAAAAAAAAAGTATCTGGACGTTGGCTTAATAAAATGTCAAGCGTAAAAGTTCCTGAACTCGACCTGAGAGAAGTGGACATATGCGACAAGGAACTGGAGTCCGAAGAGGAAAGCGGAGTTTTCGAAAACTCAGTTGGGGTTTCATTAGAAAACCGTCCCGGATTACAGGATGTGCGTTCACATAATCCACATGCACATTCAGAGTGCACTAACAGAGCGCTTCAAAGTTTGTCATCCAAACGGTGTCTGGTTTGTGACGGGGCAGTAAAGGAGGCTGTCTGTCTGGAGCCACTGTGCCATGAAGCCTGGACACAGTCTGATGAAGACGATGGCAGGTCCGTGTGTCGGTCATCCATCGTGGACTATCTCCTGGTGGAGCTTTATGACACGTACAGCAGCGGGAAGGGCCTCAGGAGTGCAGACAGTCTGGACAGCTCGACTGAGGCCTCAGGATCAGACGCGTTTCTGGGCAGAAGCAACACAGCGTCCAGCTTTCTGCAGGAACTACAAGAAAAGCACACCAAGAGACACCAGAAGAATTATCTCACCCAAAAAGGTCTGTTTCTGGGTTTTGTCTATCACAAATTAAATTTATGTCATGCAGGATAGCAGGTACTATACACCCAGGTTTCTCAAGAGTTCTTTAGAAGTTTTCTTAGCTTCTTAAATAAGTTCTTCTTGGAACCCTTTCTGACAGGGCAACGGACACTGGCCCTCTGTCTGTTTTGGGTGGCTATATTGGCCAGCGTTATACAATGTTGTGTCCATGTTGGGTCAACATTAACAAAGGAGCACTTTTGATAACAGCCTTGCCATCTTGCCAGTGTTGTCCCAATGCTGGCAAAGGTGTGCTTTTCAACAACTCTACCTACAACAGACCGAGGCCACAAACTGACATTAGGCCAAGGTTGGTTGCCAAGTTTTTGGCACAGGGTAATTTTTTTAGTCCACTGGACCACCAACAGACTTTCAGCAATCTTTAAATCCATGACCGTTTGCTACCTGGGTCTGTTATAGGCTTCAGAGCAGAAAGGGTTTATGATGCAAGCTCTTTAATTTTTTCAGAATCGAGCTTTATTGGCCGACTACTCTAACGTGTAAGTTTGACTTTGTTGTTGAGCTCCCATTTTAAGATTGTAACTCCCCTAACCCCTCTAAAAAGCTGAACTGATATATTTTACCACCTGGCTTTGGTGCTTTCCAAGTTTTGAAATGGAAAACCACATACACAACTTTTCTAGTTTTCTAAATGTGTTTTCCTTGAAATCTATTTTGAACGTGAGTTCCTCTGTTGTAGGGTTCTACGCAGAACTTCCCCAGAGGGACAAACCAAACAAGTCATTAGATCAGAGCCTTTTTTTCAATTTGGAGTCTTTTTAGGAACCTTCAACTATCCAAAAAAAGAGGCTTCAGATCAGAATGACTTTCTTTGGAAGAAATGAATATTGTACACTACATGGCCAAAAGTGTGCAAATACCTGACCATCACACCCATATGTGCTTGTTGAACGTCCCATTTCAGGTTTACTCCCCCTCAGTGTTCTGTCAGTGTTCAGTGGGGTTGAGTTCAGGGCTCTGTACAGGCCACTCAAATTCTTCCACTTCAACCTTGGCAAACCATGTCTTCATGGATCTTGCTTCATGCACAGGGGCATTGTCATGCTGGAACAGGTTTGGGCCTCTTTCAGTGTTCCAGTGAAGGGAAATTGTACTGTAATGCTACAGCATACAAAGACATCCTATACAATTGTGGGCTTCCAATAGGTTTCATCTAGCACACTAAGGCATTCTTCACTATCTCCACAAAGATTTAATGTAAGCCCTACAGCAGAAGGTTTCCAAGGTTTCAAGTAGACCATTTTAGAAAGTACGAAACCCTAACCATCTAATTTACCCTCCAAGAATCTTTTTTCCTAAGAGTGCACACATGGTCAAAAAAGGGCCAAACCTAGAGACCTTATTTATTCTTCTACATGTGCCTGTATGGACGAACCCATAAACATATAAAACTATAACAGAGAGTTTGCATTTCAGAAAAGGCGCCAAGTAGAATCCCTTTTAGGAAGCATGGATTGTTAAACATTTAATGAGCTCTTGAGATAACACTTTTCTTGAGAGTGTAAGATAGTTGTACTGTTTTAGGAATAGGAGCTGATCTAGAAGTATTTCCTTTTTTAATCAGTCATAAGCCCAGAAAACCCTGCTTGTGGAAGAACACTTTTTTTTCTTTTTTTTTTTAACTAATTATTTTAAAAATACTTTTAAAATCTGCTTACAAATGTCTTATCTTGTGAACTGCACTTTCTGAGGTTTATTATGCTTCACGTTTTTCTTTATCCAGTCAAATACAGGTGCATCTCAATAAATTAGAATGTCGTGGAAAAGTTCGTTTATTTCAGTAATTCAACTTAAATTGTGAAACTCGTGTATTAAATAAATTCAATGCCACAGACTGAAGTAGTTTAAGTCATTGGTTCTTTTAATTGTGATGATTTTGGCTCACATTTAACAAAAACCCACCAATTCACTATCTCAACAAATTAGAATACTTCATAAAGACCAATAAAAAAAACATTTTTAGTGAATTGTTGGCCTTCTGGAAAGTATGTTCATTTACTGTACATGTACTCAATACTTGGTAGGGGCTCCTTTTGCTTTAATTACTGCCTCAATTCAGCGTGGCATGGAGGTGATCAGTTTGTGGCACTGCTGAGGTGGTATGGAAGCCCAGGTTTCTTTGACAGTGGCCTTCAGCTCATCTGCATTTTTTGGTCTCTTGTTTCTCATTTTCCTCTTGACAATACCCCATAGATTCTCTATGGGGTTCAGGTGTGGTGAGTTTGCTGGCCAGTCAAGCACACCAACACCATGGTCATTTAACCAACTTTTGGTGCTTTTGGCAGTGTGGGCAGGTGCCAAATCCACCTGGAAAATGAAATCAGCATCTTCAAAAAGCTGGTCAGCTGAAGGAAGCATGAAGTGCTCCAAAATGTCTTGGTAAACAGGTGCAGTGACTTTGGTTTTCAAAAAACACAATGGACCAACACCAGCAGATGACATTGCACCCCAAATCATCACAGACTGTGGAAAATTAACACTGGACTTCAAGCAACTTGGGCTATGAGCTTCTCCACCCTTCCTCCAGACTCTAGGACCTTGGTTTCCAAATGAAATACAAAACTTGCTCCCATCTGAAAAGAGGACTTTGGACCACTGGTCAACAGTCCAGTTCTTCTTCTCCTTAGCCCAGGTAAGACGCCTCTGATGTTGTCTGTGGTTCAGGAGTGGCTTAATAAGAGGAATACGACAACTGTAGCCAAATTCCTTGGCACGTCTGTGTGTGGTGGCTCTTGATGCCTTGACCCCAGCCTCAGTCCATTCCTTGTGAAGTTCACTCAAATTCTTGAATCGATTTTGCTTGACAATCCTCATAAGGCTGCGGTTCTCTCGGTTGGTTGTGCATCTTTTTCTTCCACAATTTTTCCTTCCACTCAACTTTCTGTTAACATGCTTGGATACAGCACTCTGTGAACAGCCAGCTTCTTTGGCAATGAATGTTTGTGGCTTACCTAGTGAACCAAACTGAGAGACCATTTTGAAGGCTCAGGAAACCTTTGCAGGTGTTTTGAGTTGATTAGCTGATTAGCATGTCACCATATTCTAATTTGATGAGATAGTGAATTGGTGGGTTTTTGTTAAATGTGAGCCAAAATAATCACAATTAAAAGAACCAAAGACTTAAACTACTTCAGTCTGTGTGCATTGAATTTATTTAATACACGAGTTTCACAATTTGAGTTGAATTACTGAAATAAACGAACTTTTCCACGACATTCTAATTTATTGAGATGCACCTGTATATTTAACCCGAGGTCACTTAACTATAGACTGCTACCAACGTGTACGTTCGTTTTAAAAATGAGTACCTTAAAATGTAATTCTGATGTTTTCAGGTGCCGTGCAATTATTTGATGGCTACTTTCGCTCATCTATAAGATTTTTAGTTTCTGTAGGTCTATATAGGTTCCGTTCACTTGTTGTCTTGTTGTGAACCAACACAAATTTGACATAAGCAAGCTACTTTGAGTGATCTTTGTTTCCGTTAACCAAGAATAAAAATATTCTCATTCATATCAGACCTGAAGGAACCATTGTTTGTAGTTTTGGACCCAGATTGGACCTGACTTTGTGTCGTCTCTTTTTAGATGCAGAGGAGCTGAAGTGGATCATTCAGGAGGTTAATTATCGTATTGGAATTCAGTCAGCTAAACTGGTACGGCAGCTGAAAAGGAAGGACAGACTATATCACAAGCAGCAGAAGAAATGTGACATTGTCACCGCCTGCCTACAAGCTGTCTCTCCGAAAAGAAGTAATTCATAATCATTGTCTTTTTCCATTTCATCCTGAGTTTTCAGTGCGCTCTTGGCAAATTGCTTTTAACGATTCTCCAATTTGTAGGAATCCTAAGACACGACACACACACACACACACACACTTTCACACAAACACGTCAGCACATTGAGTGGTGCTTCATAAGACTGTTTCCTTTTTTTAAATAATTTTTTAGCAGTAAAATGTCCCTTGTTTGAGTTTTAGTAACTCAAATCCAGTTTGTTCACTGCACCCAATGAGTCCACAAACCACAGGTGATCAACCTGCCCAGAAGCCAGTAGAATCTTATGCAAATTCCTGTATATAAAAGGGTAACAAAGCTATAAGCAGACGCAATGGAATACTTTATATTAAAATAGATTTGCTACATAATGTTGTTTTCTTACTTTGTAGGGAAGCCAGAGAGCCAAAAATGGAAATTTTGCATAAGAGGCCAAATGAGTAAATGTAAACAAAATGTAAGCATACTCTGCTAGCTACAGTAGGTAGAAAGCCTTTATTACTCTGCCAAATGCCCATGTGTTCCAGTTGAATATCTGCTACTCACTATGTACATTCCTCTCTGCCACTCATATGAAGTACAGTTGAGGTCATAAGTTTTGCATATGCCTTGTAGAATCTGCAAATGGTTAATAATTACGAACAAAAAAGGGATCATAAAAATTGCATTTTGTTTTTTTTATTTAGTCCTGCCCTAAATAAGCCATTTCACACAAGATGCTTACATATAGTCCACAAGACACAATAATAACTGAATTTACACAAATGAACCAGTTCAAAACTTTCATAAGTTTGAATCTTAATATTGTGTGTTGTTACCTGGATGATCAGTGACTGCTTTTATGTTTTGTGATAGTTTTTCAAGAGTCCCTTGTTTGTCCTGAGCAGTTAAACTGCCTGCTGTTCTTCAGAAAAATCTTCCAGGTCCTGCACATTCTTTGGTTTTCCAGAAACCTCTGCATATTTGACCCCTTTCCAACAGCGGCTATATGATTTTGAGATCCATGTTTTCACACTGAGGACAACTGAGGGACTCGTACAACTTTTACAAAAGGTGCAAACATTCACTGATGCTCAAGAAGGCAACACACTACATTAAGAGCCAGGGGGGTGTAAACTTTTGAACAGGATCTTAATGCATTATGTTACCTTCTTGAGCTTTTAATGCATTGTGTTACCTTCTTGAGCATCAGTGAATGTTTGCACCTTTTGTAAAAGTTGTACCTGTACCTGTAAAAGTCCCTCAGTTGTCCTCAGTGTGAAAAGATGGATCTCAACATCATATAGCTGCTGTTGGAAAGTGCACAAGTATGCAGAAGTTGTTATGTGAAATAGCTTATTCAGTGCAGTACTAAATAAAAAGCAAAATGCAATTTTAATTATTTTTTAAATTATTAACACTTGATAATTATTAACATTTGCAGATTCTGCAAGGCATTTGTAAACGTATGACCTCAACTGTAGCTCAGTGTTTCTCGGTCCTGGTCCTGGAGTACCTCTGACCTGCACATGATATGTTTCCCTCCTCTAACTCACTCAGTTTAACCCAGTTCAGGTTTTTTTGCTTAGCTGATGAGTTGAATCGGGTGAGTTGGGAGAATGGAATACATCAGTATGTGCTGAAATCACTTAAATATGTTAACACAAAATATGCTTTGCAGTTTAGTCACATTTTCTTTCTTAAAAAAAAAGTTACACTGAATTGTGGGTGTGCCAGTTAAATAAAAATGTACAAAGGCTTCAGGTATTTAGTAATTTAATACCAGTTATAATCTGTAAAGGAAGGATATTATGTGAATGGGAAATCTTTCCACAGCATTAGCCTAATATGTAGATAATAATCTTTTTGCTTCTAACTCAAAGCCTCATTTTACAATGGTGCAATTATACGTTTCTCTACATAATTAATAGGGCCGGGTGACAATTAAACATGCGAGCTCACCCATGCTATTAATAACGTTGAAGGCACATGACTAAGCATTGATTTACGACTCCACATTTTGCAAAGTTTAGTTTGGGTTAATTGAATATAAAATAAATGGTTTCCTTACATTCCTCACATACAGTAAAATTTGGAGCCACCTTCTTGGAGACAGATTAAGTTTTGTCTACCTTCTTTGATGATGCCTCCCGAGAGCCTGAACCTGATACATTGCAGGACTAGAGTCAGGGTTGAGATGATTATGACATCCTCATGGCCAAGGCCCAGTGCCTATGTGGCGGTCAGGGTCAACCTAAAGAGAGCATGTGGGACAAGGCGGAGAGAGACATCCCATCATATCATGCCATGGACCAGAGGAAGAATACTCTGAACTTCCTGACCACAGAGCGTTATCATTACAGGTGCATCTCAATAAATTAGAATGTCATGGAAAAGTTAATTTATTTCAGTAATTCAACTCAAATTGTGAAACTCGTATTAAATAAATTCAATGCACACAGACTGAAGTAGTTTAAGTCTTTGGTTCTTTTAATTGTGATGATTTTGTCTCACATTTAACAAAAACCCACTAATTCACTATCTCAACAAATTAGAATATGGTGACATGCCAATCAGCTAATCAACTCAAAACACCTGCAAAGGTTTCCTGAGCCTTCAAAATGGTCTCTCAGTTTGGTTCACTAGGTAAGCCACAAACATTCTTTGCCAAAGAAGCTGGCTGTTCACAGAGTGCTGTATCCAAGCATGCTAACAGAAAGTTGAGTGGAAGGGAAAAGTGTGGAAGAAAAAGATGCAGAACCAACCGAGAGAACCGCAGCCTTATGAGGATTGTCAAGCAAAATCGATTCAAGAATTTGAGTGAACTTCACAAGGAATGGACTGAGGCTGGGGTCAAGGCATCAAGAGCCACCACATACAGATGTGTCAAGGAATTTGGCTACAGTTGTCGTATTCCTCTTGTTAAGCCACTCCTGAACCACAGACAACGTCAGAGGCGTCTTACCTGGGCTAAGGAGAAGAAGAACTGGACTGTTGCCCAGTGGTCCAAAGTCCTCTTTTCAGATGAGAGCAAGTTTTGTATTTCATTTGGAAACCAAGGTTCTAGAGTCTGGAGGAAGGGTGGAGAAGCTCATAGCCCAAGTTGCTTAAAGTCCAGTGTTAAGTTTCCACAGTCTGTGATGACTGGGTGCAATGTCATCTGCTGGTGTTGGTCCATTGTGTTTTTTGAAAACCAAAGTCACTGCACCCGTTTACCAAGAAATTTTGGAGCACTTCATGCTTCCTTCTGCTAACCAGCTTTTTGAAGATGATGATTTCATTTTCCAGCAGGACTTGGCACCTGCCCACACTGCAAAAGCACCAAAAGTTGGTTAAATGACCATGGTGTTGGTGTGCTTGACTGGCCAGCAAACTCACCACACCTGAACCCCATAGAGAATCTATGGGGTATTGTCAAGAGGAAAATGAGAAACAAGAGACCAAAAAATGCAGATGAGCTGAAGGCCACTGTCAAAGAAACCTGGGCTTCCATACCACCTCAGCAGTGCCACAAACTGATCACCTCCATGCCACGCCAAATTGGGGCAGCAATTAAAGCAAAAGGAGCCCCTACCAAGTATTGAGTACATGTACAGTAAATGAACATACTTTCCAGAAGGCCAACAATTCACTAAAAATGTTTTCTTTATTGGTCTTATGAAGTATTCTAATTTGTTGAGATAGTGAATTCTCTTGGCCCCACTATCAGTGGACAGTCGAACAGCATTATGGGTAATGTAGGCCAAAGTGAAAAGTTCATTACAATATAAATCTTTGATGCTATTGAAGATCACATATTAATTATAAAGATTAATATGCAAGTTGTTCAGGATGGATTTTTACTTTAATGTTGATTATGGTGTTGATACATCACCAGGCAAAAATTATGGAATCACCACACTTAAAGGATGCTCACCCATTTTTTTTTTTTTTTTTTGTTTGTTTGTTTTTTGTTTTTTTTTTTAACTTCATAGCAGTTAAACAAAGCACAGATATGACACAAAACTAACTAAACTAAATTAACTATTATGGTTAATAGCTGAACATTCTGGCATCGTGAAACATGCCTCAAACAAATTTAATTAGTTTAATTAATGGCATATTTTTTTCCAGATCAAGTCAAGAAAAAAATTATGGAATCACTCAATGTTGAGGAGAAAATTATGGAATCACCTTGTAATTTGCATTTCTAAAACAAATACCAACACAAGTCTAAAAATGAAAATTAGTCTGCAGTTAAAAGAGAGTGCTTAGACCTTAACCTTGGACTTTTTGAAAGGAAATATGGCCCCAACAAGAGGGTTGTCAATTGAAACAATGGAAAGGATTATAAAACTCATTCAAGAAGGAAATCCAACATGGAGTGTGGTAAAAGATGTTGGTTGTTCACAGTCAGTTGTGTTTAAAATTTGGTGCAAGTATAAACAAAATGGGAAGGTTATAAAAGGAAAACATATGGGTAGACCAAGGAAGACTGCAAATGTCAGGATTGAAAACTGAAAGCAATATGCCTTGAAAATGGAAAATGCACGACAGAACAAATGAAAAGAAATGGGCAGAAACAGGAGTCAGTGTTTGTGAAAGAACTATAAGAAATCGGCTGAATGAAATGGAATTTACGTATAGAAAAGCCAAACGAAAACCAGCAATAACACCTAACCCGCCTACAGTGGGCTAAAGAGAAGCAATCATGGAGTGTGGATGATTGGGTGAAAGTGATATTCAGTGATGAATCATGAATCTGCATTGGCCAAGGAGATGATTCTGGAATTTTTGTCTGGTGCTGTTCTAATGAAATATATGAAGATGACTGCCTGAAGAAAACAATCAAATTCCCACACTCATTTATGATATGGAGTTGCATGTCAGGTAAAGGACCAGGGGAGACCAACAGTCAATGCACAGCTGTACACTGAAATTCTGGACACCTTTCTCATTCCATCGATAGAAAATGGGTTTGGTGATGAAGTAAGTTTTCAGGATGATAATGCATCATGCAAAAGAGCAGAGAGTGTTAAAGCTTTTCTTCAGGAAAGGCACATCAACTCAATGACATGGCCAGCAAACAGTCCGGATCTCAATTCGATTGAAAGTTTATGGTGGAGATTTAAAAAATTGTTCTATGACAAGGCTCCATCCTGCAAAGCTGATCTGTTAACCGCTATTCGAGAAAGTTGGAACCAGCTTGATGGAGAATATTGTTTTTCATTAGTGAAGTCCATGCCTCAAATAATTCAGGCCATCATAAAAACCAGAGGAGGAGCAACAAAGTTCTAAATGTGATTGATTTTTTTTTTTTTTTTTTAAATTCTATTCTATAATTTTATCCTCAACATTGAGTGATTCCATAATTTTTTCCTCTACTTGATCTGGAAAAATATGCAATTAATTAAAACAATTTAATTTAATTTTTTTGAGGTATGGTTCACAAAGCCAGAATGTTCAGCCACAGTATTAAACAAAATTTGTTTTGTGTCATATCTGTGATTTGTTTATTGGCTATGAAGTAAAAAAGCCGGGTGAGCATCCTTTAAGTGTGGTGATTCCATAATTTTTGCCAGGGGTTGTATATCAAACCTTTATGTAGACACCTGTGTCCTTCGAGGTGATCATCTCTGATAATGCCATTAGTTAAAGGATACTCACTGCCTCAGCCTTCTTGCTGGTGAATACAGAGTGAAGCTAAAATAAACCCAGTCCTGAAATTAGGTTCCATTTAAGGAACTGGTATATCTATAAGCAAAAAATATCTACTGATTTAAGTAGAAAGTATGCTTCACTTTACGCTAGGAACAGCGTGCAGTACGCGTGACGCAAATCTCGTCATCAGCAGAGTCCATGCGTACTGTACATGTGCCACCAGATTTTTCTAAGATCCCACATGTGCATTTAATTCTTTTGCACTATGTAGTTATTCCTCAAGGTGGCAACAGTGATCCAGGGCCGTTGATTCTCAAGGTAGTCGAAGAAAAAATGGAATAAACGGAAGAGATGGCACGAGTGAATTCGCCATCCCTCGGTCTTTTCTGGTTGAGTGGTCGCACAGACCATCTTCTCTTTTGCTTTTTTTAAAATTTCTTCTTCCTCTAGTAACAACAAGTGAAGCAGCATGTCTTTCTTGTCCATTGTTCTTTGTGTTCTTGTGAGTCTTCTTTCTTGTCATCCTTCACACCAAAAGACCTGCTTTACTGCTCTGTACTGACACTCTTAGGCCAGGAGGGTGTAACGTCTGACGGTATCCAAACTGATTTCTGAATTAACCTGGACTTAACATAAAAAGTTTCACCACTCAGGTGGCCGAGAGTAACCCCGAGAGGCCTTCTGATGCCAGATGCCCTTTTGCAGACACACACACACACAGAATTTACACCCACAATAGAGAAACCTTTCATGAACCTAACGGGTGTGAACGTCTGGGAAAACTTCACGATTAGGTTCATCAGCAGGGGTCAACCAAAACTCCGACCGAGGGCCAGTAAATCTCTGATCTAATCTCTGTTTACGACCACATGGATTAACATCAGAGCCGAAAAGGCTGGAAGGAAAACGTCCTCCCTAAAGGTCACCCTGAGGTGACCAAAGACCGGTGGGACACTAGAAGAACACCAGCCCCCTCTTCTGGACATACACACACTCACGCACACACAGTGAAAATGTCTCTTGAATGTAACATATAATCATATTTCTAGGATAGTTATAATGTATTCATATATGCATGTGTTATGTGTTTATATAACCTAACTATAGTGATTTTAGATAGTTTGAGCGAGAAGCTAAGTTTAAGTTGTCTGTAACCATGTCTAATGATCCTTCACTGTCCAAGGTATCATAACCTCCTTGAGTTTGGTATCAAAATCATTGTTTCGTAATATGCCAATTAATGATGCAAACTATAGGACGATGGGATGTATCATTCTATACTTTTCCATATTTCATTCTAATCCAAACTTAATACAAACCCCGCCTTGACATGCAAACCCGCTCTGGAACAGACAAAGAAAGTTCTCCCCCAGAACTTTCTCCTCTCTCTGGATTCGCCAGCAGCTCAGAGAGGCGTGTACGTTGGCATTATCCATAAAAGACAGCGACACGCGTTCCTCTTCACTTTTTTCTTTACTTTTGCTTACTCTCTCTTCTCTTTTTCTCTTTATCTTTTGACTTCATCTTTAACTTCACCTTTGGCTTCACTTTTCTCTCTCTCTCTCTCTCGCGGACTTGCTCTCTTCCGCCCTCTTTTTCCGGTACTCCTCCGGACTCTGCTTTGTCTCGTTAAACCGCGTGGCAATTACCGCTTACTTTCTTCTTTCTACTTTGGCGAGACCCAACTCCGTTCACCCCGACTCTACCGACGCGGAAGATTCAGCAAACTCCTCGCTAAATCTACGAACCAAGGACCCTCGTGAACGGCATAAAATTAATGGAAGTATAAATTTTAATTGATCTATAGAGGTGTCCTTTTAAGCCAGTACCCCTGTTGAAGGTGAATTCAATTCATTGCTGATTCTCGAGGTTAAACTGTTGTGTGTTCTGCCATTCTTTTATTTTCATCATTTTTCCTTTTGTCTCATTCACTTTCCCTGTATATATGTATTATTTGTTTATACCTAGTTGTGTATATCAGTAGTTTTTATGTAGTTATTAAAATCCATGGTTATCATGCTGGATCGTCTGTTTTTACTCATGGCAAGGTTCACTTTTAATGTTGCTTTTCGCTACGCGCTGTATTTCTTTTAACTTCGAATAAACTATGCTTCGTGACCAGAAGAATAATTTATTCTTTTGGAGTAATACGAAGACTGTCCTGGTAAGTTTGGTGGACAAACAGATCAAGCTGCTTCGCATTTAATTCTAAAGCTAGACTACAGTAAGTCAGTAATCAATATAACATTCCCTGTCATGGTCGATTTATATCCATAACTAATCAGAACACGCATTGATTAGAGATATAGATATATTTCACCCATTTGAGCTAGATTTGCTACAAGGGGTAGTGCAAGTTGTCGTAATGCGCATGCGTTGACCGCCTGTGTACGTGTACATGTCAAAGGGAGTATACTTTGAAAGGCTATGCGTACGACTGTGTGCATACGCTAGCGTAAGCGTAAAAAAACAAAGTATACAAGAGGCTTTAATTTGCTTGTATCACTGAATTAATCTAAAGTCTATTTTGGAGATCCAGACAGCTCAAACTGTTACCTGTTGAATTCATTTGAAATAGCTTTGTACTCCTTCCCAGACTGATGTATTTCAATCACTTTCTTCCTCATCATTTCTGGAATTTCTTTCAACTTAAGCATAGTGTGTTACTGGGTAGGACCTTTTAACCAACTTCATGCTGTTGAAAAAGTTCTAATTAAGTGTTGATTTGATTCCAGTAGTCAGGCCTGGTTGTGTCTAGTCCAGCTGAACCCCATTATGAATGCAGTGTCATAGATTTGGGGAATTTGTAACTACATGGGCAAATAAATTTTCACACAGGCCCAGTTGATATTGGATAACTTTTTTGCTTCAATAAATAGCATTATCATTTAAAAATTGTATTTTGTGTTTACTCGGGATGTCTTTGTTTTATCTTAGATTTTGTTTTAATTTCTGAAACAATTTGGTATGAGATATACACAAAACAGAAGAAATCAGGATGGGGCAAATACTTTTTCACAGCACTGTATACTATCCCTATGTGGGTTTCCTCTGGGTTCTCTGGTTTCCTCCCACCTCCCAAAAACATGCCAGTAGGTGGATTGTATATGCTAAATTGCAAATGAGTGTGTGAATGAGTGTGAGTGCATTGTGCCCTGTAATGGACTCTCATCCCATTGCTACCTTTGTGCTCAGTGTTCCTGGGATAGTCTGCAGAACTATGTGACCCTGACCAGGATAAAGCAGTTACTGAAGATGTATTAATTTTAAAATTTCCATTTATTTTATATACGATTTCATCCAGTGTTCCATATGTAGTACATTACCTCTCTGTTGCACATCTTAAGACTATAGCAGAAGACTTCATACTGTGAATAACTTAGGAAATTTTGGTTTGCGTCACTACACAGTATTGAATTCAACACCAAAGTGTTAATATGTCCCGATGTACTTATAGAAATGGGTTAAATACACAATGGGAATTTTTGCTTCCTGCTTACTGATCTACTTATCTGCTGTGTATGCCTACCTTTTTTGTCTCCTCTGAACACGGCGCTATTTTTACCCCATTCCGCCTCCTCCCATGCGTCATGTATGTGAACGCGCACCACAGCCCATGCGCGTGGCCGCCGCTGAAGCACCTTGTTCTAAATCACCGCGCGGCCTCCTTTGGAAAACCAAACACACGTTTTTGCATTTCCGGCGAATTTCCCGACTCTGTAAATTCGGATGGATTTTATTAATGATGGAGGATAAGGGATGATCCTAGCGTTTGAATGAACAGCGCAGAGGACGGACGGTGCGAGCTGAGACGTTACCGGATGGATTGATTAGCTCGTCATCTTCCATTACGCAGCGGCTGCGTGAACATATCAGATCATATGAAAAACAAAAGAAATCCAAAGGGCGGAAAAGGGCGCGTGCCAACCGTTGGGTGTGTTTTCGCTTAGTGACCATTTTCTCCTCTGCAAATGAAGCAAGACAGGTTGGTCGCCTCTAAAAGGTCCAGGGTTTGTTTAAAGCGGCAGCAGCAGAACTCGGCCAGCGGAGTCGGAGGCATCATCAGCAATGTGCTCAAGAAACGCAACGGCATTTCCCGCAGCGCCCCGCGCCTCCTCTGCACGCTCGAGCCAGGTCATTCATCCCAAGCCGTCCACTAGCATGCTTTGCATTATTATTATTATTATTATTATTATTATTATTATTATTATTGGTGTTGGTGGTAGTAGTAGCAGAGGTGGTAGTTGTGTGCATCAAATGTATTGTAGTCAATCAGCTTAGACATGTTTAAAAGTTGCCTTTTTTGCAGTATGAACCCATCCCCCCCCCCCCACACACACACACACACACACGCGCACACTCACACAGAGTCAAAAAGCGCATAGCCTAAACACGGCTAAGTATGTCAGACATACCTCAGCGACTCTGCATGGTGTTAATCAAGCTTTTTAGGATGCTGAGTGTTGGTCCTAAGTTCGCGTTACTTCTATACTTAACATCGTGGCTCCTAGTTAATGAAGCAAAACAAAAATCTGGATTAGTTGTAAGCACAAAATAAAACTTTAACGTTTTTGTGTGTCAGGAATAAAACAGGCGCATGCTGTTAAGGGGGGGGCGGGGTCTGGGGTGGGTGGGGGTAATCAACAGCAGGATGGTGTAATGCCCTGTTATCACCCAGAGGTTGATTGTTTTCCAATAACAGTATGTCCCAAAGTGTTTTATTCCCCTTACACCACAGCAATTTGTCAATAATTGCAATTTTGTTAATGAACGACACGTCTTACTTTTTACGCGTTTGTTACCAATTTTTAAAATGTTCAGTGTCTGCAAGACAAGTTACCTCCTTTTACTTACACAGGTTTAAGTAACAGGAAAAGCTGTTTACAGTTGTTCCCTCACCAGCCTCTTTTATTCTCTCTCACTCTCTCTCTCTCTCTCTCTCTCTCTCTCTCTCTCTCTCTCTGTGTGTGTTTAAAAAAAAAAATAATGACAAAAACACCTCAGTTTGTCATGTTACTGAGAAACCGACAGGCAGACATTCCTCAGTCCTAAAGTCTTTCCAGTGGCAGAAAACTTACTGATACCCGAGACTATGTTAAATAAACGTCTCATTACAGAGAGCTTCACCGTATCATCAATTGTAGACTTACATTTTTCTTTGCTAGACAACATGCTTTTTGATCTGATTATTATCAGGCTAATATTATGAGACGTGTTCACCACACAAGTCGCTGTTTAAGTTACTGTATAAATGATAACTTGTTAGAACTATAGGCATTAATATAAATCTGTGATTTGAAGTACAGTCGACACTACTGTCAGAGTTGCTGTTATAGAAAATTAGTTAACAGCACCTTCTGACCAATCAGATTCGAGAATTTAACAGCGCTGTGGTATAATTAAGCATCATGCAGGTCCATGTGTTTATAAATAAACCTTTGAGTTGTGGTGTTGAAATGTTCTGCATTAGGTTCATCGATTGTCTTTGTAAAGCAGGTACTACTTGGTGGTGTTATGCTAAGGCTATAACAGTATATATTTATACTAGTGCGCGCTTGTCGAAGGGTGTTCTCATTACTTGTATCCTGTTATATTTTAATGGACGCGAATATATTGTTTAGCGTGCAAACCTGTGTCATATTTTTTTTTATGTCCACATTTTTCTAGGGTTTACTTTTTAGCGGATTTTTTTTTTCCCGCAGTGGAAATAGGAGTATTCAGAGATGATAATCGTGTCGGCTAATGCTAATCCCACTGTAACTAGGACTGAGGACAGAGAGGTGGTCGAAATGTAAATAAATGGTCGCTGTTTGCTTCGGTGTTGCTTCTCATAGCAGGAGACCATGACGGAGACAAGAGAAGGTTTGTGTTACAGATGGAAGCCTTTTAAAAAGAAAGAAGCGACTAGTCATTAGGACATTATGTGGTACTGTGTTGTTTTTCTTCTTCTTATTTACGATTATACCGTGCTTGTGAAAGATTTAGCAGCGGCTGCTTAGGGGTTGATAACGACCGTTCATTATTAGGTATATTAAACCGTTCAGTGCAAGTAAAAATATAAAATGATGTATTCTGAAATATTATGTTGACTGAATCACAAAACTAGTGCTGGTTTTGTACCTAAATGACGAGGTAGATTAAAATATCAGCACCACAGCGAACCGGACAGCAGCCATTACTAACAGCACTTCCGGGTTTCCCCAACTTTAGCATTAGCATTATGTCGTAAAGTGTCATTCGTCGCTAAAGTTGCGGTTACTATTAAAATAGGCCTTATTGTTGCATATTATTACATATATGTAGTTTTGTTACGTGTCTCTCTGATGGTGATTATATTTACTTAGTGTTTTGTTGACTAAAACGTACATTACCACTAAAACGTACATTCATCACTTGTCCAGTTCAAAGCCGTGTCGATTTGCATGATTACATTAGTGAAGAGAATTTGCAGTTTTAAATAAAATGTAGCCTAAACAAATTGTGAGGACATCAAAAATCCCCCAAAAAAATGACAGAAAAAAATGCAGTCTGTCAGTAATGGATAGGTGCTGGTGCCAGCTTGACCCACATAACACAGAGAGAGAGAGAGAGAGAGAGAGAGAGAGAGAGAGAGAGAGAGAGAGAGAGAGAGAGAATACACACACATGCACAGTGGGGTCCAAATATCTGAGACCACTCAAGAAAATGATTCTGTTTGGCATTCTATTTCAATTTAACTTGTGTGAAAGGTAGAATCTTAGAAATATTTACATGAATTTCAGAATTTTTTAGTATTTGGTATGTCCCCTTTTCCCTTTTTGCTTTAATGACGGTGTTCACACGAGTTGACACAGACTCCACAAGTTTGTGAAAAACCTGATGATCCATGATCAAATCCTCCAGCGTGTCATCTGAACATGTGCTTCAGTGAATTGGATAAGACTCATGGAAAATCTGACCTTTTGTACAAAGGAGTTAATATGGTCAATATCTCAAATTTTCTAAACGACTCCTCTAGGAACAGGGTGTACAGATATTTGTGTGGGGTTTCTTTCACTGTTTTAAATAAACCCTTTTATGTAGGGTATTTTTTGCAATGTAGTGGTGAGCTATTTTGTCCGCAAGAATACCTAGAATTTGGCTGTTCAACTATTTGTTTTCTTTGCATTAGCTCTAGAAAAACGCTAGGAAAAAAATTGTACAAAATCAACAATTGAAAATAATGTGCATGTATATGCAATTGTTTTTAAACTCAGCTACAATCACTTCACATAAGACAGCTTACATTTTCTGTTGTGGTTCTTCCTTTTCTTTCCTCCCACTCGCTTTAATGTACTGTCAGATTAACTCTATGGTAATCCTTGTTCTCTACAGGGGTGGATACAAGGTTGAAGTTTACTCTAGAGCCATCTCTTGGCAAGAATGGCTTTCAACAGGTGAGTCAGTTCAGTCTTTGCTGTACATCTGTGTTTTTTCTGCCCCAGTATATTATGATTTGACAGACACTACACAGAGAGTGTTTTATATTGACTTATAATATTATAATTTGCATATTATTTGACCCTTTAGTGTTCAATATTCTGTGTTTGGTAGTGGTATGATGCCCTCAAGGCAGTGGCTAGGCTCCCAACTGGAATTCCCAAAGAGTGGAGGAAGAGGGTATGTCTGCTTCTCTTGATCTTTGCATGTGCAGTGCAATTTGTAAGTAAATAGGACAATTTCTGTTCTTATGACTTCAGCACATTGTATTTGAGAGTAACTGTATTTTGGAAAAGTTAACAATTTTGCCTTGCAGCAGGACATTAACCAAAAACATACTATTAAAACATATCCGTTTTCTCAAAACATACATATAATGAGCATGTTTATAGTTTAAGTATATTTGTTAGCACAGTTAAAAACATTTTTTTTAATATAAATATTTTTCAGTTGTTTATTGCGATCATATATAACTCATATCAGTGAGTTTTCAGTGTCTCCATGTTGTGGATAGAGATTAGGTTGAAAAACACAGAAGTATTCCTGTAGTCAGCATTGCAAGCCTGTTAGAATCAACAGAGAAAATACTCACTGTGAGTCACAGACTTCAGTGCCATCCGGTGTATAATAACAAAAAAAAAAAAAAATGGTAGTTAATATCCAGTTGTGCTTCTTATATGTATGCATAAGCTGAGATTCCTATGCATTTTACCCTTAAAGCTCCTCACTTCAGCTTCTAATCCTTCTCAGTACAGAGCCAAGCCACCAGTAATGTTCACAGTTAAATTACCTACAGACTGCACTGTACAGTATAACAAACACACATTTCATTTAATAACAGTAATACTTTTCATTGATGTAAATATCTTATCTATGTTTTTTTTTTTTGTTTTTTTTTGTTAAGGTATGGTTAACTTTAGCTGATCAGTACCTCCACAGCATCTCCATAGACTGGGAGAAGACTATGAGATTCGCGTTCAACGACCGCAGCAATCCAGATGATGACTCCCTGGGGATCCAGATCGTGAAAGTAATGATTATATATAGTTATTTTAATGACGATTCATTGTTCCAGCTGTAAGCATTGCCGTGCTTCATGACCATGTTACTGTTTGTTAAGATAGACCAACCCTTCATTTGCAAGGCAATTCTCCAGCTCTCATGCATAAGTATGATATCATTTGCAGGAGGAAATGCGTTTTAAAAGCATATCAGTGACATGGTTCATTTGTGAAGACATGCACTTCTACCTTTCAGAGTGCAGTAATATGAGACAATGGTAACTGTCTGACATTGAGATAGACGCATACAGCTAAAAGCAGCAAGCAGATGTTCTTTGACAGAGATATTTAATGGTAGAAAGTGTAATCTCTCTGATTAAATGTCAGATGGCCCAGCAGGATGTTTGCTCTGTGTAGTGCGTCAGCTCTAAGTGCATAATGGAACAAAGACGTTTATGCTCGCCTTCCCACCTCTGCCGGCAAAGGCTCAATGAATCATCATACTCTTGAAGTTCATAATAGGGCAAAGTCCATACTCATTCTCTCTCTGCCTTATTTTCTCTTGGTGTGTATTTTCTTGTCCCTCTTGAATGTATTACTGTATTTTGTTATATTTTCCACTATTGCATGTGCAAAAATATTCCTATATGCTCAGTTATGTGTTAATTATGTATGTTCACATTGTCTCCTGCAGGACCTGCATAGAACAGGCTGCAGTTCTTACTGTGGCCAGGAGGCCGAGCAGGACCGTGTGGTACTGAAGCGGGTGCTACTGGCTTACGCCCGCTGGAACAAGACTGTAGGTTACTGCCAGGGCTTCAACGTGCTGGCTGCCCTTATCCTTGAGGTCACAGAGGGCAACGAAGGCGATGCGTTGAAGGTTTGCCTTAATGTCTTTCTCCTTTGTATGAGCGATTGGTGTGAGTAGTGCTCATCAAATAATTAAGTCCTCATTATGAAACCAACTAATCAGTTACTAAAAGATTACTTGAAATTCACAAATCAGCCTGACACAGTGGAAAGTTTAGTGCAGTATTTACATCTGAGGTCTGAATACCAATGTACACAATTACATTATTAACTCATTAGTATGCATACATAACTCAATTCTGAATACAGCCCTATGACTATCACTTAATGAAGCAACATGTATGCCTGCCTGCCCCGTGAATCCCAGATAATAATTCTGTTTGGCAGATAGTGCACTATACAACATCTACAACATGTGTTATGCCATATGTTTTGAGTACATATAGTTTAAAAAAATAAGTTATTTGGGGTTTGGCCTGTGCTGTAGTTACTTAGAAATACCTGCTTAAAGATGTTTAAATAGATTCTGGACATTAAACTTCATGATAAAACTGTTGTTGCACTCATTTATACACATGTATCTGGTTTTTTTTTTTTTTCCATGATGGTAAACTGTGGTGTCATTATTATGTTCGAGGTACTCCTGCTTTATTTAATTTATTCGATCAGCTGTCTAATTATTGCAAAGCACACACATCACCCTGATTGTAACACATTGACATGATTATAATGATATTCGTACTGTGCTCTTTCAGGTGATGATTTATCTAATTGATAAGGTACTTCCTGAGAGCTACTTTGCAAACAACCTGCGTTCTCTGTCTGTGGACATGGCTGTATTCAGGGATCTGCTCAGGCTTAAGCTTCCAGAGCTCTCTCAACACCTTCACCACTTACAGAAAGTAGCCAATCGGACAGGAGGAGGTGAGAGACACCAGAAAGCTCCTTCCACCTACTGTAGTATTATTATCCTTAGCCATGAGTCAATGATTTTAGCAATGAAATTTAAAAAGAAAATATGTATTGCCATGAGAGAATAAATCATTTTAGCATGACATGGAACCAGTTGCTTATCAGTACAAGTGTGTTAATATTAAGGAAATTGCATTGAGGAACAGCTGCAAACCTTCAGTACAATCCTGTTTACCTGCATTTTACTGAATTTACTTTTTTAAAAAGTTCAATTCCAAAGTGTAATGCACTGTTCTGTTATTTACCCAATCAAACAAGATTTTTTCTTGCTGATTTCTCTTTGATGTATGCTCATGATGTATGCTGTATTGTTGCAGGAAGCTATGAGCCTCCACTCACCAACGTGTTCACCATGCAGTGGTTTCTCACCATGTTTGCCACCTGCCTGCCTCACCACACTGTGCTGAAGATCTGGGACTCAGTTTTCTTTGAGGGATCAGAAGTGCTGCTGCGTGTTGCCTTAGCCATTTGGGCCAAACTGGCAGAGTGAGTTAACCAGAGGAGTTTTTAATCCTTTTAAATCCCAGCAACTCCTGGATGCAAAAACTCTGCTATTAATAGTGATGAATGGTCAGGTTTTTAGTGTTCACTTGTACTCCGTAGTGGAATGTAAGTCTTTTCTTTGTCACAATGTGATGTATGTATCTCTCTGTCTGTCAGGAGGATTGAAGAGTGCCAGACTGCAGATGAGTTCTACAGCACTATGGGCTGTCTGACTCAAGAGATGCTGGAGGACAACTTGATCGACTCCAATGAACTCATGCAGGTGAGAGCGCCACTTAAACCAGCGCTCAATTACACTTACATTTACAGTGCAGGTACATTGGCGAGAAGACATGTACACATACAATTCATATACCTGTACTTGAAAGCAGTTCTGAATGTGAGTGCGACCTGGGAGATTAGCTTGCAGTAACTCATATTTCTGAATTGACATTTTGTAATAGAACATACAGGTTTGAAAAATGAACTCTAAAATGTAAGACCAACAGGAATGTATACAATGTTACAAATAAATGCTCCCAAGAGACACATTTTTAAAATGTACATATAATTTGAACAGAGTGCGCTCCGTTTCCGTAGAGAAATTTTTACATATTTGGGATAAATGACTTGCCATAGTTAAAAATTAAAATGAGTCAAGCCCTGATGGGTAGGAATATTCGACCATTCATGGATCGTTAGTATCCTAGTGAGGTCTTTATTAATAATAGAATGCTAAATTATTACTTTTGCAACCCCCACACTTTTTATTGCTGTCAGGTGAGCTCAGGCTTATTTTGGTGCAGCTGAGCTCCCTCTTACTACCATGCAATTTTAGTACTTTGACTAAACATCCACCAAACTGTTACATGCAAGGCAGGAAAAATGTGTGTGATTACAGTCTTTGTAATAAGCACATTTTGTTAACCATGTGGGAGAGAAATGGCTGGTTTAGTCACATGGTATATATGTGGCAGTCTGGGAAAACCAGTCGTGTGTGTGTGTGTGTGTGTGTGTGTGTGTGTGTGTGTGTCTGTGTGTGTGTGTGTGTCTGTGTGTGTGTCTGTGTGTGTCTGTGTGTGTGTCTGTGTGTGTGTCTGTGTGTGTGTCTGTGTGTGTGTCTGTGTGTGTGTGTCTGTGTGTGTGTCTGTGTGTGTGTCTGTGTGTGTGTCTGTGTGTGTGTGTCTGTGTGTGTGTGTCTGTGTGTGTGTGTGTGTCTGTGTGTGTGTGTGTGTCTGTGTGTGTGTGTGTGTCTGTGTGTGTGTGTGTGTGTGTGTGTGTGTGTGTGTGTTTTCTCTAACAGACGGTATACTCCATGGCCACCTTCCCTTTTCCCCAGCTGGCTGAGCTGAGGGAGAAGTACACTTATAATATCACTCCATTCCCTGCTGCAGTCAAGGCCATTGGCAGGTGTGTAACCCAAGAAATCCTACTTAGATTACACCATGTTTCTCTGTAAATGAGTTCGTGTTCTCAGTGAGAGGATTGTATTTTGTACTATAATGTGCATGTGATGGTGTGAGTATACTGTATAATGGGCTTGTGAGTATATCTATAGTTTGCAGGAGGAATATATGTAAATATATTTACTGTATATGCATAGTAATAGAATTTGTAAAAATGTATTTGAACATGTTTGTTCGGGTTAAGAGAGGCAACCAGCAAGACCAAACTGAAAAATGGTGTCTATAATATCCTTCTGCAATTATTGTAATTGGCTAAGCTTTGTTTGTGTTCTTACAAAAAAATTCCTGTCATAATGAGTTATTATTTTCTTAATTGTAGCCAGGGGCTCCATGGATGGGAGAGTGATGATGATGGAGACATGGATGATGAAGACTCTATGGTCACCGCTCTGGGATGCCTGGGACCGTTAGGAGGGCTCCTGGCCCCTGAGATTCAGAGATACCAAAAGCACTTAAAAGGTAAAACAGCAACATTAATGGTTGTCCCTCTTTATGGGGTTGGAACAGTTTGTGTTCTCTTCAATCTACCACACTTGGCATTTTACTCTTCCCTGCTGCACCTACCACTCTCACACCGTTCCTGCAGAACTGGGAATAGCAAAGGATGTTGTGTACTAATCCAATACTTAATACTGAACTAATATGGATTGTATTTGACAACAGGGGTCAATTTGGGGCTTTGACCGTATATGCTGTGACTCTTTCTTTTATTTTTAATGCAAAGTTGTTATTAGCTTAAATTGAATAATTGTTTCCTATTTTAATTACATCATTAGCTGAACAAAACTAATGAGCAGTTGGGTAGCCACAAAGCAACACTTTTTAAACAGCTTTTGCAATTATTAAAGTGAATTTAAAAAAAATATTGGATCAGTATTATGTGTCTGTTAATACTCTGAGCTCTGATATCATTGTCACATCAATAAATAAAAATGAGGGTGCTGCATCCATAGGCATTCAAACCAAACTACATTCTTTGAGGTGGAAATAAAATTGGGTGACTATCATTGATGAAACCTTAACAGTATTATGTGTATGCTCCTGTGTTTAGACTTATTAAGTACGGCATATAAAGAATTATTTACTGTTTGTTGGGCTGTGAATAGCAGTGTTTGTCTTGATGTCTGAAAACGCATCCATCTGTTGTCCTCCTTCCAGAACAGCGAGGTGAGCAGAGCTCTCCCTGCAGCAGTATGGCCGAGCTGAGCCCCGGGGCGGTGGGGGCCGGTCGGGCGGAGCACCATGCAACCATCAACAGCATGATGATGGAGCGCATGAGCACGGACATCAGAGCGCTCACCAAGCAGTACTACCGCATCAAGAGACGGCAGCAGCAGCAGGCCAACCTGCTCTACATTCATACAGGTAGCTAGTCAAACTGCAAGCAGGACCTCAAAGTAAGTTATGACGAGTCAGCTTTCATTTTAGGGATGGGCTCAAGTACTCACAAGTGACCGTGATGTTTGAACATGTCTGCAAAATAAATATATTGATTGCATGTTATCTTAGGTTTTTTTTTTCCATCAAATACATTTTATATTTGAATCCAGTACCAAAAGGAAATTTTTTTGATAGTAAGATCATCACAGTAAAAATATGCAGGCTGTTGTTGACTTGAGATCATTAGTCAGGCTATAATCACAGAAAAGGTTCTATGGAAGTGAGGGCATCTAGGATACCTTCTTCTAACCCAAGGTTATAATTTAGCACCTAGCCACCTAGTTAACTGTGGTTTCGAAAATACACGGACATGCAGTATTCCTGACAAACCTGAGCAAATTACGGTGCAGTGCAAGTTAGCTAGCTCAGACCTTTTTTCCTCAAACCTTATTGGTGTCTTTTTTTTTTTTTTTTTTCCTGTGTCAACTTCTTCACTTAGATTTGTTATAAACATTTTTGTCAGAATCTCTCCTTTACACCATGTATTTGAGTTTACAGCCCATCTAGTCTAGAGAAAGACAGACACATTCACCAGCTCCTTTTCGGGACTATTTCATCACATGTTTTTCTCAGGACTGCCAGTGGAAGCTGAACCTGTTGCTCCTCATCAGCTCAGTAAAGGGGAGAGCCTTGACAATGGTACTGACTCCTTGGGCTTTTGTATTTGGACTATTATGGTAGAAGGCTGCTATAGTAATTTACTGGTCATCTTTGTGGTCTGCTATACAGTGCTGGGATTGAAGTTGATGAGAGGTGGTCTAAAAAGAAAATAATCTTTTTGCTTAATCTGGGTGTTTTAATGCTTCGCACTATGGCTCTTCTTTTTCCATTTTAGGGTACATTTTAATGAATGAGAGAACTCCCTACTATTTTATTTGGTGCACTTTAATTTCCATGAATCATGCAACTGCATCAAACCTTCTAATCTCTTAATTTCAATGAGCTGTGTTGATTTGGCCAGTGGGACTGCATTGAACTAGGGCAGTAACTGTAATACTGATTGTAATATTGTGATGTATTGATTTGTTGTAGATAAATGTCCAGCTACCGGCATCTTTGCCTCCCAAATCCACTCTTCACCTGTGGTCAATCACCTTCTCCTGGGAAAGAAGGCCATAGCTGCTCAGCATCCTTGCAGAAATGGTATAGCCCAGGGGCTCAGAGGCCCTACAGGGCCACATCCCCAAGCCCAGTCCACCCCCACCCAGGATCACAGTCTTCAGTCCCCCTGGCGTGCCCATGTTTGTGCTCATCGCAGGAACCTGGCACGGGCCCGGGCCCAGCTGGGCTTTGATGACTCCTTGGAGCTAGAGGAAAACACTAGCCCTGAGCACGAAACAAAGAGAGAAGAGGGAGAGGAGAAGATGAAGGAAGAGGAAGATCAAGAAAAAGAGATGAAAGGTAACAGTGAAAGCCAGGACAAAGTAGATGAGCCAGTGCAAGGGATTATGGAAGAGGGAGACTCAGAGCTTCAGCTTCAGGATGCTGGCAGTAGTGAGGAGATAAAGGAGATGGAACAGCAGCTATCCACTCTAGACCTGGATTCATCAGCACAAGCTCCTTCAGAGTTGAGTGATCCAGAAACACCTTCTCCGCTTCCAGAACCAGAGCTGGGAAGTAATCCACAGCCACAACCCAAACCAAATGCACAGCCGTATGTCTCAGCAGTGGCGTGCTCCACTCGCCATGACTCTTCTAGCTCAGAGAGCACAGCTTGCTCTCTCAGACAGAGCTCCTCTGTAGCTTCTACTCCAGAGATTCTTCCCAAACCACAGCAGATCTTTTCCCCTTTCCCCTGCGTCAAAGTACCCCGCAAATCCATGGCTGCCCGCAACCTGGGCCTCTATGGCCCCACCTCCAGAACTCCTAATGTGCACTTCCCACATATGAGCAAAACCATGAACCGAATGGGTGCTGACGTTGCTGCGTCCACCAGGTGGCGATGATTATCAGCTTCACTTATTCTTCACCTCAGCTCTGAATCTGAGACTTTCAAATATGCAGGCTTGCTCTTTCAGTATGCATAGTAGGTAAAGCAGTATACAGCACAGAAGCCACTGAGATATTGTACACAGTAGATGGTATAACTAGAAATGAAGGAATTTCCTAGCTAGTAAGCTTTATCTTGAATGTTTTTTGTTTTTTTTTTTCCATCTAAATATTTTTTGTACTCCACATAAAGAGCCAAACAGGTTATTATTTTCAAGCATTCCTTATTGCTGGAGAATGTGAAGAAGCCTTTAAATATTTATGCTGCATGTCTGACCGTTGGCTTTTGCCATAAATGTATTGGATATGACTATGTATTTGTCACAACAATAATAATCTTCAAATAATAATATTTAAAAACAATTCAAATATAGCCTATTTATTGACTAGTAAATGCCCTACTGGATAGAAAACTGAAGATGTACTGTATCTCATAATAACACTCACTCACTCCAAACATTTTCCTTTATTTTCTCATCTTATTCTTTCTGGCAAACTTCCTCTCACAATTTATTGCATTTGCCTGCTGTTCTGTAGCTTTTGTCTGTCGCGTCGTTAGTTGGTTTATGCCGTCACTACAATTTTGGTATTTCAGTTTACTAACCTTGAACAGAAATAACTGTGTCTTTGCTCTTCACTTCATAGCTTATGCTTTAAACATTTTGAACTGGACCGAGAAACTTAATATATTGGATATAACATAAATGGAAATTACTGGCTCATGGAATATTTACTTTGATGCTCGAGTTCTTTCAATGAACAAAATTACACATCTTTACATCAATAAAAAATTATATATGTATAAGAGAAGACCTGAGTGTTTGTTTCTACCTGTTTGTTTCTTGTCAGAAAACAATAAAAACAGTGGCATCATGGTGACACTGCCACCTCCAAGGTCCCCTGTTTGATACTGAGCTTGGGTTGCTGTCTGTATGGCTATTAAATAAGTTCTAACCATGTTAATGTTAGCCTACCCCGGGTTCTCTGGTTTCCTCCCACACCCTAAAAACATGCCAGTAGATTAATTCACTACATTAAATTTGCTTTACGTGTGAATGAATGTGTGTGTGAGATGGACTGGCATCCCATTCAGGGTACATTCCTGCCTCGTGCCCATTTTTTCCTGGCATAGGTTGCAGATCCACTTGAACAGGATAAAGTGGTTACTAAAGATGAATTAAATAATGAACAATAAAAAATAAAAAATAGCCCAGTGTCACTATAGTGCTCCTGTCCAAAGAATAATCAATGAGTGTTGTCTATATTATTAAATCATTTCCTATGCTGTTTAATCATAAAAGTCACACATCTGTTTCTTATATACAATTACATTATTTTATAATTACATAATTACATTATACAATTACAATTACATAGACACACACTGGTCTCAGAGCAAAGGATTACTGTGGTCAGTACACCATTGGAGGGCGCTGTTGTTATAATAACAACGCAGTTTTGTTCCAGGAACTTGTCTATTTAAATGGCTAAGATTTCACATGAAACTAAATCCTTCCAGTTAAAGTGAAATTCAAAACCTGGCCACGGTGATTACGGTAACTCCCTGTCAAGATAAAACATTACAAATACTTTGCAATGCAATGTTTTTGTCAGAGATTTGGCAGTCTTTAGTTTGCTGTTTGGCCATTTTCTCCTATCTGTTTGAGCCAGTGGTTGAAGTTTTTCCACTTCATTCTATAAGGTCTATTATCTTTGTGCTCTTTTAATTGTGGCCAATTTAGATATTACAGTGTACATAATATTATGGATAAAATATATATAAGTATAAGTGAAAAGTGAAACGATGATAATACAGGAAAAAAAAAATAGTATGAGAAAAGCTATTGTTTGTCACTAATATACAATGAATAAGAACAAAAAAAGAAATAAGTAAAATAATGTAGAAATTACCTTTCTAAACATTTTTCATGATTTCTCCTATTTAATCATTTCTCCATTTGGTTTTTAATTATGCAGTGTTTTGATTATACATATCTGATGGACAGAGAGCTGTGTGTTTGGGAACACAATATTTTAAGTCAAGTAATGCAATCATTTTAATCATTTAAAAATAAAAGCTAAGAATGACTGGTTACATCCGAAATATATAATAATGAGGGAAATTTCCTGCCATGTCTTTCCATACACCACTGAACATTCCACATCAATATCTTTCAGACTCAAGGACATGGCTGCTGAGTAAAGCGAAATGTTTTTCTTAGAATGGCTAATGATGGATTGTTGGAGATCAGCACGTAGACACAAGTGAAGCAGTCCTGAGGACCGTGGCTCAGCTGGATCATCTCTCTCAAAACCCGAAATAGGCTGCCAGTGTCATTTCTGCTGGATGTATGTATATGCATCACTGTGTGCTTGTGAGAAAATGTTGGACACAGATTTCTCAAGAGATCAGGGGGACGGTCTGTGTACTAAACGACTGGGCAAACGATTCTTCTGGGACAGGCAGAGGGCCGAGCAGCTTCTGTGTACTCCATGAATGATTACCCTGGAGACTAATTTATCTCTTATTGCAGAGGGCAAGATTTGATGTCACCTATCCAAGAACAGCACACAGAACCTTGTTTAGACATTTGTTTAGATATTTTTAAAGTTCTTATGGCATGTAACCTTCAACAGGACCCTTGTACATGGTTTCAGAAACAGAACTTGAAATGTGGAGGGTCGGATTTGGGATGTTAAGAATAATTCGACCTGGAAAAATCTTGGAAACTACAAACTCATGGAAAATAACTTGGTGAAATCACAGTGAAAGCACAAGCTACTCTTTAACCCCTTTGACTCCAGGAGTCTAGACTTCAATTCCTCACTACATATTTTCCTATTAGTTCACCTTTAGTTACTAAATATACTTCAATACTGCACAATACAATGGATATAAAAAAAAATCGGCACACCCCTGTTAAAATGGCAGGATAATGTCAGAACTTTTTTCCACCCTCAATGTGAAATTACAGTATATAACAATTAAGTGAAATACAATCAGAAACATTTTAGGGAAAAATAAAGTTACAAAAATAAAGTTACAATAACAAGGTTGCATAAATGTGTGCACACTTATAATTGGGGGTGTTGCTGTGTTCAAAATGAACCAATCACATTCAATCTCATGTTCAAAAGTAATTATGATACAGCTGTCATCAATGAAATTATTCTGATTAACCTCAAATAAAGACCAGCTGCATCTGTAGGATTTTCTTCACATCTTCTTGGTTTCCTCTGCTGCTGAAGCCATGGGTGTACAGGGTCTCACTGTCGAAAGGAATCGATCAGGCGAGGAGTATAGAAGAATTTCCAAAACATTAGATGTACCATGGAACACCATGAAGACCATTATCAACAAGTGGAGAAAATGGAGCACCACAGTGACACAAGCAAGAACAGGACGTCCCTCCAAAGTTAACAAGGACAAGACAAAATCTTACCAGGGAGGCTGCCAAGAGACTTATGGCATCATTGAATGATCTGCAGGAATATCTGACAAGTACTGATTACGCTCTGCATGTGAACAATCTCTCGTATTCTTCACATGTCTGGACTGTGGGGTAGGGTGGCTAGAGGGAAGCCCTTTCCCACAAAAAACATCCAAGCCCAACTAAGTCACCCCAAACCATGTGGCAAAATGTGTTATAGTCTATATATATATATAGTATAATAATTCCATAATTCCAAAAGGTGTGCTTGCTGCCAAAAAAAAACCAACAACAAAAGAATACCATACCCATGGTGAAGCATGGTGGTGGTAGCATCATGCTTTAAAGCTACTTTTCTTCAGCCAGAACTGGGGCTTTTATCAAGGAGGACAGAATCAGGAATAGCTAAAAATAAATTTAAAGTAAATTTTAGTGCAAAATCTTTAGTGTCTCCTAGTATACTGAAGCTGAAAAAGAATTTCACCTTTCAGCATGACAATGGCCCAAAGCACACATCAAAATCAACAAAGGAATGGCTTAACCAAAAGAAGATCAATGTTTTTGAATGACCTAGCCAGAGCCCAGACCTGAATACAACTAAAAATCTGTGGAGTGACCCATAGGGGGCTATCCACAGTAGATGCCCTCACAATTTGATGGATCTAAAATGTTTTTGCAAGCAAGAGTGGGAAAATATTTCCAAGTCAAGATGTGCCACACTGATAGACTCTTACCCAATTTAAAAGTGTCCTTCAACAAAGTATTAGTTTAGGGGTGTGCACACTTATGCAACTATGTTATAATAATTTTTTTGTTTTTTTTCTATTTTCCCCTGAAATGTTTCTGATTGTTTTTCACTTTTTATACGTTGTAAATTCACAGTGAGGATGGAAAAAGTTCTGACATGATTGATCTTGGTTTAATATTTTTCATCAGAAAAAAAAACCTGCCATTTTAATAGGGGTGTGTAGACTTTTTCT
Source organism: Cranoglanis bouderius (assembly GCA_023630585.1). Taxonomy (NCBI): domain Eukaryota; kingdom Metazoa; phylum Chordata; class Actinopteri; order Siluriformes; family Cranoglanididae; genus Cranoglanis; species Cranoglanis bouderius. Next base: position 21,045,558 of record CM042538.1, read on the forward strand.
ATCCATTGTATGCTTTAAAAGGAATAACAGTAATACGCGGTTAATAGTATTAAATAAATAAATTCTTAACTTCAACAGTGGCCTAAAATAAGGAAGACACACACTGTCATAAAATGTAGCTTGTGGTAATGAATGTAAATTAGCAGAAAAGGGAAAGACTCATAGATATATTTTGTTGGGTGACCTGTGAAACATGTTTCATGAAAAGAGGCTCAGAGGGAATTCTGAACAGCCTCCAGAATCTTACTGACCTTTGAACTGGACACACAACATGAAAATATGAAGCATAAAATGTGTCCTATGAATAGTAAATAGTGCCATAAAGGAAAAAAACATATAGATCCCATTAATCCTGTGGTGAGGTTTCACCTTCTCACCCACTCATATAGCACAGCAGGCATTAAGCTGTACAGATGTGCAGTAATGCAAAAGTAATTCTTCATTTCCTTCAGCTACTTGATTCTTTTCACATTTTCACAAGTCCAGGTCAGCCATATTGTGCAGAGGAGAGGAGGTCCTTCCGTTCCCTCTAATTAAGTAGGCTTGCATTAGTCACTGCGATTGTTGTTAAAAGTACCCATGAAATTGGTGGAAATTCTTTCTGCCATGGTCAAAGGACAGTGGCACTGCACAATGTGTATGCATGCATACACACATATACAATTGCACACATTCTTCCATCCTGTCTCATCCCCACACAACCCTGGCATAATCTCACACACTCTAAACCATGTGTGTATGACAGGCCAAGATTAAATCTCATATGCATTCCCACCTCATATGCATTTCCAGTGGGGTTGCATGAGCTGTGTGTGTGTGTGTGTGTATGTGTGTGTGTGTGTGTGTGTGTGTGTGTGTGTGTGTGTGTGTGTGTGTGTGTGTGCGGCTCTATGTATGTGATAGAAGTTGTGTGCGAAGAGAGGAAATGTCAAATTAATAGTGTTAGCATACCTCACTGTTCAGAGTTCAAAGGTACCCCTGAGGACAGCTGGGTTTTTACACTCACCCTACATGTAGGAGGACAGTAAATGGACAGTTTCTTTCTCATTCGTTATTATTCTCTGCTAAGTGCTTTAGCACACTGTCACTGATTATGTGCATTACTGCAATGAGTTATGGTCAGCGGTGGAAAGTAATTAAGTACCTCATTACTATGTTTAAGCATCATTTTAGAGAATTTGTACTTTACATGAGTACCCTTCAATTCCTTATGATTTTTTAGGGGGAAAACCTCTATATTTTAATTCAGAACTTAACAAAAGTATTCGTTACAATTTTCAGCAATCATGACCCTAACATTTGTTTTATTTTGCATAGCTAACAATTCAGTTAATCACTTTTCTGTGCCTATTACTTACATTTGATCTCCATAAATAGAAAATATGAACATTTCTATAAGTTCAACAAACATAGCTGATGTTGGAGGTTGTTTCACAAAAATAAAGTGGTATGAAAAGGTACAAATGCTAACCTGCCCCTAACTCTCTAATGTTGACCTTCAAACAAATTGAATCAAGCACATTGTTCCAAATTATTGTGTGATATAACAAGATATATTCTAATTTCAGTTAAAAATCTTTTTACTTTTAATCTTTTTAAACCTTGAATAATTTTAATTTTATTATCTTATACATTTAAGTGACAATGGCATTTAGCATAAATAAAATTTTGACAAAAACACTGATAATATAAACAGTAAGCCTGAACAAAGTTCTTACAAGTCTGTGCTAGTTCTATAGACTAGGATCCTGCTTAACTACTTGAATGGGGAGAGAGAAAACTAATGTTTAAAAATAGATTTGAAATCAGTGGTAAATCTGCCAAAATGGCATAAATAGGTCTAATTTGTGGCCCTAGACTCAAATAACACACACACACACACACACACACACACACAAAAGTATTTTTCAGGCTTTCCAGCAACTACACATACACACATCTCACAACAAGGAGAGCTTATTCCCAGTTACACTTTCACCGACAATCCTCTTTTTATTGAGGGGTGGGGATTCCTGTAATATGGCCACCATATTGAGTGGTGGAAGCTATCCCATTCAGACATCAACCCGTTTACTGGGTTAATGATCTTCAGCAGTCCTCTCACTGAACAGCTGCACAGCCTTCACTTTTTAGGAAGAAATGGAGATTTTATTGGTTCTACTTTCCTTTTTTTTTTTTTTTCTTCATTATCTACATAAAATCAGCTTTAAATTTGAAGTGTGTCAAAGGTCAAGTTCAAGTCAAAGGCTTGCTCACCCCGTTGTTCCAGTGACCTTTTGTTTCGGAAGGTCTTCAGACTTTGATTTATTCCCCGATGTCACAGCATGGTAAAAATATGATAAATGTGTGGTGGGATAATTCGAAGAAAAACTAAACAATTTCACTCTACTTCAATTAGAGTGTGTTTAGTCTCTCTGTCTGACATGTGGTGCAAATTGTTGATGAGTCAGAGGAAGATCAGCACTATAGATATATGCAGATGACATGTGTTCCAAGCATGAACACCATAGGAAAGAATTTATCTGTTATTTTTTAACAACCCTGTTTTAATAGGATTGTTGTTTGATTTTGAATATTTGAATTGAGAAATTCTTGTGGGCAGTTTCAAGGAAACAACAATCATTCTGCAACCTCTGTGCATAATATATTAACATAATTAAATATGTTCAGCTCCTCATTGATCTGTACGGAGCACTAAATTTACACACAGAAAAACCTCAACTTGCACTTTGTTTTCTATGCTGTACTAACTCTCATGCTAACTCCTCTCTAGCAGGGTTTTTGCATTTTGGGACCCTGAGCCCATGGGCTACTGATGTTAGCTTGTGGAAATGTTTTTCAATAGAGATTACAAAGAACTACTGTATGTTACCCTGGATAAGGCTGTCTGCTAAAAGTATGTGGACACCTGATGAATCAAATGAATGTGCAAATTCCAAAACCATGGGCATTAACACAGATTTTGTCCCCCCCCCCCCCCCCCCCCAGTCTTCTGGGAAGGCTTTCCACTAGATTTTGGAACATGGTTGTGGTAATCTCTGTTCATTCAGCCACAAGTACATTAAGGACAATCATAATGAGTTCATCCCAAAGGTGTTCAGTGGGGTTGAGGCCACTTGATTTCTTCCACATCAACCTTGGCAAACTGTGCCTTTATGGATCTTGCTTTGTGCACGGGGGCATTGTCATGCTGGAACATGTTTGGGCCCTTTAGTTCCAGTAAAGGGAAATGTTAATGCTATAGCACACAAAAACATCCTTGACTATTGTGTACTTCCAACTTTGTGGCAACAGTTTGGGGAAGAACCACATATGGGTGTGATGGTAGGTGTCTACATACTTTTGGCTATATCACCTTCAGCTACCAAAGCCTGATCCACATAATCAGAGTTGTACACTGGAGTACAACAAAAGCATAGACTGAATCAGGAACCTGTTCAAACTGTACTGACTAATAACGAGTAAGACGACCACCAAAGCTTGAGCTTGGATCTACATAAACCTCAAAAGGAGCTGTAAAACGTTTCCCAGTGTCCAAATTGGATCCTTCATAGAGAGCAATGGTTTCTGCTACTCTGCTATGGATCCCAGTGCCTTTCTGATAATAGAGTCATGCTCAATGACTTTAGCAGATACAAGAGACAACTATTCCAAACTTTCTCCATTTTGACAATATGGCTCTGATTGTGGTTTGGAGCCCCAGACGCTATTTTTGGTTTGTTTTTGTAATCTTTTCCAGACTGGTAGGGTTCAACAACATTTTTTTTGCAGACGTCTTAAGGAATTAATTTTCTTTCTGCCATGATGTGCTAACTTTACAACCTGCATGCTGTCAAGTTAACTCTTGTAATTGTAAGGGACAATGTTAGATTTATATTGGGCAGGGCTGGGCTGATTGTTAACCAAAGCACTCAAACAGCTAATCCTAATTTAACCTTTAATTTGGTTGTATTATTTGTGGGATTGCAAAATTATCTGAAGATTGCAAAATTGATACCATACACAGCAGAGAAATGAAAGAAGCAGCAAACCCTTTTTGTCAGTTTTCCTGTCAGACTCTCTCTCTGTCTACTAATACAATCCACAATAAAGGCTGACCAAATATACAATGAGAAAAATGTGCACAAATTCACAAATTCAGATAGGAGCACAACACTGTACTTATAGTATTTATACAGGCTTATGATAGGCATTATAAGGTATTATGTATGACATGATAACATGTTATAAATTAATTTATAATTTATTATGAATACAAGATTTATAATGTTACCATATACACTCACCATCCACTTAATTAGGAACACCTTTACACCTGCATGTTCATGGAGTTATCTAATAAACCAATCATGTATCAGCAGCACAATGCAAAAAAAAAAAAAAAAATCAAAATGCAGGTAAAAAAATCAGCTTGTCTTTTTCCAGTCTTCGGCTGTCCAGTTTGGGTGAGTATGTGCCCATGATAGCCTCAGATTCCTGTTCTTGGATGACAGGAGTGGAACCTGATGTGGTGTTCTGTTGTTGTAGCCCATCCACCCCAAGGTTTAATGTGTTGTACATTCTAAGATGCTTTTCTGCTCACCACGGTGGTAAAGACTGATTATTTGAGTTACTTTACACTTCTTGTCAGCTCAGACCAGTCTGATCATTCTCCTCTGATCTCTCTCATCAACAAGGTGTTTCAGCCTGCAGACGCTCCACTCACAGGATGTTTTTTGTTTTTTTGTGCCATTCTGTGTAAACTGTTGTGTGTGAAAATCCCAGGAGATCAGCAGCTTCTGAAATACTTAGTGCCAGCCTGTCTAGCACCAACAACCATGCCACGGTTAAAGTCACAGAGATCAAATTTTCCACCAATGCTGATGTTTGATGTGAGCATTAACTGAAGCTCTTGACCTGCATCTGCATGATTTTATGCATTGTGCTGCTGCTACATGATTGGCTGATTGGATAACTGCATAAATGAGCAGGTGTACAGGTGTTTTTGCTAAAGTGACCAGTGATTGTAGATGTATGCCAATCTACAAGTACAGAAATTTGAGTACATACAAGGACAGTACATACAAAAACAATGTTAAAACACAGTGATATTACTTTACTCTACCTTTCTACCACTGAAGATTGGGAGAATAAATGGGATTTTTATTATTGAGAGTTTTGCAATAAGAAGATTATAAATAACTTGAAAAGGTCAGATACATACCAGTACTTTTAGAGCAGTAAATGTGCAAGTTCTTATGGGGCTGTAGAAAATTACATTTAATTAAAAGCAGATATTGAACCACAGCCTGAAATCTCTGAACCACCACGCTTAAGCCTTTATTATAGAACCTATAAAGTCCAGACAGCAGGGTGCCCATGCAGGGCAATCTTGTATTTATTTATGTATTTTTTTTTACACCCTTAAAACACACACACACACACACACACACACACACACACACACACACACACACACACACACACACACATTATATATATATAACAGAGGTTTTTTTTGTTTTTTGTTTTTTGCTGTAAGACTCTATGCATGTCACCCAAACATATGGATCTCTTAAGACAGTAACATTGTGGTTTCTTTTGTGGTTCATGATATTAACAGTCCTCTTTAAATCACAAGTTTAGTTTAACTCAACTGTAATGGTATTATGGCTGCCACAAACTGCACACATCATGCTAAAAATCCCCAGAAACATTTTATGGAAAACAAAACAACAATTAAACAACTAACTCTAAATCACAAATCAGCCATGGTAAATACAACCCCCTAAAAAAAAAAATCTATTATACATTTCCCAAAGTGAAGTTCTGCACATACAGTATCTCATAACACAGAGGCCATGTGAAAAATATTGTGGACAAAATCATGAGATGGAAACGGATCAAGATGGAGAGTGTCTTTCTGTTGGTTTATTGTATAGTTAAAGTCTGATTTATTTGTGCAAACACTGTCAAAACAGCTCTAAGTGCAAATGGTCATTCATCTCCAGGTCCAGAAAATGTATAAATAATAATTGAATCATGCAAATTTAGAAAGGGAGACATGAAATGTTTAATGCTAAGTGAAGGCAGCTGTGTGTAATCCAAAATGAGTTTCTGCTTTAGGGTCAAATGTTGGGGCAACAGCAGGTTACCTTTGACACAGCAGGAGTGGAAGCAAGGACATCACTAGTTTAATTCTCTCCATATGTCCTGTTCCTCCAGTCTTCATGGTGATAATTATAAATATTGTGACATGGCTACTCTCAGACTTTGACCTCAAATCTCTCAGTTTTCTGAACTTTAGTCTTAAAAAAAAAACAAAAAAAAAAAAAACACTCTGCTTAGATGATAAATGACAAAACCAGGAACTTCTGGAGAAAATAACTGAATATCTGTTTTCCTACACACCAGTTCAAATCAATAATCAGACCTACTGTACATGCATGCTCTCATTTTGTACATCAGCACATGCACCCATAGATGTCCCCGGAGGAATCTATATGAGTCAGCTACCTTACAAGCATCTCTGCTATGAGAAAAGAGGGAAGATGAACCACAGCAGCAAGTCAGGAAGTCAGGAGGCACGAAAAGATTCTCTCTCACACACACACAGAACACACACAAGAGAGGAGCATGTACCTTTGCCCATGGAGAACAATGCAGCCTCTTCTGCAGGCAGGTACTCATTAGTGACTCTGTAAGCTTTAATGGCTGAGAATCTCTGAGAATCAAATGCAAATAATGTAAGTAATACTCCTGGGGTTTCCAGGTTTCCTCATTTGGGCTCATGGAGGGCGAGGGGGGAAAGGGTCATGAGTACAAATGAGACAAAAAGAGGTAGGGGTGGAAGACAGAGAGACACACATACACAGACACATCAGCTAGTCTCACTCAAAAAAAAAAAAAAAAAAATCTTAGCAAGTGGAAATACCTTGAACATAGTCAAATTTATCTAGTATTTCCAATTTGTAAGATTACTATAAACCAAATATAAGATTATTTCAAGCTTGAAATAGTCTCGTTTTGTTTGCAGATAAATTTGACAGGTTTATTTTATTTTTTTTAGCATTTATTTATAGACAAATATTAGAAATTTTAAAGCTTGAAATGAGTAAAAAAAAATCTCTACAAATTGGTTTAATAATCTGATATTTGTTTTATTGTAATCTTATAATAGGAACTGTTAGATAAGTTTGACTATATTCATGCTATTTTCACTTGCTAAGATGACATTTTTAACTAAATGAGATTTAAGTCGTGTCCTCTGGTAATCTTCTTCTTTTCCTTTCGGCTGTTCCCTTCAGGGGTCGCCACAGCGAATCATTTGCCTCCATCTAGCCCTATCCCCTTCATCCTCTTCTCTCAGACCGACTACCTTCATGTCCTCCTTCACTACATCCATAAACCTCCTCTTTGGTCTTCCTCTCGGCCTCCTGCCTGGCAGCTCTAACCTCAGCATCCTTTTACCGATATATTCACTCTCCCTCCTCTGAACACGTCCAAACCATCTCAACCTGGCCTCTCAAAATTGTCTCCAAAACATCTCACATGTGCTGTCCCTCTGATGTACTCATCCCTGATCCTATCCATCCTCGTCACTCCCAAAGAGAACCTCAACATCTTCAGCTCTGCTACCTCTAACTCTTCCTCCTGTCTTTTCCTCAGTGCAACTGTCTCCAAACCATACAACATCGCTGGTCTCACTACTGTCCTGTATACCTTTCCTTTCATTCTTGCTGGTACACACAACAAACCTGACACTTTTCTCCATCCATTCCAACCTGCCTGCACACGCTTCTTCACCTCTTTTCCACACTCCCCGTTGCTCTGGACTGTTGACCCTAAGTACTTAAAATCCTGCACCTTCTTTATCTCTTCTCCCTGTAACCTCACTGTTCCACTTGGATCCCTCTCATTCACACACATGTATTCTGTCTTGCTGTGACTAACCTTCATTCCTCTTCTCTCCAGAGCAAACCTCCACCTCTCTAGAGTTTCCTCCACCTGCTCCCTGCTCTCACTACAGATCACAATGTCATCCGCAAACATCATAGTCCATGGAGATTCCTGTCTGACCTCATCTATCAGCCTGTCCATCACCACCGCAAACAAGAAGGGGCTCAGAGCCGGTCCTTGATGCAGTCCCACCTTCACCGTGAACTCCTCTGTCACACCTACCGCACACCTTACCATTGTCCTACTGCTCTCATACATATCCTGCACCACTCTAACATACTTCTCTGCCACTCCAGACCTCCTCATACAATACCACAGCTCCTCTCTTGGCACCCTGTCATACGCTTTCTCTAAATCTACAAAGACACAATTCAGTTCTTTCTGACCCTCTCTGTACTTCTCCATCAACATTCTCAAAGCAAATATTGCATCTGTAGTGCTCCTTCTTGGCATGAAACCATACTGCTGCTCACAAATGCTCACTTCTCCCCTTAGCCTTGCTTCCACTACTCTTTCCCACAACTTCATCGTATGGCTCATCAGCTTAATACCTCTGTAGTTTCCACAACTCTGCACATCTCCCTTGCACCAAAACACTTCTCCTCCATTCCTCAGGCATCCTCTCACTCTCTAAGATCTCGTTGAACAACCTAGTTAAAAACTCTACTGCCATCTCTCCTAGACACTTCCATACCTCCACTGGTATGTCATTAGGACCAACTGCCTTTCCTCTCTGCATCCTCTTCAAAGCTCTCCTAACTTCACACTTGCTAATCCTTTCTTCTTCCTGCTTAACAATATTTGCCTCTACTACTCTTCTCTCTCTGTCATTTTCCTCATTCATCAGTTCCTCAAAGTACTCCTTCCATCTTTCCCTCACCCTCCTCTCACCTGTCAACACATTTCCATCTCTATCTTTAATCACTCTAACCTGCTGCACATCCTTACCATCTCTATCCCTCTGCCTCGCCAACCGATACAAATCCCTCTCACCTTCCTTACTATCTAACCTTGCATACATGTCCTCATAAGCTTTCTGTTTGGCCTTTGCCACCTCTATCTTAACCTCACGCTGCATCTCCCTATATTCCTGTCTACTTTCCTCCGTCCTCTCACTGTCCCACTTCTTCCTAGCTAACCTCTTCCTCTGGATACTCTCCTTAACTTCCTCATTCCACCACCAAGTCTCCTTGTCTTCTTTCCTCCTTCCAGATGACACACCTAGCACCTTCCTACCTGTCTCCCTGATCACTTTGGCTGTAGTAGTCCAGTCATCTGGAAGCACCTCCTGACCACCTAAACTCCAACTCCTCCCTGAAAACCACACAGCACTCTTCCTTTTCCAACTTCCACCACTTTGTCTTCTGCTCTGCCTTTGCTCTCTTCATCTTCCTCACCACCAGAGTCATCTTACACACCACCTTCCTATGCTGTCTAGCTACACTCTCTCCTACCACTACTTTGCAATCGCTAATCTCCATCAGATTACAGTGTCTACATAAGATATAGTCCACCTGTGTGCTCCTGCCACCACTCTTATATGTCACCCTGTGTTCCTGCCTCTTCTGAAAGTATGTGTTCACCACAGCCATCTCCATACTTTTAGCAAAGTCTACCAACCTCTGTCCTTCTGGGTTCCTTACCTGAAGACCAAACCTGCCCATCACTTCCTCATCCCCACTATTCCCTTCACCAACATGTCCATTAAAGTCTGCCCCTATCACCACTCTCTCACCTCTGGGAACACTCTGCATCACTTCCTCAAGCTCGCTCCAGAATCTGTCTTTCTCCTCTTGCTCACAACCTACTTGTGGAGTGTAAGCACTAACAACATTCAACATCACACCTTCAATTTCCAGCTTCAGACTCATCAACCTATCTGACACTCTCTTTACCTCCAGAACATTCTTCACAAACTCCTCCTTCAGGATCACTCCTACTCCATTTCTCTTCCTGTCCACACCATGATAAAACAGTTTAAACCCTGCTCCAATGCTTCTAGCCTTGCTCCCTTTCCACCTGGTCTCCTGGACACACAGAATGTCGACTTTTCTCCTCTGCATCATATCTACCAACTCTCTGCCTTTACCTGTCATCGTACCAACATTCAAAGTCCCTACTTTCAGTCCTAAACTCCTGCCTTTCCTCTTCTCTCTCTGCCTACGGACACGCCTTCCTCCTCTAACACACCTTCCTCCTCTCCTTCTTCGACCAACAGTAGCCCAATTTCCACCAGTGCCCTGTAGGTCAACGGCACCGATGGCGGTCGTTGTTAACCAGGGCCCCGACCGATCCGGTATGGAAGTCATGTTCGTGATTCGCATGTTGAATTTGGCAAAAGTTTTACGTTGGATGCCCTTCCTGACACAACCCTCTCTATTTATCCGGGCTTGGGACCGGCACAAAAAGTACACTGGCTTGTGACCTCCTGTGGCAAGATTTGACCTCCTGTGGCTAAATTTGACCTCCTGTGGCTAGGTTAAGTCGTGTCCTCTGATAATGTTCCTTCATTATTTTCACAGGTGCCAAAAATTTCAAAGTATCTGTTAAGGTTTTCAGTTTGATGTGCACATTGTATGTATTTAGTCTAATAACAATATGCTTAATTTAATAACTTATAAGCCTTAAAATATTACTTAACTGGATAATCTCACTTGCAAAATTTGCCACTCATTCTTTGTGACATATCTGTAAACTCTGCCAGATGTCATTCAATGTCTTCTTCAGATTATGTCTGGAGACTTAGAGAATCATGGGAAAACTTTGAATATTTGAATATTTGGCTTTTATTGCTTTTGTCTTATGTTGTGGATAATTGTCTTATTGCAGCATCACCAGTAACTGCTTTATCATGGTCAGGTTCGCAGTGACACACATTCAAACCTAGGAACAACTTATAGTTGCCAATCCACCAACATGTTTTGGCAGGTGGGAGGAAACCGGAGAGCCCAGAGAAAACCCAGGCAGACATGGGGTGAACATGCAAACCTCTGCACAGATAGAAACATGAGATGGGGAACCAGGGACCCTGGAGTTGTGAGGTTGTAATGCTACCCACTACATCACTGTACTGCCATTTCGTTTTTAATTTTTATTTCTGGATAAAATTATAGAGGTACTTCACCTAGAATCCATGGCAGAGGCAAATGGTTGCAATTACAGTACCTGTATATTAAAGCATATTAATTGCATATCAAACATGTTTCAATAATTGAAATACTTCTGCTAAGTAAGCTGGGTTTATTTTAAATCATAATTCTTAACCACAGTTTAAGAATTACACCTGTTTCTCTCAGTGTTCATTAGTCCATTATCACATAACCGGTTTACATTTTTTGGAAGTTGAAATGCAAAAAAGTTGGCTTGGGTGCATTAAGCAAAAACAAAACAACACTTTGACAGTATGAATAAAGCACTAGAGCATTAAGACTAACTAAGGTGTTTTTAACACTATGTGTGTTAGTCTATGAAGCCCAACCCTCTGGGTTTTCTAAAGGTAAACCTGCCTCCAGCTCTGGGTCAAGTCTAGGTCACACCCCTGAGAGATTTCGGGGCAGAAGACTCGGAAAAGCTGGTAATGTAGGTAAGGCTATTTGAGCACTGTAAATAGCTTCATTCATTATTCAGAAATTATTCGCACTTTAATTGAAACATTATAATAATTAGGAAAATCAAATTATAACATCTTATTTGAAATCCTATTTTGACTGCTCTTCATGGTTGGTTCCAGTTTTGATAAGATCCTGACAAAGTAGAAACATGCACACTCCCAAAATCCAAATACTCTAGTACAATATGAAAACAGCTTTAACCTGGACATGCAATCCTAATATCAATATTTGAAGTCCACACTTGGACAACTTTGACCATTAAGGACACACCTATACAAGCCATACATGAAATACAAATGCGATCAAATTTTTTTTTAATGCTTGGAAGAATGCAGTGACTCAAATATCTTACACATTCAAAAGGCCTCAAGTAGAATAGATGTATCTATTATTAAGATTTTTTTTTAAAAATGATGAAAACAATACCACAGTTCAGCTCCAAAAGACAAAATTCACCAAGACTTAAGGTAACTTGTATATAGCACAATCAACAGAAATTATTCAGAAGAAAAATTCTAAATAATTCTGTCTTAGAAAGCAACTGGCAGCTACATGGTGCTACAGTGAGGAAGGTAAATAAAAAAAATGTTGGACTCAGACCAGATTTTAGCTCTTGTTACGCTTCCCCTTCAGGTGTCGGCTGACATTTTCATCCTGTCATGCTATACCTACACTATGTAATGATAAAGCAATGGATATAATACTGAGACTGCAGCCCATTTCACAGGATTATGGAGTAAGTGTTCTAAACAAACAAACAAACAAACAAACAAAAAAAAACAAACAAACAAAAAAAACTGGTCTCTTTAGCATATATGACCAAACAGACTACTGTGGATGACAAATTTTTTATTTTTTTATTATTTACCTGCCCAACAGATCTCACCCTTATCTGCCAATGTTTTTCTTTTTTAGGCTTTTACACTGTCTCAGTGCAGGTATGAATGCAAGTGCAGGTTCAATGTTTTATTTAAAGATAGCAAGCAAAACAGAGATCCAAGGCAAGATTCAGGAAAGGGTCAGGCAATGAACAAACAATGTTAACTAGGGCAGGCAAGAGCAAATGAGTAAACCAGAAAGCGAATCAATGAATCAAAGGCTTGATATCAACTGGTACAAAAGCCACAGCACATCTACTTCACAGAGAGTGCATGAAGTGAGAGTCCTTAAATACTGTGAGTGTAGCTGTGATGGTAATTGAGTCCAGCTGTGTGTGATCAATAACCAGGTGAGTGTGAACGTGTGAGAGTCTGTGGTGGCTGGGTGTTGTAGTCCTCAGTGGCCCTGTTTGTAGGCCGAGCTACAGTATATTCTGGGAATTGTAGTTGGATGCTGATTCTGGTGTAGACATGACATACAATGCCTAATGTTAATTGCTTCAGACTGTCTCTGCCTGCCCCCTGCACCCATGACCTACCATAATGATGATTTTCTTTCTAGCTATTATACTGAACACACTGAAGGGTCAACAGCAGCTAATGAGTATACATATTTTTCATTAATGATGACTTCACCCCTGCTCAACTCTTTCATTTAAAGGATCTAAGCATAACAGCCACCATAGCAGGTAAATTTAATGTAATGTTAATGAAAAATTAACTCTTTTTAGGGTTTTTTAGACTCTTTCCAAACCTACAAAACAATCTGACCAATCACGATTGAGTTTTCCCTTGATGTCTTCACAAATACAGCTAAATACGAGTAGTTGTGTTACTTTTGCTCATGTTCTGCCCCTACTCCTTCTTCCCATGGGACCTCCCATGTTTTTAAGTCTGCAGACCATAACACAATGTCTGAAGAAAAGCTGTGATAATCATGGCTGGGAATAGAGGCTGCCGATCAATGTCTGCTCTCACGTTCCAGCTATTCCCTGGTGTCAGGATTGTTTTCTCCCTCAGGGTGGTTTTCTGTGGTGCCCCTCCTTGTCTGATGAAGTAAATTAGCTGTTGACAAGGTGATATAATTAGAGAGTGGAAGTGGAATTAGCCAATCATGTTTGGATTTCTGGAAGGCCAGAACACTACTGAATGTGAGCATGCGTGGACAATTTCTTCATTCATTCATCTTAAGTTGCTGAGGATGCTATTTATCCTGATGAGGTGAATCCGGAGCCAATCCTGGTAACACTGGGCACAAGGTGAGAGAATTCACCCCAGATGGGATGCCAGTCCATTTCAGGACACAATGCACACACACATTCATACACTCATTCACACCTACAGGTAATTTAACAGAGCAAATCCACCTAGCTGTTTGTTTTGGGACAGTGGAAGGAAACTGGAGAACCCAGATGAAAAGCAAGTGAACTAGGAGAGAATTTGTGAAACACCACACAGACAGTAACACAAGGTGAGGATTGAACCAGGGACCCTGGAGCTGTTAGGTAGCTGTGCCACCCATTTTTATGTGTTTACACATCTTATTTACAGCCAGTTGTTGTATTTGTGATAAACGTTTCAGCAATGTGCTAAGTCAACAAACTAGGCAGAAAGAGTCTAGCTGGATTTAATTTGGATTTGCTGTAAGTCAGGGGTCTCCAATCTTATCCACTTGATTCCACTTGTTTAATCCGTTAATTTTTGCTTTAAATCCTTATCAGGTTCCTGCTTGGTTGGAAAAACGCTTGCAGCTACACTGGCTCTTTGTGGATAAGATTGATGACCTCGGTAAATAGAAGAAAAAAAAAAAAGATAATCAGAAATGGCCAATGTAAGATGTCCACAATGAGATTTTAATTTAATGTTTTCTTAGAGGAACAGAATGTATTGAAGGCCTAAACCTAGAGTATGCAGCTCACCACTGATCACAGAGGTACACTGAGAATGAACTTGATGGGCTATACACCCATGAACTACATGAGAAGCACATGGACTCTCTCTCAAGTGAAGTCAAAAGGTTGGCATGACAAATATTAACATATGTATTGCTAAAGCTTAGGTACAGACAAATTAGAAAATAACTACAGAAATAAATACTCAGCAGCAGTCTCTCAGCAAATTTTCAGGGTTGGCTTGGAGTCTAAAAGATTTCTGAAGCCCAGTCACCCATGAACACAAGCAGTGCATTACATCACACTTGTTTGCTTCTTCTCATACATCCTGAAGGCATTTATGGATTTCCTCTGAATTTCACCACAACACATTAATTTCATTACCACACTAAATGTGCCAAACTCAAATCAAATCAACATGCTTAACCTGTTCACATGACTTTCATGTGACATTATTGGGGACATTTGGGTGGAGTGCTGACATTTAAACTGTCATATAATTTATAGTAATAAATTACTATATTGCACAATATTGCTTCGATGTGTCGCATGATCAGGTTAGCTCAAGTGGATAACAGGCCAGCAAAGTACTTACAGAGTGTATATGTCAAATTAAAAGGTGAACACTATGTATTTATTATAATTAGCATTATAATCTGAGACAAAATTCTACACGTCATACAATTAAAAAACTAGCTAAAAGAAATTATCTAAACAAATAATTAAAAAAAAGATGCTGATGCAATTTCCCCATCTTTCTAAGCACTAACCTTTATGAATTAATACTAATAAAGAGATGAAAGGAAACCATGAAGTCCTGATCTGTCCTATTGATCCTGGTGTCAGCTCTGATGCTCAAGGGCTTGTGTTTGCAGTTATCTCTTGTCTGAGATTATCAGCCATCTGTGGGCAGAATGAACATGCTGACCATAAAAGAAAAAAAAGGATATTAGCTGGAACTATTAATGATCCTTAACCTTTTCTGACCCACTCTAAAAACAAACAAGCCAGAAAAATAACCCTTTAAAATCCATAAACAGTTAACAATTGTAAAATTTGCTTTCAGTTTCACTACATGAATAAATGTTGGTCACATCTTTGTCTGAACAGCTGCTACACCTCTATTTAATAATTCATTCATGTGTTTGTATAAATACTTGCACTCACACTTTTGCACCATATTTTAAGAAGTAGCTACCAGCAAAGAGCACTGCGGTTTCTGTATCAAAACTGCTTAACATTAAATTGTATTTCTACACCACTTTGAGGGGTTTCCACCTGTTACACATCATAATTACCCCTCCTCATAATAATCCAGAATAGGTTTGCTTTTAAATTACAAAGCCCATAGATCTTGGCTGGGGGTTATAACACGCTCCCCCTTAGGTCAGTGCTGCTGTATTAGTTTACCAGAATGATGTCTGATTGTGAAATTTCCAAACGCAAGAGGACACAAAATCCATTTCACATGTCACATGGCTGACATAACTGGAACTTTCAAATCACAGGGTTAATCACCATTCTGTCTCGATTAAGGGCCCTACTAGTTTAAGTCGGATACCCAGTGGACCTTGCTGCGCCGTGAGGCAGAAAGAGAACATGGATTGAAATCCTGATGCTTGCCAAATGCTCGTGCGACATTGTGAATAATAAGCCTTAACTTTGATGTGGAGTGAAACTTGAAGCTTTAAAAAGGGCTCTGCATAGTAGTTTGAGTAGCTCCAAGATAAATCTGACCATAGAGCCAGTTACAAGATAACCTTGATCCTAGACTCACTTTACACAAACTCCCACTCTCCTGTCCTTTCCAGGTAAAGACTACCTGCCCACACATACATACAGTATTTAGACACACAACCACAAACACTTGTTAAGGAAAGACACAGGGGACAGGTGCACTGTCACTGTATGCGAGTCATGGAAAGTGTGAATCACTCCTTGTTAAGCCTGGATAGTGTATTTTGGGGAATAGATTGTGTGGACAGTCATAAAGTCACTTGGTTTTGATGAATTCATGTAGAGTATTTAAACAGAATAATGTTATAACTAAATGTTATCACTTAGTTAATGTACAGGTAATTTATGGTGCAGTTCAGCTTCTTATGTTATCGGCAAGTGGATAGGTGGAATACAATTTTTCATCATGCTAAACAGCACAGAGAGAATTCAACTACCGCAAGGGGTATCCGGCTGGCTTAATTTATTTCTTATTTTTTATGACATGCTACACATTGTCCACAATAAGCAGTGCTACATGCAGGTTACTGGGATTTTTAAAGTGACATTGTTTACCAGATATGGTGATTTGGGCATTTATTTACAAAGTAGGATATTTATAATCAAAATAATTAATTTGATCATCATTTGATTTTGGAGATTTTACATTTTAAGCATTTCCATTCACCTGAAACATCCCATCAGTCTACAGCAGTATGAACCCGTGAAATTCTTGAAATGTAAGTCATCAGGGACTTGCTGTTTATGGAAAAATTAAATACTATTCCCACAACAAAGGAAAACAAAGGAACAACAAAAGCTTATTGCACATTCATTATGGAAATAACTGTACCTCCTATTAAATAATTGTACCTTCTTTTTAAGTCAGTCATGAAATACTGATGCTTTACGTAGAAGATCCAACAAGTCAGTGCTTACAGAAAATCCCCTTCCTGTTTTAAAGATAAATTTTGCCCAGCAAAACGAGCCAAGCTAAGATTCGTCCACACAGCTCTAGACGGTGCGTTATCTCTGTCCTGTGTTGTAGCAGTATTGCTTAACAACTCCCATATGGTATTTGGCCCTTATCTCAATGGGCAATCTAACCTGGCGGAGATTGTACTCCACTCCACTGTTGCTAGTGCCCAGGCAGGTAAGTTGAACCCCAAGCCTTGAGTTACGCTGCACTCTCAGGCTTGCTTTCCAGGTCAGTGCTTTGCTCTGTCTGACTCCTAAAGAGCACAAGAGGGGCCCTGTTTGCAATGGTGGGCGCATCACAGCCCCCCTGTAGTCCAGACCTAGTGCTGGAGCTCCCACTGCTCCTCAATGTTTGTGTGACACACAGCACTCAGGCCAGTTTGAACACAAGCACTTTAAAAGTGAATAGGGAAAGTTGAATGACTGCAAGCATTGCAACTAAAAGGAAAGAGAGTGAATGGTGGGTGTGAGAAGAGTAAAATGGAATTATTCAAAGAGAAACAAAGTTAATAAACTTACACAGTGTAAGCAGTGGTTGAGATTCTGCACCAGATATTGGAAGGTTATGACTTCAAATCCCAGCCACTGTTGGGCCCTTGAGAAAGAACCCTTCACCAAAGTAACACAAGCAGTGCTAGCAAATGTTACCAGCAGGTTATCAGACAGAAGTAGGCCAGTAGTAAAGCAGATGGAAGATGAAGCAGATGGAGCTGTTGGGTCTCAAGTGAGAAGTGGTGTAACCATTCAGTCCCTACCAATCACCTAAATTGGACAAGGCCAAGCAAACCTATAAATGTGAAATGTTGCAGTTTGGATTTTATATGAGATCAAACAAAGGGGACAGTGTTAGTCATGAAGAATAGAGCTAAATGCTTTTTTTTTTTTTTCAAATGTTTCATGTGCTTAAAATATACATAGTAATATGAATGTTTCTTCAAATTAAGCTGTGCACTGCTTTGTAGTTATGTTTTTCTCCTCTTCATCTATAATAATGATCCTTTGGCTCTTTGATATATTTATGCTGATGAAAGTGCATGTGAGATGTAAATGTAAATACTGTAGCACAGTGAATAGGGATAGTTTAGGAAACACCACTGTGAAAGTGAGTACAGGGTGGGGAGTTGTGGTAAGAGGCCCTATGCACCATTGTATGTTTTTACTAAGTGGAGCATGTGAACACTGTGTAAACATGGATGTGACAAATATCAGCCTATTTTTAATACAAATAAACACAGGCCAGCCAACCAAGCTATTATTTCATGCTAGCTATCAGTATACTAATTTGCAGTGTAAACAAGAGCTACACAAGGGTGTGGCCTGTTTATTTGTCAGTTATGTGCATTTGTGTGTGTGTGTGTGTGTGTGAAAGAGAGAAAAAGTGAGCGGGTGAGAGTGAGAGAGAGTGTTTATGAGAGTTACGAGGCGAAGATAAAAGTGAAAAGCTGTTCAGTGACCTGTGTAAACTGGTAGAAACCTGATCTGGCCAGGAAAGACAGCAGGCCTCCACCTCCTTCTCTCTTTTTTCTGCTGTTCCTCTCCCCCTTTCTTTCTTTTCCTCTGATGCCTGATGCCCACCTTTCCCTGAAGCCACAGTACACTGAGACGAGGGGCCAGGATCATTGCCTCGTCAGACCCTGAGGCCCAGTTGCCCAGGTGGGAGACTCCTTCCACATCGATCAGGAGGAAACAGGTGGGAGGGAGTACATTGTGATGGATTTGGAACACACAAGTGTCTTTAGGAACCGAACTGAGCCTCAACACTGCACTAAACAAAAGGGTCATTGTGAAAGCAGGTGAAACCAGTAAATGCACTATGTAGGTAAATGTCAGTGCCATAGTGTCATCAAAAATGCAAACAAAAGCACAATAGAATCTTCAGTAGAAGTTTTGCTTAAATTTATCAGCAATGATTTGCTGACATAAGATTTCAAATATTTTTTATACGGGCACATTATCAGCCTACAATGAACTCTACTAACCACAGCTAAAAGTCCCAAAGACAAAAGACCACAACACTATAATAGTGCAATGTCGGGATGACGTGATGTATGAGGACTAATAACACATTTCTTTATGGTTTTGAATGCTGTTGAGCTTATTTCAAACCAAAGTTGTTTTCTGGTATTCTCTTTAAGGAGATAAGGGTAAGAGGTGCTAAAACCATGAAAGAACAGTCAACAGAAGTTGCTAAATCTTAAACATCTTTGTAGATCGTTGACAGTTTTGGGCTGGAGCCACTCCACTACAGCCTTAATCTTAGTCTCATCTATACATACCCAATTAAGAGGAGAGAATATACACCAAAAAGGAAATTTGGTCTCTGCTTTCCCCTACAACTAGTTCTCCATCAACTCGTGTAACACATGCTATAAATATTCCTACAAATTGTTGAAGTGAGCAAAATTTTTTATCAATATAAGTTATTGCCCATTTATCCCGCATGTCTCTTCAAATCTAATTTACATGATCCTCAATAGGGTTAGCCCATACTGTGTGGGCTAGCTGGACGCATAGTTCTAGGGTCAGAGATTCCCCTGTAATACTGTGATTAGTCTTTTGCAACACATTGTAGAAGGGGTTCACTCCACCCACTACCAGGAGCTAGGATCTGAAATTCTATAGTAGACTGAGTGCCCTGTCATGAAATTGTGACCCTAAATGCATGCCTGCAGGGGGGTGATTAAATACTGCTTTGAAGTAGCTGAGAAACTGTTTCAGAGGTCAATATCTCTCTACTTTCAGACCACAAGGGTGTAGCCTAATCCCTTGCTCTTCCTGTCAAGAACAAGATTGCAAAGTAATTTTTTCCAGTCTCTGTACAAAACATATCTGGGTGATCTTGTATATGCAAGGACTGCATTAGGAAGCTGTAACATTGGTTAGGAGATCCATTGTTTCATTTGGGAGGAGCAACAAAATGTGGAGAGTGAAGGGGAAGAGGTACCATGCTGGATCCATGTAGCCAGCAAATTCTTATGTAACAAACTGAACAGTGCACAAAACAGTGCAAAAACAAACATACAGTAGTACACAAGTGGGGGTCAATAGCCAGGCCAGAAGGTAAAAAACCCCAAAGTGGAATCAAATAAAACTAGTCAAGGTTCAATAACCAATGAACCCAAATACAATGCAAAGCTCGGAAATTAAACTGGATGGATGGCAATACTAACCAGTTAGACAGAGGCTCAGGGGTATAAAAGCAGTAAGCTAACACAGTAGTGATGGCAAACAGGTGAAAGTTCATATGAACCTGGAAATGAACTGTAGTATTTTGGTGATGGGGACCTCTGGTGGCACTGTGACAAGACAGGAGACAAAGAGGTGTTGTCTCCTGGAATAGGTTCTACTATTAGTTTCAAGCATGGCAGACTTAAATTATTTCTTAACTCTATTATTAATTCCTGTTATTACCACCTAGAGAGGCCAGTGGTGAGGGCAATGGGCATTACATTATCTGAAATGGCAGTTTTCAGAAAAGAATCCCAGGAGTGTGCTTTACTGACTTGCAGTGGCATATGTTGGCTAAAGGTGCTCCATGGTAATACAATGCATAGCATTGACAATATCCTTAAATTTGGTATGAGGTTTTTTTTTTTTGTTTGTTTGTTTTTACCCATAAATTCCAGTGAGTCCTGGGCCAGACCCAGTACCAATCAGATCTTCTTGACCAGAGCGTTCAGGATCCTCTGAGCTCAAACATACACTGTCTGTAACAATGTATGTTTGGCATACACTGAATAACCTGAAGATTTCTCCTACAGTATTTCCAGGTTATTTATCTAGTCCAGTCTGCTGTGAGCACCAATTTCACATTCTCCACTTGATGATAATTGGTTTTGCTATTGAGTTACACTTGAAATCATGTGCAAAGAGTGCACAGAATGAAATTCTCAAAGATGCTAAAGCATTGTTGACAACCATTACTGATACATACTCCAGGAGCCACATGTGTACTCTTCATTCCTATTTATTAAACTAGTCCATATCTAGGACACCTGTAAATCTGTCATATCCGCCACAGACAATTCACCACCACACCCCCAGAAGGCACCTTCCCCTGAATTGTTTAACTCTTCCTTGTTGGTATTTTCCGTTTCCAGGTTTGGAATAAAAAGTACATTGACAATACCCAAAACATAAAGCCTTGTTGTTTGCTAGTTCAACCTAAGTAAGTTTCGAGCCATTTATATCCTGACTGATTTCTGTGTTTGGCCTTATTTTGCAGTTGTAATTTTCCTAGCTTGGACTGTCCTTTGTTCCTGATATCTATGATTACGTGTGTGTCTACGTTTGCCTTTGACTATCAACTATATGTTTTGGATCTGTTCTTTGGATTGTGTTTAATTGTGTATAATTTTTTGTCATGCAATGTGATCTTATGTTTGCAAGTGCATCTTCAATTTTTTCTAGGAAAGACAAAATCCATCAAGTTCTCACTCTACTTACCTGAAGAGCTCACACCTGGCAACCACTGCTTTTAACCACAAAACATATGTAGAGTTTGAGAGAGAATTTCAAGAGGTGTTTCAGGCAAGGCTGATGGAAAGAAACTTCTTTCCCTCAAACAAGGTAAGCAACCAGCAGCTCTCTACACACTAATGTTTCACACTCTTGCAGCTTTCACCAAGGCCTAAAGGACATGCTTCAAACTAAGCTAGCCTGTCATGAAGAGTCACTCACACTCAACCAGTTCATACAATTAGCCATATGCACTGATAACATCAAACATGAAGACCTTATAAGAAGACCTTAAGCCTACTGCTAACATCAGTGACACTGAACCCATGGGAATCACTCATGTCAGTCTTCCAGCTGAGGAAAAAGGATGCAGTTGAAAGTTTAGGCTGTGTTTGAATTGCAGAAATATGGGATACCTCTGAGCCACATGCACACTGACACCTGAGAATCAATCATGAAACCAGGTGAGCATGAATATTATACCTATGACTGAGAGCAAAAGAATAACCTTGCCTCTAAAATTGTTGTGGTGTTCAAGTGCAAGGTACTTTCCAGCACTCATTGACTCTGGAGCAGCTGGTAACTTAATGGATGTAACAATGACTAAAATGTAGAATATTCCCCTTGTCCCTCTCACAGGCTCCTTAACTGTCAAGGCACTAGATGGCATGCTACTGGGAAGGGGGGAAAAATCACAGAACACACCATTCCCCTTCAAATGTGCACAGACATCTTACATACTAAAACTCTCTCATTTGTGATAACCAAATCACATCAAAATCCTATCATTCTAGGTTCACCCTGGCTGACCACTCATGACCCAATGATGTCCTAAAAGGAAGGTGAGCTAAATTCCTGGAGCCTTAGGATTTTAAATATGGTCTCTCTTTACCCTGTCATACAACACAGATAGAAAACCCCAAGGTAAAAAAGGAAGTGCAATTCCCTGACCCAAAGCTTGACCTGTCCAACTTGTTCAGCAAGGTGAAAGCTTCAAAATTGCCACCACACCATGCCTAGGACTGTGCCATCAACCTCCTGGCTGGTTCTACACCCCCTACAGATCATGCCTATTCTTTCTCTCACCCTGAAACAACAGCTATTGAGGATTACATCAAAGAGGTTCTGGCATAAGTTTAAATTTGACCATCCATATCAACTGCAGTGGCCAGTTTCTTTGTGGAAAAAAGATGGTGGCCTTATCAGGGTTTGAAATCGGTCACAGTCAAGTTACCTTGAACAGGGAAGAGGAGCCAAGATTTTCACCAAGTTGGATCTTAGAAGCACCTACAACCTCATCTGCTTCAGAGAGGGTGATGAGTGAAAAACAGCCTTCAATGTAAAATCAGGTCACTATACATATTTGGTCATGCCATACGGCCTAGTTAATGCTCCATCTGTATGCCGGGCATTTGTGAACAAGCTCCTGAGAGAGTTCATGAACCACTGTGTCATCATGTACATCAACAAAATTCTAAAGAACATGTCCATCAGGTATAAGCAGTACTCAATAAGCTCTTATATAATAATCTGTTGGTGAAACTGGAAAAGTGTGAAGTTAAATTTCTGGGTTCATGAAAGGGGTGTAGTAATGGAACAAATCCCTCAAAATTGTGCCCCTGTGCCTTCTCAAGAAAACTAACACAAGTGAGCACATCAAGGATGTGTGGAGACCTGGGAGCTAACCAACAAACTATAAAATAAGGAGTGGCGACACTGGCTGGAGGGGCAGAACACCCATTTCTCATCCTCACTGCCCACTGAAACCTAGAATACATCAGATCAGCAAAATGACTAAATCCATGTCAAGTTTTCCCACTAGATTTAACTTCACTTTATCATAAAGACCTGGGTCAAAAAGACTAAAGCCATGCATTATCACAAATCAGTGAAAACCTACAATCTAAACATTCTCCTGAAACAATTTTGCATGCGTTGCTGCACCAGTGAACTGGGGAATCATGGATGACCCAACCCTGGCTAAATGTCCCCCACCATAGACATACAAATCTCAGAGAAGAGAGAGAACGTTCTGTAATGGGTACACACATCACTCTGGGCTCTGGGCATACCCACCATGGATAATTCACCACCATGCACCTTCCCCTGAATTTTTAACTCTCTTGTTGGTCTTTTCCATTTCCTGTTTTGAACATGGATGATATGCATAATATGAAGCCATAACTGAGTAATTTCTGAACCATTTATATCCTGAATGATTTCTGTGTTTGATCTTGCCTTGTCATTGTAGTGTTCCCACATTGGACTGCCCTTTGTTTTTAATACTGTGGTTGTGTCCAAATATCCCTACTATTGTACAACACAGTAGGCAAAAATCAGTATGCCAAGGGAGTAGTATGTCCAAATTCTCAGTATTCATAAAACATTGACAATACCCAGATGACCTACTGCTTCCACTGAGATTCTGCAGTATGGAACCACTGGACGTTGTGGATACTGTGCTATCCCATTCCCATAAGGCAAGGGGACTGGCAGGGAAGTGCTGTCAGAATACATTGCCGCATAGTACGACTGGATTGTATTCATGTTTACCACTTATACTGATCAGTACATATGTGTTTTGGATTCGTTCTTTGGATTTACTGTGTAATAATCCATTATTTATGCATGGATTGAGGATTCTCTTTATATTAAACTTTATATTTTATCTTTAACTTATCTTTTATCTTTATATTTTATCTTTATCTTACCTTTTATCTTTATATTGCACATGGATCCTTGCCAGCCTTTTCCAGATTATATCTGAGGTAATCGGTGAACGTGAACGCTCCAGTCCAGAACCAGCCTCTAAGAAGATTCCAGATGACGCCAATGCCTGCGAAGATTTTGGACGATACCAACATCAAATTGTCACATCACAAGTTCTACACGTGTTGCTCCTGGGGTGGCAATGGGCCTGACCCGTTCTTCTCTCTGAAATGACCTGGCCCATCCTGGTTCCCTGCTTCTCATCGCTGGGGGCCGCTCACTGTTGCTGAGGATGGGCCCATATGGACAGCCTCCACAAACAATTCACAAACAGACTTTGCGCTCGGGTCTCCATCGGTGGACAGTTCATGATTTCAGCAAAATAGACTTCATGTTGAGACTGTGTCGAATCTCCTGACTACACAGTTGCACTTTATATCATGTATCATACAGTTATAGAAGAGATTTACTACTAATTACACTATCCAGTGTCACCCAGATGAGGATGGGTTCCCTTTTGAGTCTGGTTCCTCTCAAGATTTCTTCCTCATGTCATCTCAGGGAGTTTTTCCTTGCCACCGTCGCCATTGGCTTGCTCATTGGGGATAAATTTATTGATTTAAAATTTAGATCCAAAAATTTTGTATCTCTGTAAAGCTGCTTTGTGATGATGTCTATTGTTAAAAGCACTATACAGGTGCATCTCAATAAATTAGAATGTCGTGGAACTCGTGTATTAAATAAATTCAATGCACACAGACTGAAGTAGTTTAAGTCTTTGGTTCTTTTAATTGTGATGATTTTGGTTCACATTTAACAAAAACCCACCAATTCACTACCTCAACAAATTAGAATATGGTGACATGCCAATCAGCTAATCAACTCAAAACACCTGCAAAGGTTTCATGAGCCTTCAAAATGGTCTCTCAGTTTGGTTCACTAGGTAAGCCACAAACATTCATTGCCAAAGAAGCTGGCTGTTCACAGAGTGCTGTATCCAAGCATGTTAACAGAAAGTTGAGTGGAAGGAAAAAGTGTGGAAGAAAAAGATGCACAACCAACCGAGAGCACCGCAGCCTTATGAGGATTGTCGAGCAAAATCGATTCAAGAATTTGAGTGAACTTCACAAGGAATGGACTGAGGCTGGGGTCAAGGCATCAAGAGCCACCACACACAGACGTGTCAAGGAATTTGGCTACAGTTGTCGTATTCCTCTTGTTAAGCCACTCCTGAACCACAGACAATGTCAGAGGCGTCTTACCTGGGCTAAGGAGAAGAAGAACTGGACTGTTGCCCAGTGGTCCAAAGTCCTCTTTTCAGATGAGAGCAAGTTTTGTATTTCATTTGGGAACCAAGGTCCTAGAGTCTGGAGGAAGGGTGGAGAAGCTCATAGCCCAAGTTGCTTGAAGTCCAGTGTTAAGTTTCCACAGTCTGTGATGATTTGGGGTGCAATGTCATCTGCTGGTGTTGGTCCATTGTGTTTTTTAAAAACCAAAGTCACTGCACCGGTTTACCAAGAAATTTTGGAGCACTTCATGCTTCCTTCTGCTGACCAGCTTTTTGAAGATACTGATTTCATTTTCCAGCAGGATTTGGCACCTGCCCACACTGCCAAAAGCACCAAAAGTTGGTTAAATGACCATGGTGTTGGTGTGCTTGACTGGCCAGCAAACTCACCACACCTGAACCCCTTAGAGAATCTATGGGGTATTGTCAAGAGCAAAATGAGAAACAAGAGACCAAAAAATGCAGATGAGCTGAAGGCCACTGTCAAAGAAACCTGGGCTTCCATACCACCTCAGCAGTGCCACAAACTGATCACCTCCATGCCACGCTGATTTGAGGCAGTAATTAAAGCAAAAGGAGCCCCTACCAAGTATTGAGTACATGTACAGTAAATGAACATACTTTCCAGAAGGCCAACAATTCACTAAAAATGTTTTTTTTTTATTGGTCTTATGAAGTATTCTAATTTGTTGAGATAGTGAATTGGTGGGTTTTTGTTAAATGTGAGCCAAAATCATCACAATTAAAAGAACCAAAGACTTAAACTACTTCAGTCTGTGTGCATTGAATTTATTTAATACATGAGTTTCACAATTTGAGTTGAATTACTGAAATAAATTAACTTTTCCACGACATTCTAATTCATTGAGATGCACCTGTACAAATAAAATTGAATTGAATTGAATTGAATCATATCCAGACCATAGGCTTTGGGGGACAGGAAGATGAGATTGTCATCAACATCTATGAGTGGCTGGTAGGTAAAATGGGGAATAGTGAACCAAATTGGTGAAAGAGTGTCAATTTACCAATGTAGAAAATCTTTTATTGAAAAAAAAAATGCAACTTTGCAGCGCTGTCCCCATCCCTTCCACTGTCAGATTACTAGACCAACTGAGCCCAGTAATATTCCTCATCCATTTACAAACATTTTCTATACTGACTCTGACTGATGCTTGCACTCCTGTGATGTTTTTCCTTTTCAGTGATTTCAGTAGCTGTTTTGTAAGGTCTGCTTGAACATTTAAACCTCTTCTTGTTTACCTGAATGCCTATATTCTTATAAAAACCTCCAGGTCCACAATGATCTATGGCTTGCTACTGCTCCCTGTTTTTATTGGAACTGTAGATTTTATTTGACTCTTTATTTGACTGTTACCAGCTTGGTAACATAACTGACGATTCTTCAGAGCCTACAAAAGTATAATATTATGCCCCATAATATCCTGTTTTAGGCCCCATATTAGGCTTTCTTTTCATCCACCCCCTAAACATGAAATTCTCAAAAATATTGTTGGCCTGATTGAGCAGCACAGCTACAAAAAATAAAAGACTGAGTAAACAACATAAAATAATGAATTGAAACTTGTTTCTTTTAAATAGCAAAACAGAAATACTGATATTAAGCAAAATCGGTAAGTCTGCCTTTTTACAAGGCTGTTTATTTTGCCTTGTAGCTTTACAGCTTTTCTGTAAAACCAAAAGCTACAGCTTGCTTCCCATATAACGTTTCTAAAACTGCGTATTAACATCTGAGAAACATACTCAAAGAAAAAGAAAAAAATACTAACCCTGCATGACTCCGAGAAACATGTTGCTAGCTGGCTGCCATGCTAGTGTTAGTCCTGAGGATCAGTTGCAACTCAGGGACCGGTTGCACCAGCTAGACGTACACCTGGTTGTAAGACTAGGCTGGATGTAAAATGTACCTTAAGTCCTACGTAGAATTAATACCTGTTGCACCATCTATGTCTGAGACTAAATTTTATGCCTAGTCAAAGGTAGGTGTAAAGTGAAATGTCTTGACTATTTTCCAATGTTAAAATAAAAACATTGATACAATGGTGTGTCTAATATACAGGCTACACGATCAGATGGT
The DNA here is from genome assembly GCA_023630585.1 of Cranoglanis bouderius. Taxonomy (NCBI): domain Eukaryota; kingdom Metazoa; phylum Chordata; class Actinopteri; order Siluriformes; family Cranoglanididae; genus Cranoglanis; species Cranoglanis bouderius. The sequence goes on from CM042538.1 coordinate 21,073,124, forward strand.
GCAGGATTGTATTTTTTTTTGTTTGTTTGTTTTACATTGCTCCTAAAATCTAGAATAGTTTTACATAAAAAGGAACACTGGTTCAATACCTGTTTTAAATCTGTATGTAGACTGACTAATTCTGTGCTGCCTGCTCTTGGTCTGTGTGGTCTGGTGGAGCGTGTTGACCGTAGCAGCTGGGGTTGTGCTAACTGTAGAGCTCGCTAAAACATGCTTTGAGTTCAGGTGGTATTTCAAGCTAGAATTGGTATGCAAATTCCTTATTGCAGATCAGTGCTTATCAGTGCTTCCATCTGGATGCATTTTGAATTTAAAATTTCCCTTCAGCGGGCCAAGCAGAGTTTGGTTGTCACCTTGCATCATGCTCATCACTAAGCAACTGCATGCAGTGTAAGATCTGGTCTGGGGCTGGGCAGCGTGGGCTGCGCTAAATGTGTTAATCGGTTTAACGCGTAACTTTTTCGATAATTAATAGCACTATATTAAATCGACACCCCTATATAATACATATATTTTAATTGTGTAATATAAATAATTTAATTGTGCACATCAATGTTACTGTCACAACTACTGAGTACCAGATGAAAGAAAAAAACCTATTTTGTCTCGTCTTTTATCTAGCGTTAGCCAGTTAGCTCTTATTAATTCTGCCCGATTCAATAGCAGCAGTTCATTACCGTGCATTGCCATTTGTGTAACTGTGCTCATTCTGTAAGATCATAAATAGCACATATCACACAGAATGAACTAGCCACCTAACATTAGCTAGCTAGCTAAAATTTTAGCTATAGCTGAAGGGAAAAGAATTTCTCCACTGTAATCTCACAGTGTGCTGCTCAGTGCCAGACCGTGTGCTGAATTTTGGGAATTTCCCTGAAAAGCTACACATCTCCTGCTAACTCTTGCTAACTAGCTAAAATATAGCTATAACTATTTCATCAGGTTGTTCTTGATGTGTTTTATTTTTTAACCCATCTGCTTTCTTGTGTATTTTGTTCTCCAGCTTGTGGAAAAAATCTTGGTACTGCCATTTGTTTACACTCTAATTGGCTGGTTGACTCCTGTCAGTCACTCCATATACAGACTTCTTTCATTCCTGAAGTTGAGGAATGATGACATTTGGCTTATCTGAGCTGGTGTATGGCTACAAACTTCCTGCGAATTCCCAGCTAACACCCCTAACACAAATCTGCCTGTGAAATACTACTACAGGTAGGTAATACAGGATTGTCAGTGTGACTCTCACTTCAGCTCAACAATATCAAATGATTTCCCCCCCGACCCACTGTGTGTGTGTGTGTGTGTGTGTGTGTGTGTGTGTGTGTGTGTGTGTGTATATATATATATATATATATATATATATATATATATATATATATATATATATATATATATATATATATATATATATATATATATATATAATTGGAAATCAAGTTCCCAGAGTCTGGAGGAAGACTGGAGAGGCACAGAATCCAAGTTGCTTGGAGTCCAGTGTGAAGTTTCCACAGTCAGTGATGATTTGGGGTGCCATGTCATCTGCTGGTGTTGGTCCACTGTGTTTTCTCAAGTCGAGAGTCAATGCAACCGTCTACCAGGAGATTTTAGAGCACTTCATGCGTCCATCTGCTGACAAGCTTTATGGAGATGCTGAGTTCCTTTTCCAGCAGGACTTGGCACCTGCCCACAGTGCCAAAACTACTAGTAACTGGTTTGTTGACCATGGTATTACTGTGCTTGATTGGCAAGCCAACTCACCTGACCTGAATTTTGTCAAGAGGAAGATGAGAGACACCAGACCCAACAATACAGACGAGCTGAAGGCCGCTATCAAAGCAACCTGGGCTTCCATAACACCTCAGCAGTGCCACAGGCTGATTGCCTCCATGCCACACCACACTGATGCAGTAATTTGTGCAAAAGAGCCCCGACCAAGTATTGAATGCATAAATTAACATACTTTTCAGGTCAACATTTCTGTATTATAAATTCTTTATTCTAATATTTGAGATACTGGATTTTTCCAGTATCTCATTTCCATGAGCCATAAGCCGTAATCATAAAGATTAAAATAAAAAGGCTTTAAATATTTTACTTTATGTGTAATGAATCTAGAATATATGAAATTTTCACATTTTGAATTAAATTACGGAAAAAAATAACTTTTCCACAATATGTTTAAAGATGCACCTGTATACATACACACACACACACACACACACAACATTAAAAACACTGACAGGTGAAGTGAATAACATTATCTCATTACAATGGCAGCTTTCAAGGGGTTGGATATATTAGGCAGCAATTGAACGTAGATGTGTTGGAAGCAAGAAAAATGGGTAAGCGTAAGGATCTGAGTGACGTTCACTCAGGACCAGATTGTGATGGCTGGACTACTGGGTCAGAGCACAGGGTCATTGGCGCCCAAGGCTCATTGATGTGCCTAGGGAGCGAAGTCTAGCCCATCTGGTCTGATCCCACAGAAGAGCTACTGTAGCTCAAATTGCTGAAAAGGTTAATGTTGGCTATGATAGAAAGGTGTCAGAACATACAGTGCATCACAGCATATGGGGCCGTGTAGCTGCAGACCGGTCAGAGTGCCCATGCTGACCCCTGTCCACCGCTGAAAGCACCTACAACGTGCACATGAGCATCAGAACTGGATCATGGAGCAATGGAAGAAGGTGGCCTGGTCTAATGAATCACGTTTTTTTTTTACATCATGTGGACGGCTGGGTGTGTGTATGTCGCTTACTTGGGGAAGAGATGGGCAGAAGGCAAGTCAGCAGATGCAGTGTGATGCTCTGGGCAATGTTCTGCTGGGACACCTTGGGTCCTGCCATTCATGTGGATGTTAGTTTGACATGTACCACCTACCTAAACATTGTTGCAGACCAAGTACACTCCTTCATGGCAGCGGCATTCCTTAATGGATGTGACCTCTTTCAGCAGGATAATGCACCCTGCCACACTGCAAAAATTGTTCAGGAATGGTTTGACAAAGAATTCAGGGTGTGTCTTGGCCTCCAAATTCCCCAGATCTCAATCTGATTGAGCATCTGTGGGGACTGGACAAACAACTCCAATCAGTGGAGGCCCCACCACTTAACTTACATGGTTAAAGGATCTGCTGCTGTGCAACTTGAACAAATTTCTTAGTCTTCATTGTCCACTTGGTGGTAATGGATAACTGCTGGATAAAGAGTTTATCTCGGAAACAATGTGTGACCAGATAATTTCTAAAGGAAGGATTGTGATAGTGTTACATGTGTCCTTAGCATTAGCATGCAGTATTTCCAGGGTCTTACTTTCTCTTGTGGCATTAGTACGTGAAATGTGAAATCATGAAAGTGAAACATGATGATTACAATTTTTGTTTATTTATTAAAGAATTAATTGTCTCTGTTTCAGCAGTTCATCAGCCACAGGTGTGGCATTCCTGGCCTATGAATGGCATTATCTTGGCCTGTGTAAACTCTCTTGGAACGTAATATGGCTGTAAACCAACAGCAAGTAGCTTGCCACATTTAGACCACATAGCTATGTTTAAAGAAACTGTTTCTTGGATTGCACAATTTATCATTCACAAAAAGCGCAAGCCCCTCCTTTCTTCTTCCTGCTTTCTTTGATGCTTCTGTCTACATGAAATGTGTCATTACAGAATTAGGAGTTTCAGCTATTAGACAAGTTTGTACTATGTTTGAATTATGTCCTTTTTCTGGTGTTACTGCTGCATAATTGCTCATAATCCTGAATGTCTGCCAGCATGGCCTTGTCACATAGGTGTGTCCAGCATTCCTCTTTAACAATAATTTAAGTACATACGTACTGGTTGAATAAAGAAGACAGCTACTGTTAGCTTTCACTTAAAGTTCAAGGATTTATAAGTGCAAAGGTAAACAGACATGGAACCTCCCACACATGCAAAAGAAGTATCAGAAACTTGTACAAACAATACCAGACAGGTTTCATTCCACCGTGACGCAGACATGGCTATTTAGCTTTCAACATTTCAGCATGGTGGTCTAAGAAATCTCCCCATGCAAAGTTTTGCAGGATAGACAGAAAAGCTTTGGGAAGTGGTCTTCAACACAAATATATTCAATACGAATATCAACTCTGCATCAGAGAAATGTTGTTGCATGTGCGACTATTTATCCACAGCTGCAGTCACTTAGTTTCAATAGCTGTCTATTATTATTTGCTAGTTAACCAGAAGCATTTTAAGTGGTATGGCCACATCCTCTCCATCTCATTCAATGTTAATGCTGCCAAATTGAAATCATTAAATTTACTGGTTATGTAACCACCATGTTTATGTCTTTTAAGGGCACCAATGAAACTATTCTGAGTGATATAATTATTGGTGGTCATTATTCAGTGCACATGTTAATGATTATGCATTAGGCCAGAAAACCCATAAAGCAACCTTTTTATGTGTCACTGACAGATTTGTGATCTTCCATCAGTCACTGACATAAGTCATTAGACAGTTTAATTTCTTTCATTAAACCATCAAATGATTCATTTATCCTGATGTATACAGAACTGATTTAATTTCAGCCCTTTATTTATCTTTCTCATATATTTTTTTCCCTGAAGTCTCAACCTGAAGGATCTTAAACATTTAACAGAAGAAACTAACTCAATAAATAAATAACTAAACTCTAACTCAGTAATTAATTAATTGAGGAGTTGCAATGAAAGCTCAGTGAATACTAAGACAAGACCTGCCTGTGGGGTCTGGCTCTGCTGGCTCTGTTTGGAAGACTAAGCCTGTTGTTATTTTAGCAGAAATATCTATGACTTGGCAAAGCAATCATAGCCTTTTCAGCACCTCTCTGAGTTTATTTTAAGGAAGTTAGAAGTTCAACAAACCAATACACCAACCTACCCTTTTCATCACTTCAATCTGTAATGTACAAAAATATTCAGACCAAAGTGTGTGCTTTTGTAAATTTAGCTATGACAGTTTTCATTCTACTTCCATTTTACTGGAACCATGAAAAATTATTCTAAATGGTTAATTATTGTCTCTGAAAAGCAAACCGCATAAAAAAGTAAACCGTGTCTCCAGATGTTGACTACCCTAATTACCTTGCTGGTATCTGGATGCTGTAGATAGATGAACTTTAAACTAAAATCAATAAAGAATCAACTTTGCACTTCTGAAAATGTCGTTCTGTCCCTCTCATTAATATGGACTATACCGATTGTGGCAGACTTGCCATGTAAACACACTGGTGGGTCTATAATTAGAACAGCCAAAAAAAAAAAGTTTTACAGAAAGTATTATACCACAGAGTCAAAGTTTGATTTGACAGTTGGACACCTGTGAGAGTAGAGACACTTAGTTCTACTACTTTTGTTAAAAGACAGATATGCAAATTGCCATGTCCTGTTTCCTGCTAAATTAACATTCATAACACCAAAAAAGAAAGACTGAATGACTAGCAAAAGCAGCATTATACGCCTCCCAGAGCTCCACTAGATGAAATATTTCATTATTTTTTATTTAATTATTTTTTTCCCAACATACCAAAATGATGACTATATTAGGGGAGCCTGATGTGAGTCACGCTGTTCGTCTTGAACACATTCTTTTTGACATGCCTTTTATGGCAGATGTCAACTCAAATTACTATGGGCTATTAAATTCGTTTCCAGGGTTATGAACATGTGGAAATAAACAAGTGTTACATCAAATACCTACAGTAAATCTTTGTATTTAAGGACTCACCACTCTCAGATTCTCATGGGGCTGAAAATGAAAGTGCACTTGTTTGCTGAACCAGGGACCCTGTGTCGTTCCTGAGCTCCGGTTTCTGTCTGTCTGGAGTTTTGTATGTTCTATCTGTGTCTTTCTTCTGGAAAAAAGGAAGAAAAACAAAACATGGTGGTAGTTGGATTGGCTACTCTAAATTGCTCTAGGTGTGATTAGTGACTGAATGTGTGTGTGCATGGTGCCCTGTGATTGACTGTCCTCCCATGCAGGGTGTAATCCTACTTCACTCCCAGTGTTCCCAGGATAGGCTCTGGATCAACCACAACCTTTACCAGGGTAAAGCCGTTACTAAAGATGAATGAATGATGAACAATGAGTTGATATAAAACAGTGTTATAAGAAATATATATGCACAAATATAGACACAAATACTGGCTGTGGTGTCTAATTACAGTGATTAAGCATTTAAGTTGAACCCTTTATTTATTTATTTATTTATTTATTTTTACATGTAACCAAAAATATTTACACAAGGTGTTCAAAAAGTTTTGACTGGCAGTGTATCTCTGCTTACAGGAGAGAGAGAGAGAGAGAGAGAGAGAGAGAGAGAGAGAGAGAGAGAGAGAGAGGAAGTAAGAGATAGAGACAGACACAGTGAGAGTGAGTGAGAGATAGAGTGAGTCAGTGAGAAAGGAATATCACTGCACTCAGTAAGCGTCAGTAAGAGTTTGTTGGAGCAGCACGACACAGTGCGCCTTGAAAAATTTGGGAAGTTTCCAAAAAGGATCCTTTATAAACTCGTCACCTTAATGTCGGGACTGCTGAATATTGCCCCACCGATGCTATGGTTACCTTTATTACGGTATGTGTGGTTTGGTTTTGTTTCTGTTAAGTTTAGGAGTTTTTAACAGCGTTTTCAGCGTACAGTATGTGACACAGTATGGGTTGACACAGTGATCATGGACTGCGCTTTGACTCGACTGGCGCAGGACAAAAACGGACAGTTTCAACTCTACTTTCTTCAATTTATAACGTTTAACAGCTTTCAGTGGCATATGGAGAAAATGTGTGCCTGGAATAAACACACATGATTTTCCAGTCTGTTATACATTTAGGCGTTAATTCATTTTTACATTTGTTCTACGGACTTGTGCGTAAAAGTCTGTAGCGCCCGGTGTTTATAAGCGAAAGCTTGCAATATGTGGCAGCTGGGAAAAGGTGAAATGCAGTGTACAGCCTGAGGGGCAACTGAAAACCAGTACGGGCAAATTCATTCCTTCCCTTCCCTGATATGCACTCCTCTGGGTGGAAAACAATAGAGTTACAGGGCCGAAAGTGTGGCTGCGCCCCAAACCGCATCCTACCGTAGTAAATATTGTGTTAATAGCCTATAGTAAGCGATCACCAGTGTCGTTCTCACAGTGCGAATTTAATGCATTAGTTATGCGTTATATGCCATGCTAGTATATGCTGTATTGAATGTATTGTTGTTTTTTTCCATCGCAAGAAACTTTTGGAACATCCACATGCGCAAAGGCAGAAACTATTTAAAATGTGGGTTTGACATGCATGGAAAATAAATTTCATGCATGTTTATGCAAAGCATGTGGTCCCCCTGGAATGTAAAGGAGCAGTGAGTCGCAACAATGTGTGAAAAATTGTATTCATAGGAAATTCTATGACTTTTTACAGTACATTCTCCAGTGGTGAATGAACACCTATCATTTTCATGTAAGCTCACATGAAGCAAATGAGTACAGTAAGAGTTAAATCAGCACTGTAGGTGTTAATTCCACACTTGCAATTTTTGCAGCGTGTTTTCTTGGATAATTGTCTGTCATTGCCTGAGGAGCTGAACTGGCTTTACTCCTTGGTTTCTTCTGAAACAGTGGCAGGCCATTCTAAAAGGATAACCCACTCAAATATGTAATGTAGATGTTGTCTAGAAAATCTATGTACAAGAATATATTGTAATGTTTGCTTTCATGTTTTGTTTGCAGTTATATAACACACACATGCCCACACTCATACATACATTGGAAGAGAGAGTCAATGGCTTTCACTCTCTGCAGTCTTGTATAGGCTTGCCATACTGTGGAATCTGTCAAATAGAGTTAACAGACCTGACACAAAAAGCATCCGCTCTGGAATTAACTAAAGAAATGCAGGACAGAGGACAGGGAGAGACCCTGTAAATGAAACCAGTTTACATTACCCATACTTACAGGCTAATGTAAAATGTTTATCATATGATAAATATTACAGAAATGATGCCTATAATGCTGATGCCCAATAAGTGTTCTGTGAATGAAAGGAGATTGTGTACCTGCAAGAAAAACTAATATGCTTTCTTCAAATGTTTTCTTCATTATAAGTTGATTTAACTATAGTTTTTATTGCATACTTTATGTACTTTTACACTATTTATACCCAAATGGACACAGTAGTCAATCCAACTCTGTAAGCACGTATAACATTTTTATACTACTTTAAGATAAATATGTGTTTATTACCAGGAATGTACCTGCAGGATCATTAGAGAATTGTAGATGGTTTGCAGGTGCTACACTGAGCAGTAATGGAATAGGGAACATCACCAGCAGGGCTTTTCTACATGCCATTAAATTAACAGGGCTATAAAGACTTACAGATGTCAGTGTAAATAGCTGGGTAAATGTTCAGATTCCTGCAGTTCTTGTGATTATCTTGTTCAAAATAGCTCTGAATAACACATTAAATTACTGGTATTTCCAAAAGAGTTTCAATTTACCATTTTAATAACTACAGTAAGACTAATATACATGTTGTTATTTAATAAGTACTCCTTTTTGCTTGTTACTGCATACAGTACATTTGGTGGTATTTTCCCTGTTTTGGGATCAGATATGCAGTAATCTTATAAAAACAAGTTTCAGTAGAACAAAGAATAAAAAAAAGAAAGCCAGAAATTGTGATTTTATTCAAAACAAGCATTTATAAGAAAATATTGCATCTTTGAAATCTAAAGAATACGATCAGCTCCAGAATTATTGGTAAAGATAAGAGAAGGTTATTTAAAAACCATCTTTGTAGTTGATTAGCTTGCTCTAAAGCTGAGAATAAGAGATAAGTCTAATCTTTGATTGAAGTCAATTTATTCTAACAATATAAAATATAATTGGCCTATTTTTTTTGGTCACAGTTATTGTCAGCCCTGAATTTAGTACTTTTAAAAAAAGTACTTTATGCAAGTACTCCAAAAGTACTTCCACAAAGCAAGAAATCTGAAACACTCCTCAATACAGAATCTCTCCACATCTCCAGAGTTTTAGGTCCGCTCTTGTGGACTTTCCTCTTTAGCTCACTCCAAAGGTTTTCAGTAGTGGTTAGGTCAGGGGACTGGGTGGCCATGTAAAAAACTTGATTCTGTGGTCATTGAATCCTTTTTTTTTGTGGATTTTGACATATTTTTTGAATAATTGTCCTGCTGAAAGTTCCAGCAATGACCCAGCTGCAGCTCTTGGGTAAAGGCAGCAAGAGTTTCATTTAAACTCTCCCATAACATTACAGATCCTCCATCACACTTAACAGTGGAGATTAGGTTCTTTTCTGTATAACCATCTTTTATGCCAAACCCACCTTGGGTGTTGGTTGCCAGAAAGCTCTATTTTTGTCTCATTTGACCATAGAATTGGTTCTAGTCAAAGTTCCAGTAGTGTCTAGCAAACTCCAGGTGCTTATGTTTGTGGTTAGATGAAAGGAAAGGATTTTTCTAAAACACACTGCAAAGAGTTTGTTGACATGAAGGTAGCATCTAATTGTAGATTTGAGGACTTGGTACTGCAAATTTCCAACCATGATGTTTAGAGATTTTTTTCCCTCTCTAACCATCCTCTTCACTGTTTTTTGGATGTGTGTGTTTGTGTTGGGGGGTTGGAAGGGTTGGAGGGGTGGGGCAGAGGCACTTGCATCTGATTGTTAATTGTTGCTCTAACAGTGTATCTGGACATTTTTGGCATGAACATATTTTTAAAGCCATTGCCTGATTTATAAAGGCCAACACACTTTTGTTTCATTTTATTTGTGTATTCTTTAAGCTTCCCCATGTCCCAATAAATTATTGCTTAGAGTACATGCTGCAGTAGTTGTGTTTCATGGGAATTGTAAATTGTAATAACAACAACAACAGCAGCAACAACAACTATAATACTACACAAAAAGGTATAAAGCACAGTAAGACTGGTGTGTATGGAAATAGCATGATTAAGTAATTTGGTCAGAGGGAAATCAAACTAGAAAGGATAGGTTTAGGTTGTGTTTTCAGTATGGTCAGAGATTTGGGCCTATGTTCTAGACCATGAAGAGATTTAAAACCAGGAGAAGTGTTGTGTAGTTTATGCAGAAATAAGCAGGAGGTACCAAAACAAACAGTCTGTGTTTAATAGGGGTTATGTGTTCCTAGGTTCTGATGTTGACAAGACCTCTAGCAGCTAAATTATGCACATATTACAACTTGTTCAGCCTCCAGGCAGAGAGTCTAAAGAGCAACTACTTATGTCAAGATGTGACAAATGCATGTATATGGTATTTGGCTACAGAGCAAAAAAAGAGAGAGACTTACTTAAGTACGTCTTACTTGTACTTAAAACAGTAGCTTTCTATTTCTATTTCTCTCTGCCTCAGTGGCATATGTAATGTGAGAATTTAACTACAGTGACCCCAATCTAAAGTGACAGCATGATTTCTAAACTGAGCTGAGGAGGACAGAAAGTAAAAGACAGTCAGTTTGAGGTGTATATATTTCTGGATTGGCTGAAGACAATATGCTATATAAGTTAATATGGCCTCAGATGTGTCAAGACAATGTATTGTATATCAAGAGGTTCTTTGTTATCCAGGTCTTTATATCTGCCAGTCAGTCATACTGACTACCAATGATAATTTGTACAATACGGACCCTGTTATGGCTGGATAAAGTTTATTTAATATTTTCTGTTCAGTGTAATGGCTCAGATATAGCACTGAATTGTAAATGTAAATGCATGCAGTAGCAGATTAATGGCCGTATTTAGAGTTGAGTTAAGCAAAGTAGTGTGGTGTTAAGACCTCAGCCAACTACAGATTTAAGTGCTATTCAGAAGTAGTGTGAGAGTTACACATGTGGGGGTGGATTTTACCAAAAACAGAGGCATGTTTCAGTTTTATATGATTCTGACCTTGGACTTATGCCAATTTTTCTTGCACAATATTGGTTTGAGTGCTTGGTCAGCTAATTCCTTCAACCCATGGGCATGTTTGCATCCCGTGCACACATTATGATTTCATGACATTTTATTTAGTATCTCATGGCTAAGTTGTATGCACAATTAACTTTTGAAAGCTAGAGTCAAGAAACTTGACTTAAGCAGCTGCATATCCTGCATAACTTAACCAGTGTAAATACTGGCATAACGTTTGGATTTAAGTCACCAAATCTGAATACAGTCCCTAGACAATTTGAGTTTGTCTAGTTTAGATTTTTCAGATACATAGACTGTTTTGGAATTCTGACCTTCACCTATGAAATACAGCAACAGTACTTGTTTTGCCCGGTCCAGTTAATTTTTAAGTAAGAGTACTGTCTCATAGAGATATGTTGCATTTAGTCAAAATCTCTCAGAAGCAACAGTACATAAGTAAGCCATTTTCATGCACTCTTACCACCACCACTATTATGGATTTATGATTTATGATGCCTATATATTCTGTAGGAGTCCTGCACTGTTGTGCTCCTTTACTCTCCCAGACCTGATGTGACCCACTTATCTGAGCACAGTGACAGTACTCCACCACAGCTGGCCTGTCACTGTAGAATGTGAACTGAGGATCTCGCCAGAAACTTAGAGTACATGGATGTAGAGCATCAAAGGTCAACTCATACTCAAACATGGCCATACCCAAACAGCCATACCCAGCAGTGACCCCAGGCTTTTTGGTCTCCATATTCATACTGTGGGAAATTCACAGCTTTTACCATATATGGAACAGTTTGACCACTGAATATCAAATAAAATGAGAAGCCATCTAGGCAGTCTTTACTTAAAGTGCATTTGGGAATTTTGGACGTTTGTACATGATGACATCTCAAGAATGGGTTACATTATTCATTTTCTTCAAAAAAAACCTCTATTTCACTTTAATGTTCAGTAAAAATGTTGCAGTGACAGCCTAAAGAAGACCAGGTACTGCATGAGCAGACATGTAGACATACATGACCACAATCACTTGTGGCATCTGTGTCTAAATTTAATTATTTATGATCAGTTCGGTGATATGAGGGGAAAATGTTCCCCCCCTTATATCACTGAAGTGCACTGCATAACACAACACGGGAAACAGTACAACAAAACACAAACTTACCCTGGGATAGCTTCAGGGTGAACTGGCTTTTCTATTGTGTGTGTGTGCCTTTTTTGTGTCTGAGACTTGTGTCCTTTTTTTTTTTTTTTTTTAGAAAGCTGTTTTGCAAAACAAAATGTGTGCAACAGTCCTTGGGGTTAAACCACAATGTTAAATTGCCTTTGTGTTAATAATGCCTAAAGCTATTTACAATGCATAATGAAAATTAGCTAGTATTATCTGATTACTGGGGACAGTCAGTATCAGTGCTAGCAGATATATAAGGTTACTCAATACATTTCCATGCACTACCACTGGATCAAAACAATGTTATCCATGTTAGTGAATGTTCATATGATCATATTGTACACTATTCTTTAGTATCTATCAATTAAAACACAAAATGATTGCTTTTCTGTAATCTTGCATGAAATTTCAACTACTTTTGTCTGCCTTTTTCACACCTACCTTGTGTAGGTGGAAGTTGTGCAGACTTAATGAGCTTTTTCTTTAGTTTGGTCCATTTTGACATGCAGTATGTGAGCACTCCACCCATACTTGAGCCACGGGTTGCCTAAAACCGGGGGTCTCAGTCCTCATCCAAATGACCTGTGGTTCTGTTCACTACTAAACTACAGACTATAACAGTTTTATAATGGTCCACACCATAATGATATTGAGCACTTGTGTCATCATGGTAAAGTTTACTTTTTGGTGTTCATCATTTTAGCTGACTTTTGAATGAGTTGTGGTGGCCAATATAGGCTTATATGAATACACATTAAGGGTTTTGCAGTGAAACTCAACATACAACATTTTTGTGTTAATAACAAAAATCTCAATCACTCCAGAGAACAATAGAAATGGGAAATGGGTCAAGAAAATGTGAGAGAAATTGATTTATTGACCTTGCTGTATGACTACTATTGATCTGTTTTTAACTGGTAGTTTAAAGTTATATCATTGTATATATTGTTTCTAATCAAAATACACAAACACTAAATTATTAAAATACTAAAATCACATTCTTTTTTAAGAACCACTAAGAAGTGTCTATCAAAGCAGACACCATGAAACTCCTGTCCTGATCAAGGAACACTGTCGCATGGAAGGAAATGAAAATCTTGAAAATAGTTCAAGAAAAAAGTCCCAAAAATCTAAATCTGGTGTGAATGTTAGTAAATGAACTACAATCATGTGAAAAATAGGTACACTCTATCTAATTTTTTTATTTATTTATTTTTTTTTTTTACATATTTGGACAAGCAAACATTTGATTCTCTTTGAAACAGTGCTTATTAATAAAGTTGATACATTCTATCAAATGACACATAAAATTTACATTTTGTAATAATTTTCACAATTTAAATTAACAAAAAACAGATCAGTCACATGGAAAAAGTAAGAACACCCCTACATTAATCACACCTTCAAACTCATAAAATTAGAATCAGGTGTTCAGGATTGGGTGCCAGTAATTAGAACCTGCTTAGGGAGTGCAGGTGGAACCTGTCTTATTTATACCCCTCTCATATCTAGTGTCTGGTGTTCCCTTTGTTATTAAGGTGTGTGGTGTCATCATGCCAAGATCTAAAGAGCTCTGTAAGGCCTTCAGAAAAAAAGGTTGTGGATGCCTATGAGTCTGGCAAGGGATTTAAAAAGATCTCCAAATTATTTGAAATATATCATTCCACAGGAAAATAATGTACAAATGGCACAGATTTCAAACGACTGCCAATTTGTCCAGGACTGGCCGTCCCAGCAAATTCAGCCCAAGAGCAGATCGTCTGATACAGAAAGAGGTCTCCAAGAACCCCAAAATTTAATCACAGGATCTGCTAGTAAGTCTTGCAGCCGTTGGTGTCAAAGTGCATGCTTCTACAATCAGAAAGAGATTGCACAAATTTGACCTGAATGGGAGGCGTGCCAGGTAAAAAACATTGCAAGACTACAGTTTGCCAATGAGCATATACAGTGCCCTCTATTAATATTGGCACCCTTGGTAAATATGACCAAAGAAGGCTGTGAAAAATTGTCTTTATTGTTTAACCTTTTGATCTTTTGTTAAAAAAAAAAATTCTTTGTTAAATATAGGTGTTCAACAATTATTGGCACCCTTTTAGTCAATACTTTGTGCCTCCCTTTACCAAGATAACACCTCTGAGTCTTCTCCTATAATGCCTGATGAGGTTGGAAAATGCATGGCAAGGGATCTGAGACCATTCCTCCATACAGAATCTCTCCAGATCCTTCAAATTTCGAGGTCCATGCTGGTGGACTCTCCTCTTCAGTTCACCCCACAGGTTTTCTATGGGTTTCAAGTCAGGGGACTGGGATGGCCATGGCAGGACCGTGATTTTGTGGTCAGTAAACCATTTTTGTGTTGATTTTGATGTATGTTTTGGATCATTGTCCTGCTGGAAAATCCAACCACGTCCCATTTTAAGCTTTCTGGCAGAGGCAGTCAGGTTTTCATTTAACTGTTAATATTTGATAGAGTCCATGATGCCATGTATCCTAATAAAATGTCCAGGTCCTTTGGCAGAAAAATAGCCCAAAAACATTAAAGAGTCACCACCATATTTAACCGTGGGCATGAGGTACCTTTCCATATGGCTACCTCTCAGTGCGCCAAAACCACCTCTGGTGTTTATTGCCAAAAAGCTCTATTTTGGTTTCATCTGACCATAGAACCTGATCCCGTTTGAAGTTCCAGTAGTGTCTGGCAAACTGAAGACGTTTGAGTTTGTTCTTGGATGAGAGTAGAGGCTTTTTTCTTGAAACCCTTCCAAACAACTTGTGGTGATTGTAGTTTTGGAGACTTTCTGACCCCAAGACGCAACTAACTTCTGCAATTCTCAAGCTGTGATCCTTGGAGATTTTTTGGCCACTCAGACCATCCTCTTCACAGTGCGCTGAGACAATATAGACACACATCCAATTCCAAGTTAATTCATAACATTTCCAGTTGATTGGAACTTCTTAGTTATTGCCCTGATGGTGGAAACGGGCATTTTCAATGCTTGTGCTATTTTCTTATAGCCACTTCCCATTTTGTGAAGCTCAACAACCTTTTGCTGCACATCACAGCTATATTCCTTGGTCTTACCCATTGTTATGAATGACTAAGGGAATTTGGCCTATGTGTTACCTCATATTTATAGCCCTGTGAAACAGGAAGTCATGGTTGAACAATTTCTTGTTCTTAGTCACCCAGGTGTACTAAAAAATATAAAATATCAATGGGACTATACTTCAAATATATTTTTCTCATATGAATTCATAGGGATGCCAATAATTGTTGCACACCTATATTTTTTTTGATAAACCTGTGTTGTGTTTGCAATATATTTGATATCCATGAGAGCAGAGTATTTTTGTGAATTTATTTAAACAAAATATCAAAAGGTTAAACAATAAAGATAATTTTTCACAGCCTTCTTTGGTCATATTTATCAAGGGTGTCAATATTAGTGGAGGGCACTGTATGTCAAAAAAGGCAACAATGGCGGTGTACTTATTTTTTCACATGACTGTAGTTGTAATTGCCATCCTGCACACGCAATTGGGAGAATAGTAATAGTAACTACTAAAATGTCATGTTTCCCCTCCATCTACAACCCATCAATTATCAAGTGAAAACACTGAGTTTTATTCATAAATATTACAGAAGAAACTGACACAAGGCAACTCTCATATGAAAGGTTAGGTTTAAGTGTAGGAGTTGGTTTACTAATGGTAGATTATGTTACAACTTGGGTCAGTAGTAGCTGAGTGGTTAAAGTTAGGTGATGGTGACCAGAAGGTTTTGAGTTCAAATGACATGAAATCCACTGCAGGAACATTGCAGTTGGTGTAACTAAGCACTGTATTTAACCATCAACTTCTCATTTGATTTAGTCTCAAATGTAAATTGCTTTGGATAAAAGCATATGACAAATAATTGTATAAAACTATAACTCTGTGTGTGTAGTTTTGGTCAGATTATTTCAAAGAACCTACTTAAAACAGTTCAAAGGAGCACTTTTTGTCTAAAATGTTTACTGTTAAGCAAATGTCTGGCCTGTTGCACAGCTGAACTGTAATCCTCAGCACCTGATGTTGTAAAAAGGTAGCAGACTTGAAATATGAATAAATTCCACAAAAGCACAATGATTTATCACATACAGTTTTGCTCTGAAAACCAAATTACTGCACTCAGTTCCACTGTGAAACTGCACAGAATCATTTGGGGACCTCAACATGGCTGGAACTCAGACAATAAAAACAGTAAAACAGCAAAAAAAAAAAAAAACAGCAAGGGAGAAATGCTGTAAAGTTGTCAGTAGTATAGAAATATTTACTCTGCTGTCGCTGCTGGGCAAATATTATCTAATCATAAATGATAAAGACAGAAGTGTAAATATTTCTGACATGATCACAGTGACACACATTCATTTACTGTAGGTGTTTACCTTCCTTCGAATTATTAATCTATCACAAATTCTCAAGAAGGCCTTGTTTTGGATAATTTTAGTTTGGCATGACACATTGTTCGGTCTCACAACAGTATCACTAACAAAGTATAACTATCACTGTCTAATATAGGCTAGGTAAGCCTATCCTGAATTTCAAAATAAGTCTCTCATTTTGTTACTCCTGCCTTCTTCTGCTGAGGGCTTATTCATTTTATTTTGTTTGGCAGAGCAGTATCAGTGTTGTAGAATGGAGGGCGATCTGAGCTTACATTCAGCCTTTATTTGCCTTTAAAAGGTATCCAAATATGAATACTAATCACTCTTAGACCGAGCATTCCCCGTCTATGCTCGGCACTTTGGCACCAAGATGGAATGTGTTTTTAATGAAAAAATAAACCACTTCTTTATGAAAAAAAGTGTCCATGATATCACTAAATATACAATATGTGCTTCAAAAAAGCAAGTGGAAAATAAAATATTTATATCCTTAAAAATAATCTGGAAGTATTTCTATATAAGATAAGGAATTTTATCTAACTAGTCAAGACTCTTCTATATATAAACATGCACCATTTTGAAGTCCCATGTTACAAGAATCCTTTTGAGCTGTGCTTACAGTAAATGGCAGGAAAATTTTGGCTTAAAATGAGGACTCGCTGCAGGCTCAGCACTCTAAAATCATTAGAGAACCTACAATTTCAAGAACTGGCAGGGAGTGTGTAGAGATCACACATGCAGTGTGCTCTGTGTTAATAGGAGGTGTTGAGCGCAGCTGGCAAGGCCAGACACTGAAAGTGTGCTCCAAACACACAGTCGCATAGCTACAAGGCAGCAGTGACAAAGCCTTTCCTCTGCCTTTCATCACTAATCCTCAGGAGGAGACGTGCAGTTTGTCATGTGCATCTCACAAATTGTTTGTTGATCACACTTTAGAAATGCATGGAATATATTCATACCTTAGTCAGTGTGGCTCGATAAGTATCAGAGTGTAGGACTATGGTAAAGCTATCAAACTTTTATTTCTATGTTTACCATACTTTGATATAGCACGGTCTGATGTAGACTCAAAAGTCTGAGACTAAGCAGTGTGCCTACTAGGGATGGGCGATACAGACTTAAACTATATCACGATATTTCCTGGTATTTTTTTGCAGTAACAATAGAAATGATGATATGAGAATACTAACATTCAACACTATCTTTTTTGGCCACAAGTCACACCAGCATACAGTCTTGAGAGCCGCGCAAACACAAACATTGATCCAAAAACATAAATTGATCCAAAAACATAAAACATAATCCTAACCATCATCAAATACTAAACTATACCAATTAAGTAGGCTAAAAAAGAATATGAATTTTATTCACAATTCCAGTGAAAATACAAACACCAATACTTGCAGGATTCATAATGTAACACCAGGAAAAACAAATGGAAATGTTGTATCCGAACAACTTCCATATTAGGGAGGAAATTCCGTTTTTGGGGATTAATTCTTCTTCCTCGTCGAGGGTTGGAACTCCGCCGTCTACCATGTTTGTTCTCGCTCTACGTGTGAGATGCCCACATTGCGGCATGTAAACACTAAATCAACTATATCGTCAGTATCACGGGATGACAAATTATTATCATGAGGAGGAATTGTTCCAGTATATCATGGGTGATACAATATGTCACAGCCCTAGTGCCTACCTGCAGACAGTGTGCCTGTGAATAGTTTCCTTACACGAAGTCCGTTTTGTAACTAATATACACCATCAGTAATGGCTCTTAGCTGAAAATCCTGTTTAATTAGTACAGTATGTGCCTGAAACATATAGTGTTAAAACACCATAAAGCAGTTTAATTAAAGAAAAATAACTGAGATCCAAAGATAATGAAAGCTAGGTATAAAGTCAGCACACTGTACAGAGTATATGTATAGATTTCTCTGACTAGAAATATTTGATCTTGATAGAATTATGTTTGATCTTGATGTGATTTCATAGACTGCAGGGTCAAACTTGTGTGTTGAAAGCATTCCGCAGGTCTCTGAATGTAAACCAGGAAGTGTGCACAAAGCATTCTTTCCTGTCTTTTGCCTTCCTCCAGATGGGAACTGGTGTATGGTGCTAGTCATAGATTCAGATTTGGGGGGTCCAGAGTCTCCTGCTTTACGGGAATATCTGGACATTTGGAAAGCATTAGGGCTTAGATGCTCTTCTTTGTAAATCTTGGGTGGTTAGACATCAAATCTATTGCTGTTCAGGTTTTTTCAATTGCACTTTTGAAAACAGGAATTAGGCTGACATGAGTCACTGGGTTCTTGTTGTTGCTCAAGGTTTCCACCAACTGGAGCGGTCATAGTAACAACTAAAAGGTGTGTTTTCACCATTGTTAAATCCAACATGAAAAAGTGCTCTGATTAACTTTGTTCTTTTTTCTGATCCACCATTTAGTTAACAAATTCATATTGACTGACTTAATGCCTTAATGTTCTTAGTTTCATTTTCTCGATTTTTAAACCATAATATTCTTTTAAAAATGTCAGCTTGTGTATAGTATGTACACACACTGCATGCTTAAACTTAGCTGGTTCACAATAGCTACAGTTAGGTTTGGTTGGTGTCAGTCTTGTGCAAGTACAGTTGCAATCAAAATTATTCAACCCCCATTGCAAATCAGGTTTACTGTCAAAATTTACAGACTTTCAGCTGTTTGCAATGAACAAATCAAACAAAAGCAATTGAAATAGTTCAACACAATGAATGCTTCAGCTGGTTTCCCCAAATTCAACTGAAAATGCAACTTATAATGACTTCTCCAGTTTCAAAATTATTCAACCCCTTTATGGCAAGCATCTTTAGTACTTAGTAGAGCACCCTTTTGCTGTTATGACCTGCTGCAAACGAGATGCATAGTCAGACACCAGCTTCTGGCAGCGTTCCTGAGGAATCTTAGCCCATTCTTCATGAGCAATGGCCTCCAGTTTGGTAATATTCTTGGGTTTGCATGCTGCAACCGCCTTCTTCAAATCCCACCAGAGATTTTCTATGGGGTTCAAGTCAGGTGGCTGTGATGGCCCTGTAGAATCTTCCAGGACTTCTTCTGCAACCAAGCCTTGGTGGAATTTGAGGTATGCTTGGGATTATTGTCCTGTCGGAAGGTCCAATGATACCCAAGCTTCAGCTTCCTCACAGATGGCATGACGTTTTCTCCTAGGATTTCCTGATACTTCAATGAATCCATCTTGCCTTCCACACGCTGCAGGTTTCCAGTGCCGGAGGATGCAAAGCAGCCCCAGAGCATCACTGAGCCACCACCATGCTTGACTGTGGACAGAGTGTTCTTTCTTCATTCTTCTTTCTCCAGACATACCGCTGATCCATCATGCCGAAAAGTTCCATCCAAGTTTGTTTCATCGCTCCACAGAACAGAATCCCAAAACTTCTGTGGCTTATTTATATGATTTTGAAATGACTTTTCTTGTGCTTTTGAGTCAGTAGTGGTGTACGTCTTGCAGTTCTGGCATGGAAACCTTCTGCGTTTAGTGCGCGCCATACTGTGCTCACTGAAACCTCAGTGCCTGTTGCCACCAAGTTTTGCTGCAGGTCTTTTGCAGTCACTCGAGGGTTTTTCATAACCTGCCTCTCAGAAATCTGGTTGCAGCCATTGATAGCTTCCTTTTTCTGCCCTGTCCATTTATTTAATGTATTTTCTGCCCCTAGCCAGTTCAGGTATTTTATGTGTTCCAGCTCAAGCACACCTGGTGCAACTAATGATGCCCTTGATTAGTTGCATCAAATGTGCATTGGGGTTTGAATAATTTTGAGACTGGAGAAGTCATTATAAGTTGCATTTTCAGTTGAATTTGGGGAAACCACCTGAAGCAATTTCAATTGCTTTTGTTTGATTTGTTCATTGCAAACAGCTGAAAGTCTGTAAATTTTGATAGTAAACCTGATTTGCAATAGGGGTTGAATAATGTTGATTGCAACTGAATGTATCATGATCCTTTGAACTGGGGCCACTGGTAGTGATTTGGTGGTGAATGGGAAAAGCACAGTTTCTGGTGCCAAGGTTCTGGTACTGTGCAGTGGAAAAATTCCCTTCTTTTTGAAAGACTCAACATGACAGATCAGAGGTGAATGTTCTTGTTTGATGCACATGGTTCGGTGTATTCTGTCACAAATCAAATGCCCTGCTAGTTCATTAACACCATGTGCTGTTATAACAGAGTGGACATGACCTTCTCATATCTTAAAGGGACTTCACAGGGTGTATTTCCGCCTCACACCCAGAGTTCTTGGGACAGACTCTGTATCCACCATCACCATGATAAGGATAAAGTGGTTACTGTGAGTGAGCTATTTTATTTTTAACATAGCTTCATAAACAAAAGAGCATTTCAGAATTTATTTAAATAGTTCTTTAAACTAAACTTAATGGATTTAAGTAAATGTAATCCTTAGTAAGATGAGTAAACACAAATGTTTATAAGTTAGCTGCATTCAAAGCAATCAATTTTTATCGGTTTTGACTACCATAGTTAGTGTGGAGTAAACTATCCTCACAAGATATCCTCATGTGTTTGCCAATGGACTCAGAAAGATCTGTGGCTAGTCATTCCAATAACTAGCAGTTAGACTTGCAAGATTAGAGTCAGAAGTGCAATTAAGTGCAGGAGTCATGGAGATTTGTGTTTTCCTTCAACACACCATAGGCCCATGAAGGCCTCAGTGATGTATTCATTTGTATCTGGTGTAATGAATGAGACTGAATCTTAAACTCTGCAGTGCTGTGACAAACAGGACTGGAGTCTATCACACATGGTTTCCATGTTGTTGCTAGTCTTTCTTTGTATAAATGCAACAAATTCCCTTCCGTTGTTATAATTCCATACGTGGTAACCATCTGCACATGCAAAGTACTTGCCTCTAGGGTGCACACAGTTGTGGAATAATGGAGCGCCTGGTCCCAGTTTGTCACTTGGATGTTCAGACCTGGACTATAGTATCAAAGACCGTTGGCGCTTATTGGGTCTTTCATACTTCACAGAAAAAGAATGCACTGGCATAAGAAGAGTATGACATTAAGCATCATATATCCAGAAGAAAGAGAGAATGAGAGAGAGAGAGAGAGAGAGAGAGAGAATTCATAGGATCTGAAAAGTGTTGAGTGGTTTGGACCCAAATATGCTGTTTCCATCCCAGGTGAACGTACTGTAAACTGTTCTACACCCTCAGAGTGCTAAACTGTGCAGTAACAGCATGCACTAAGATGAAGAGCTCAGATAATACTGTGTGGTTTAAGAGGCTGTGGCTAATCCCAAGGCAATCCGCTGGGAGTTTAAAGCTCACATAGTGGTAAGCCTCCTTGGCTGGTCTTAGGGGATGTGTGTAGGCAGTGAAGAACCCCCACACAGCAAAATCCCAGCACTGAATTAACCCTTACAATGTTCATTTACAGTACTGTGCAAAAGTTTTAAGCACCCTATTTTTTTTAGTACAAACTTTGTTATAGATTTTTTATTTTATGACTTCTACATTACCAAGTCAGTACAAAAAACATTTTAGATTCCCAAACATTAGTTTTCTAGCACAAAATTAAATGTTACAGAAAAATGTTTGTCATTAAAGAAAGCAGAATATTACGTAAGATACCACTTCGCAGGCAAAAAAAACACAACGAAGGCTGCTGAATTTTGCTGCAAAAATAAGAAGCAACTGCGAAAGTCAAAGTCTCCAGAAGAACTGTGTCTGGTTCTGCAAGATGTTCAATAAAACTTACCAGCTCATTTCCTTATAAAACTGCACTAATTGTGCCAGAGACTACTATTTTTATTTTAATAAATTTTTTTGTCACACCAAATATTGACTTTGTTTCATTTACTACTGTTTACTCCTCTCTGTTTTTTTTTATTTTTTTTTTATTTATTTATTTTTTTTTTAATGTAGAAGGCATCTTTGCTCTACAGCATTTCTTTAGTGAGAACTCGGTGTTATTTCAGCACTAGGGATTTTGCCGACTCGAGGCCACTGCCAGTGCATCACATAACAGCTTAACACGTTCTGCTGATAGAAAAGCAGCCTCTGCAACCCAACACAGCCTACCACAACCCAATGCAATCAGCACACAAAAATATGGAAATTCAAAATTGCTGTATGTTATATGCTTAAACGTAGTTTCATTCAAAATACTTTGCTTACTACTTTCAAAAGAGAATTTACATAAAACAAGCCTGATTTCATTCATACTTTGTTTTTCATTTCTGCATGAAACTGCATGCAAATGGATTAAGCTGAAGTCTAACAAAGGACATGTTTAAGTAGCTCTTATTTCTAAGTGGAAATAAAAGAAAAACTTCTGTAAAATAAAAGAAAAATGGTTTGGAGTGTTGCATATAAGCTTAGGGGATGATTATGTTATCTCACAAAATAGGCTCAATTGTATTGTAAATTATTAGATAATGATGTGGTATATGGGGAGATTTAATCTATAGAGCCTATAGGAGAGTTTAGCTGGCTGGTAAATTTAGCAAATTTATGTAATGAACAAAATCATGGTTGTTATGGTATAATAACAGATATTGTTAATTAAATTGCTGAATATGACAATGCAAATGAAGATTCCAATATTATAATCTATATTCAACAAATGCAAGCTGTTTTAACAGTAGTTAATTAGTCATGTGATCATATAAACTATAGTAAAGTACAGTACAGCTGAACAGTAGCAACAGTTAAAACAAAATTTAAAAGTAAAAAGTTCCCCAATGCAGATGAACCGGTGCGTCATCTTCAGACTCTGAATAGTTGTGGCCTCTTGACTTTTTATAATAGTGTAACACTATTCTAGTGCAACAAGGGAAGTGAGGGTGATATGAAAGCATTTCCAATTTGCAAATTCATGCATATTAATAGTGTGATGAGGAGGAGGGAGTGGCTGGGCTGTGAGGACGCACACCTGGCAATAAGTTGTCTAATCAGTGGGAGAGAGAGATAAATGGAGTGGCTGGAAGCGCCAGTGAGAGAGAGAGAGAGACGCATGTGCGCTTTATGTTTGTGTTTTCTGTTATGTTTGAGTTCTGTTTAAGATTAAAGTCTATGTTTAGGTTCAGCCGGTTCCCGCCTCCTCCTTGCCCGACTTTAAAGTTTCTTACAAATAGGTACTTTTTTAATGCCATTTTTTAATGAAGGTAAATGTGTAGAGATCTCCTTAGGCAATATTATTTTTATTTCTTGTGCGCTGATAAATGTATTCAACAGTTAAA
The DNA here is from genome assembly GCA_023630585.1 of Cranoglanis bouderius. Taxonomy (NCBI): domain Eukaryota; kingdom Metazoa; phylum Chordata; class Actinopteri; order Siluriformes; family Cranoglanididae; genus Cranoglanis; species Cranoglanis bouderius. The sequence continues at coordinate 21,096,919 of CM042538.1, forward strand.
TTTTGTTTAACATTGATTGTGTTAATTGTTTAAAATTACGGAAGATCATGCAGCAAAGTTGAATATTTATGCAGAATAAGCTTTGACTTTTAATGTTTGGTATGTGCGTAATAAAAAGACAGGCAGGAAACACATTTATAAAGTATCACAAGATTCAAGTTATATAAGTTAACATTAGTAAGTACTCTTTGCTTAGATCAAATGATTGTCACGGACATTTTGTGCCTGACTAAACAGTTTTTGATTCCCTGTAGCTAGTGGTCTTACTTGAGTGGGAACACTTCTCAGTGTCATTAAGCAGTGTGCCTAAGAGCTATTTAACAACAGTTCCCTTGTATTTAAGAAGAAGCATTCGACTGGGCAGCTTGGCACATTCCCCTCTGCTGCTCCCAGTCCGGCTGCCTGGCTGCTTTACGAACAACATTCTTCTGATCCGCTGATGATCAGTCCACTCCTAAAGCTATTCCTGCTGCCATTCACCCATGACACATGTGACTACGAGGGCGACTGCCCTTGTCTGGTACATGCGGTTTGTTGCATAATTCCAATTTCACTCATCAAAGACACATTGTTGGCAGTTTTGAAATACCTTAGGGCTTTTCAAATTTTCAAAGCAGCAAGGCAAAGTTCAAACACAGGGTGATAGGCATGGAACTCACGTTGCATTTTCTGGCATCAATGCTAGGTAAAATGCAGAATAGCTTATGACTGAAACATTAACCATGAAGTTCAATGCTGGCTTTATTAAATCATGGTTGTAATTTACCCTGTATGATGGCAATACTAAAATGTATGCAAACCTTTTCATTCATACCAGGGGCATTAGCTGGACTGTTAATCATCAGGGGCTGAGCCCAGATTCTTCTCCTTTTTTTTTTTTTTTTTTTTTTTTTGCATGTGAGGGCTAATTGCTTAAAATGTGAAAACTGGACAAGGTAGGAAGGGTTTGGATTTGATTTACTATATAATCTGCACATGAATAATCCAGCCACTCAAATGCCTCAAACCAACGTCATATCAGATACCTACGGATGTCGGACCGGAGGACTGCATCACCTGAATTCACAAATCATGAAGAATAACGTGTTAATGTTTACATGTCTGCAATAGCACATTGTGGATTTACAGCCAAAAGAAGTCTGAATTTCAAACCGCAAACTACCTTTTCTGCAGTGGCCTACATGATGGAAAATCCTCAAAACTCATAGTACAATGGCAGTTTCATGAATGAGAGTTGAAAATGATTAACTGTTCAAAGTGACTAAGTAAACTTTCATAATCTGGATGCAAAATCATTGCTCATGTATCTACTTGATATGAACCACAATTCCCACATCAATGGTACAGGTAGTAAAACATGAGAGAATATTAAATATAAAATATAAGGCCCACCTTGTCCAGGCTGCAATATGAGAAGGGAAACAGACATAAGGTTAAAATGAAATGAAATGACTGAATGTATTTGCTATTAGAAAGAAAGAAAGACAGCTGCGTTCTCTGAAGCTAATAAACAATGCTTGCAAGCAAGTGAGAAGAACAGCCTTTAAATCTATGAATAATTATTATTACTAAGTAGGTTTGCCAGTAAAACAAACACATTTTTATAATTATCAAAATGATAAATAATCAGGGATTCTTTTAAGTTTTGGATCTTACAAAACTTAACCCCTTTACAGTGGGGGAAAAAAGTATTTGATCCCCTATTGATTTTGTACGTTTGCCCACTGACAAAGAAATGATCAGTCTATAATTTTAATGGTAGGTGTATTTTAACAGTGAGAGACAGAATAACAACAAAAAATCCAGAAAAATGCATTTCAAAAAAGTTATAAATTGATTTGCATTTTAATGAGGGAAATAAGTATTTGACCCCTTCGACTTAGTACTTGGTGGCAAAACCCTTGTTGGCAATCACAGAGGTCAGACGTTTCTTGTAGTTGGCCACCAGGTTTGCACACATCTCAGGAGGGATTTTGTCCCACTCCTCTTTGCAGATCCTCTCCAAGTTATTAAGGTCATTTTCAATGCCCTGGCTGAGGGAAGGAGGTTCTCACCCAAGATTTGACGGTACATGGCCCCATCCATCGTCCCTTTGATGCGGTGCAGTTGTCCTGTCCCCTTAGCAGAGAAATACCCCCAAAGCATAATGTTCCCACCTCCATGTTTGATGGTGGGGATGATGTTATGACTTGGGGTTATAGGCAGCATTCCTCCTCCTCCAAACACGGCGAGTTGAGTTGATGCCAAAGAGATCTGACCAGACCTGACCACAACACTTTCACCCAGTTCTCCTCTGAATCATTCAGGCAAACTTCAGACGGGCCTGTACATGTGCTTTCTTGAGCAGGGGGACCTTGCGGGCGCTGCAGGATTTCAGTCCTTCACGACGTAATGTGTTACCAATTGTTTTCTTGGTGACTATGGTCCCAGCTGCCTTGAGATCATTAACAAGATCCTCCCGTGTAGTTCTGGGCTGATTCCTCACCGTTCTCATGATTACTGAAACTTCACGAGGTGAGATCTTGCATGGAGCCCCAGACCGAGGGAGACTGACAGTTTCTTCTATTTGCAAATAATCACACCAACTGTTGTCACCTTCTCACCAAGCTGCTTGGAGATGGTCTTGTAGCCCATTCCAGCCTTGTGTAGGTCTACAATCTTGTCCCTGACATCCTTGGACAGCTCTTTGGTCTTGGCCATGGTGGAGAGTTTGGAATCTGATTGATTGATTGCTTCTTTGGACAGGTGTCTTTTATACAGGCAACAAACTGAGATTAGGAGCACTCCCTTTAAGAGAGTGCTCCTAATCTCAGCTCATTACCTGTGTAAAAGACACCTGGGAGCCAGAAATCTTGCTGATTGATAGGGGATCAAATACTTATTTCCCTCATTAAAATGCAAATCAATTTATAACTTTTTGAAATGTGTTTTTCTCGATTTTTTTGTTGTTATTCTGTCTCTCACTGTTAAAATACACCTACCATTAAAATTATAGACTGATCATTTCTTTGTCAGTGGGCAAACATACAAAATCAGCAGGGGATCAAATACTTTTTCCCCCCACTGTACTTGTAAAAAAAAAAAAAAAAGGTTTTAAAAAAATGGAAGAAATATCCATTTTCCTCTCACACTAACTGACTATGTGAGCTAGCGTTTGGCAGAATTGAGACTTTCAACCAATAAAACATTAGTATTTCCACATATTTTCCTGTAAGCCCTGTCTGATTGGTCTTGCGTCCATTCACTGAGGATACAAAATGACAACACTGCCATCTTCTTTTACTGATGTTCGGTTACATAGTGACAAACTGCTCCAAGTGGAGAATTATTCTGGGCTGAAGAAAAAATCTACAGCCCCTAATGCCCAGGCCAGGTTACATGCCTGATTCACACTCAGCCTAATTCAAAGCAGGATAGAATGTATTTGGGCCTTCCCGAAGCAGGGGCGTTAGCTGGATTGTTATTCATCCGGGTCTGAGCACAGATTCTTCTCCATCAAACAACTTTTAAAATGTACTTCTAAATAGACTGTTTCCATGATTTTTTTTTCTAGCATGTGAGGGCTAATTGCTTTAAAAAAGTGAAAATTGGACAAAAAGTTGAATTTATTATAAAACTTGCCTCGGGTGTTATCACTGTTCACAGGACTGCCAGACCGATAAAATATAAAACTTTTTGGCTGTCTAACACGAGACTAGGCTAGTTTGGTGCCACTAGCCAAGGGGAGGCACAGCTAAGCTATCACTGTATGGGTTTAGCTGCTATAGTGCCATGCAAAGCATGTTAGCTGTCCTTATGCTCTGCTCATATCATGTTCACTTAACGTGGAACTCATATAGACATTTACACGCAGGATGTTAGTGTTTCAGTTTCAACCCCTTTACTGGTTTAAAAAAAAAAAAAGAAAAACCCGCAATGTATCCATTTTCCCCCTCATACTTACTGACCATGTGAGCTAGCGTTTGGCAGAATTGAGACCTGTCAGCCATTAAGACAAGTATTTCCACGTATTTTCCTGTAAAGCCTGTCTGATTGGTCCTGCCTCCATTCACTGAAGATACAAAATTACAGCACTGCTGTCTTCTTTTACTGACGTTCAGTGACATAGTGACAAACCAAGTGGAGGATTATTTGGGACTAAAGAAAAAATCTTCTGAGCTACAGCCCGGAATGCCCAGGCCAGGTTACACCCCTGTCCCAAAGTATCCTGGTGATAATCTGTAAAATGATAAACTGTACTGATGTACTGATAAAGAGGCTCATTCCAGGCACTTGAAACACTCTGCAGTGGCTTGGCAAACAGATATCATGCAAGTACACTGCCTATAGTAATGGACTAAGTGATTCACCAGGTAAATGCATCCAGTTGCCTGTGGCTCATTCAGTATTCGCAAAATGATTAATGACAAGCAGGAAGGGTATGTCAAAGCAAACATTTCCCAGCCTGGCTTTCGTCCTACTTTTGCAACCCTATAATCTCTTAATGACTATGAACGTACTAAACCTGTCAAAGGATAAGTAAACCTGATTGTAATAGAAATAGAAGAGGCTTTGTTATGGTCCTTTATAAACTAAAAATGTGCATGTTGAGTGTGACTGTCATGCCCACTTTGCAGCTGAGATGAAACCCTGAAGCAGAAACCAATTAAGTATGGTGTATGATTTGGAAAGCAAAATAAAAACTGGGTTGCAAAGATGATTTACTTTACATCAGCTGACCGAGAGGACAGCTGATGTACCTGCAGAGGAATATATATTTCCTGATTTTTGTGATTGTTTGTTTGAGCAACAGTGGGGATCAATTAAAACTGAAATGAGCATACTTCAGCATAAGGGACAGTCTGGTCTGGAGTAAAAACAGTGTCTGGGTCAGGGAACACATCTCACTGCTAATGTTCAAAAATAAAACAAAACTTCCTTCTTCGTCCTCATTCTCTTACTGGAAAAGTTCCATAGCACCTCCTACTTAATACATTCGTAAATCTGGCTGTCATTTGAGCACATCTGTGCTCTTCTGAGGCCTACATTTCCTCTACTTATGCAACAGGATGACAGATGAGAGGGAGAATCACTGTGCCTTGTGATAATCAAGACAAATATGAAAACAATTTTGAAATAGACCATCCTGACAGTCGGCATATTCTGATTACAATAAAACACTGCTGATCATCTAGAGAAATTACCATGATAGCAAATGTTCAAGAAATTTACAGCACAAGACAAAATGCCTATCACTCTAGGGCAGTGGTGGCTCAACGGTTAAGGCTCTGGGTCACTGCTTAGAAGGTTGGTGGTTCAAGCCTTAGCACCACCAAGCTGCCAGTGTGGTGCCCTTGAGTAAGGCCCTTAACCCTCAACTGCTCCCTGGGTGCCGCAGCAAAAAAAAAAAAAAAAAAAAAAAAAAGGCTGCCTACTGCTCTGTGTGTGTTCACGGTTTGTAGTGTGTGTGTTCACTACTCACAACTCCTAATGTGTGTGCACTAACTTGGATGGGTTAAATGCAGAGGACAAATTCTGAGTATGGGTTTGGCCTTCACATGTCACTTTCTTTCTTTCTAGATTATCATAAGTAATGTGCTTGTCTTCAAAAGGGGGCAGGGTACAATTACCACAAATCTATATGGTTTATTAGTAACTTCAAAAGCCCATGAATGAAGAAACATCCAAAAAAAAAAAGATGTGGACCTAATCACACAGTCACAAACAATAAATAAGATTTTGCAAGATTTATGAATTCCCATATAGTGAATTTAAATAGAGGCCATGTATACAATATACAATTGGGGCGGCTGTGACTCAGGTGGTAGAGCAGGTTGTCCACTAATCGTAGGGTTGGCAGTTCGATTCCTGGCCCACGTGACACCATGTGCCAAAGTGTCCTTGGGCAAGACACTGAACCCCAGGTTGCTCCCGATTGCTTGCATGGTAGCTCTTCTGCCATTGGTGTGTGTGAATGGGTGAATGAGATACAGTGTAAAGCGCTTTGTGAACCGCAAAGGTTAAAAGGTGCTATATAAGTGCAGACTATTTACAGTACACTAATATGGTTACTTTTTATTATTATTTTATCCTTTGCCCACACTAAAAGAACGTTATTGACCAACAAAAAGGACAAAATGTCAAAATATATTTTAAATATCCAGGAACAGATCTATTTGAAAACATTTTTTCTAATTGATGTGTGTATGGAGGAAAATGGAGACCTTTACCATTTAATAGGCTTGTGCAATATAAACTGTGCCTCCCTGTGTGCAAGGTGAAGTATTCACTGCTGTACAGCCAACCTCTGTGAGCCTAGTTCTGTTACTAACCTTAGAAATAGTTTTTTTTTGTATCATGCGCATCAGAACTAACTGCTAAAACATGGTATGTAAAATGGTGTAAACCTCCGCCAATTGAAATGAGAAATGCGTCCAAATTAATCGAGAGGAACTTTATCATGCAGCAAGACAATGATCCAAAACACACTGCCAACACAACAAACGACTTTATCAGAGGGAAAAAGTTTTTGACTGACCAAGTCAATCACCAGACCTTAAATCAATTGAGCAGCCTTTCACCTCCTGAAGAGGAGACTGTAGGGAAAAAACCCCGAAACAAACAACAACTGAAAGAGGCTGCAGTAAAAGCCTGGAAAAGCATCACAAAAGAAGACGCCAACTACAGTGGCTATAGAATCACCCCCCTTTAAAATAATCACATTTTGTTGCTTTTCAGCCTGAAATGAAGACGGACACAGTTTTTGTTTTATCCAGCTGCATTTACTCAGTGCAACTTATAACATCGAAGTGAAAGATATAAGACCAAAATGTCAGAAAAATAAAAAAACAGAATCGCCGAGTTGGAAAAAAGATCACCCCCTTGCTTTAATTTGCCTTAATTTTTTAATTACAGCCTTTAATCTGTTGGGATATGTCTCTACTAACTTCTAGACTTTGCAATATTTGCCCACTCTTCTTTGCAGAACTGCTCAAGTTCAGTTAAATTTGATGGTTTGTGGACTGCAGTCTTCAAGTCATTCCACAGAGTTTCAATGGGGTTTAAGTCTGGGCTCTGACTAGGCCATGCAAGGAGATTCACATTTTTCTCCTTCAACCACTGTGTGGTCAGTTTTGCTGTGTGCTTTGGGACATTGTCATGTTGGAAGGTAAACCTTCTTCCCATTGACAACTTTCTGGCAGAGGGCAGCAGATTTTCCTCAAGAATGTGACGGTATTTTGCCCCATCCATTTTCCTTCTATCCTGACAAGTGCTCCAGTCCCTACTGCAGAGAAACACCCCCATAACAGGATATTACCACCTCCATGCTTTACTGTAGGAATGGTGTTATTTGGATGGTGAGCTGTATTGGATTTCCGCCAGACATATCGTTTAGTGTTGAGGCCAAATAATTCATCTGACCATAACACCTTTTTCCATGTGGCCTCAGAATCTTCAAGGTGCATTTTGGCAAAGCATTTTTCTTTTTTCTTGCAACCCTCCCATACAAGCCACATTTGTGGAGAATTTGTGATATTGTTGTCACATGCACACAATGACCACTCTTTGTCATAAATTCCTGCAACTGCTTCAGAGTTGCTGTAGGCCTCTTGGTAGCCTCTCTGACCAGTTTCCTCCTGACTCTTTCATCCAGTTTGGAGTGTTGTCCTGATCCAGGGAGGGTCTGTGTTGTATCAAGTACCGCCCACTTCTTAATAATATACTTCACTGTGCTTCTAGGCATTGATAAAGCCTTTGAAATATTTTTGTATCCATCTCCTGACTTGTGCCTATCCACAACTTTATCCCGGAGATCTTTTGACAGTGCCTTGCCTCCCATAGTTGATTGTTTGCTTCAGTTGCACTACAAAATGCTCCAGGAAAGCTCTTTTCATGCTGAGCTAATCAAAATGACCACAGCTGATCACAGCTGAAAGTCAAATGGCTTTGTGTGCCATTGAGAAGGTCATTAGCTACACCTGATTGAGTTTACAAGTCATTTTTAGGAAGGGGGTGATCCTTTTTCCAACTTTATTTTTTTATTTTTTTTTTCTGACATGTTGGTGTTATATCTTTCACTTGGATGTTATAGGTTGCACTGAGTAAATACAGCTGGATAAAACAAAAACTGTGTCCATCTTCATTTCAGGCTGAAAAGCAACAAAATGTGATTATTTTAAAGGGGGGTAATTCTGTATTACCCACTGTATTTGGTGATGTCCATGAATCGCAGGCTTGATGCAGTTATTGCAAGAAAGAGATATGCAACCAAATATTAAATGGTATTTGCTTTAATTTACCAACAGACCTATCTGTTCCTATACTTTTGCTCTCCTAAAAATTTGGTGGTCTGATACAAAATGTTCTATGTTTTATGTTGTTTAACACATCTAGATGTAAATACCAGGAAATAAAAAGCTGAAATCCTAAACTCTCGTCTCATATCCATCTTTTGATCTCAAACCCAAATGTCTTTGGTGTATAGCACAAATAAATGAAAGGACTCACAGCAGTAGACAATATGTGCATGCGTGTGTGTTTATAGTCCCCTTTGAAACTGTAAATACACACACATGTACATATTGTCTACTGCTTTTCAAACAATGAGTTTGCCTTTTAACCTAAAATTAACTTTTTTTTTTTTTTTTAATTGAACGCCTTCTTTTGGTTGGAATTCAGCCTCCCACAGCAAAGACATTTCAATGAATGCAAGATGAACACACTTAAAATGGCTTCATTTCCTGTTCAATAGCCCCAGCAAGAAGAATAATGCCTTAAAAAACAAATCTTTAATTACATAACACTCAAAACAAATGTCTTGGCTAGTAGGGTCTGTGTACACCCTGTATTTTGATATGTGCCTCATTTCAAATGTTCACATAGTAAAGTTATAAATTACAGTATGGGAACTGTTAGTGAAAGGAGATATATACATGCAGGGTTCTCAGAGGTCTGGGAGGCCAAGGTGTATTTGGTTTTATTACTCAGCAGTCAGCCAGGCCCCATTTACACTACATGACCCTTTGATGTACCAGCTGCAGCCACTGACTGCCTTTAACATTTCTGTCTTAATATATCACCATCATCATTAGTTGAGCTCAGACACTGGACTCGAGACCTGAGTTTAGCATCATCCTCATTTAATTAAAAGAAGTTACATTCAAAGCGATCTTATGCTGGTCATTATGGTATTTTTTTCATACATTTGCCACTTTTTATCATTTGTAGTCTAGTACTGGATGTGTAGCTGCACTGCCTCTCTGAGTTATTTCATACTGATTTGAAACAGTTACAGCTACAACAGCTGAAAATTTTCAGAAAATTTGCTAATGTGAAAATGTAAGTTAAAAATTGTTTAAAAAATGAATGAGAAAATGTCAGCAGAATTAATTGGTAACACTGTCAGCCTCGTGTTGATTTAAATCTGAAAATGAGCTTTATAAGCTGTCCTCCTAACTGCAGTGATAATATTCGAATAAGCGTGTCAAGAGAAGTCATACCAAAACGATGCACAGTGGATGTTATGATGAGGTGGAATCAGTAGGATACCATCACAAACACTTTATTTAACAGATCAGTAATCAGAATCTTTGTCAAGTCAGACAGAGTGGAGGAAACACAGTCAAGTAATTCAAGTCATAGACCAAAAAAGGGGTAACACTTCACTATAAGGTCCACAACCGAGGTCCAAAAATATATTAATACTTACTAAATACATAAATAAATAAAGACATACTAAACTAATGCTTTCATAATGATAAATTAATGCATCCACTAATTCTTAGAGCATCAGGAAGTAAGAAAGTGTATACATTAACAGCCTCTGACTCATGTATTAATAACAATTAATAATGGTATTAACATCTTGCTTACTCATTCTATTAATCAAATCTAATCTGTTAATTAATAGAATGACTTGCAGTGTGTTTCATGTATAGGTTAACCCAAATTATTGGCTATAATGTAAGCTTTGGCAGTTTGAGACCCTATAGTTTTGTTTCCCAACACCTCCAATCGAAACAAAACCCTAGCACAGGATATATTTTAAATATAGTTGTTTTCATCAGTGGTATGAAACATAAACGTTCTAAAATCAACTCTATGCATAACTTTAAGTTAGGCTTTAAGAACTACTCTCATTAGCATGTCACAGTCCGTGTACTTGAATGGCTCAACCTCCTGACACCACACTCATTTTTATAACATCACACCAATAAAATGGGTTGATTTTAATCAGCAACTTTATGGTGCTGGCTTTGAATTGAGAATTGTCTCAAGTTACTTAAATAGCCTAGTTGGGGTTAACCTACATTGTGTACATAAAGACAATTAGTAATTTTAATGTGCTAAGGATTAGAGCATATATTACTTCAATACTTCACAGATTTTGCCATGGTAACTGATGCTGAATATGTTTGATGTATAGCCAGACATGTTCACTAGGCTGAAAAGTTGAGTGACCTGATTTAATCCCCCATGGCTCTGCTTGAAGAGCATCTTAATGACTGGAAAGATAGTGGGTAGTGGTTTTAAAACCTGTAGTTGACAGGCCCTAGCAAGCCTATGACCACCATAATAGTGGTTAATGAGTTAACCACTGGAATGAGTTGTTAGTTACAAAGTGTATGGATAGATGGATTGCATGAATATACATACTAGTTATCTTGAAACAGTGTAGGTCACCAGTATTCTTCTAAGATTTGCACGGTGTGTGCAATACCTGGATGTCCTGAAGTCACAACTCTGTGTAACTCCATGGAACGTAGACCTTCAAACTTGTTGTGTACAGCAAACAGGTGTGGCACTCCCTCCAGCCAATGTCTCTATTCTTCTAGCACATCCTGATCTGCTCTGTCATAATTCTTTCTGTGGAAAGACCTTGGTGTTGTGATAGGATATCTCCTACTCCCACTTTAGATGGTCTTCCTTCACAAAAAAGGGAACGAAAGAGTCTGAATGTTTTAGCAGGGGCACTAAGACTGCATGTACCACAGTGTATAGATATGCCAAATTACATGATTACCTGTTTGTCCAGCATATCACAGAAGATAATTAATGAAGGGGCTAGAGTAGCAAAGGGGCGTTGATCAAGCATTACTTTGTACTTATAGTGCTGCCTAGTAGTGGAGAGGCAGGATAGGTTCTTATGGTGTAAGGTGCTTATTAGCAGACGCAGGGTTCTGTGACATGGGTCATGGATCTTTCTCCAATGGGTCGGTCATCAAGCATAGCTGGAAAGGGGGATTGTAGTAGGTCAGTGAGATGATTTATCTCCATCAATATGAAATTTCAAACTACACCAGAGTACTGTAGGAGTAGGACAGCTGGGAAACACAGAGGGTGATGACGGTAGTGAATTGTCACAGGCATGAACAAATGGGGGGAGTCTTACCCTAGTTTACCTTGAACAGGGGTCTTTCAGAGAAGGTTATCCAGCTTGATAGAGATAATGATAAGTCCATCCAGAGTCATATTCTCATCTCAACAAGACAGAAGAATAGAACCAAAGAATTACACAACCTAAATTATTCACCTATATCCAAAACAACATTATGACATATATATCATAAACTTACCACATAAACAGAATAAACCTAAACATAAAGGCGTAGCAACACGTAATCCTCCTACTGTCAATCACAAAACTTTTACAGTGGAGGTGGCAAACCACCTAATAACTAGCCTATCATAAATTACATTTATTAAATGTAATTGGCGTTTTACAAAATATTTGCGTTTGGGTTTAAATTTACTTTAAAGTTTTGTACATTTCTTCAGATTTACTCTGTCGTTTGTTTGAGAAGATCTAACTATGATGTGTGGAGCATTCAGACAGGCCAAATGAATGGAATGCTAGTGCATGTCATTACGTGCCACTTTTCTACACTCTTCATTACTGATTTTCATGTATCACCAAACAAGAACTGCAAGCATCAGAGGTGTGACTTATACACAAACAATGCATCAAGAATGATGGATTAATTTTCTATGATTTAGCTTTAAAAACATCATGAATGGGACTGAATTATTTATGTATTGGCAGTTCATAAATGCAGCCTTATAGTTACATATTTTAATTGTTGTGTCCCTAAAGATTACTCTTTCTTTCTCTCTGCAGGTCTTACAGGTGAATCTAGTGATGTCAATCCTTCTGTACGTGATATTCCTCACGTACCTCTACTGCGTCTCTATAACTGCCATGAACAAGCAGCGGCCCACGCAGGACCCCATCAACACACTCATTGTTAAGCTGCTGCAGGCTGACATAAGCCGCAGCCGACAGCGGCAAGATGAGGGGAACCAGGATACATCCGTGCTCACTTCCCTCAATGTACCTACAGATACGAAGTACCCCCAGAACATCAGCCCATCTGCCCATCAGTCTAAGAGGGCTATGGCTGATGAGCTGTTGAGGCAGCACAAGCGCTACAACTCACCGCGAGTGTTACTGAGTGAGAGGCCACCCTTGCAACCCCCACCGCTATACCTCATGGATGACTTTGAGGGTGCTCGGGACACTCAGAGCACCAATAAGACGCGCCAGAAGCGTTATGCCGAGCACAAGAGCTACCGTGGTGAGTACTCAGTATGTGACAGCAAGAGCCATTGGGTGACAGACAAGGCCACGGCGGTGGACATCCATGGCTATGAGGTTTCGGTGCTTACAGAGGTCAAGATACAACAGTTGACTATGAAGCAATACTTTTACGAGACAACCTGCCAGAACAGCAAACCAATTAAGAGTGGCTGCCGAGGCATAGATGACAAGCACTGGAACTCACAGTGCAAAACCTCACAGACATACGTACGTGCCCTCACCAAGTACAACAACAAAACGAACTGGAGCTGGATACGGATAAACACCTCATGCGTTTGCGCACTTTCACGCAAACACCGCAGGACATAAAAATAAAGAAAACTAATCCATTGTCTTTCTATTTTACCCTGGGAGGTTGTAAATATGATATAAATTATTATTTAAGTTATATGAAATGCATGTAGTCTATACATGTCTATATGATGTATAAATATATTTGTGTTATTTATTTAAGTTGCTATCAAAGCGTATTCTAAAAAGAGAGACATGGATGGACTTAAGATGACTTAAGACATACAATGCCACTAAGCTAAAAGAGCATTACAGGGTGAAACTATGTGCCTTGCATAAACATCTTCACCAACAGTCAGAGGACATATCACTCCTTTGGACCTAAATCCTGGGATCAGCTGCAATTGAAGTATAAACTTTAGTGTAGTTTTAGCACAACCCCAATTCCGAAAAAGTTGGGACAGTATGGAAAATGCAAAAAAAACAAACAAAAAAAGTCATGTGAAAATTTAATTCACCCTGTACTATATTGAAAACACATTATTAACACATTATTTGATGTTTTATTTTGTGAATTTAATTTATTTTTGAAAATATACACTCATTTCAAATTTGATGACTGCAACACACTCCAGAAAAGTTGGGACAGTTGACTGTTTGCCACTGTGTAACATCACCTTTTCTTTTAATAACACTTATTAAGCGTTTGGGCACTGAAGACACCAGTTGGTTAAGTTTAGCAAGCGGAATTTTCCCCCATTCATCCATTATGCATTTCTTCAGATGTGCAACCGTACGGGGCCTTCGTTGCCTTATTTTGCATTTCATAATGTGCCACACATTCTCAATCAGAGGCAGGTCAGGACTGCAGGCAGGCCATGCTAGTACCCACACTCTCTGTTTACTCAACCATGCAGGCAGAATGTGGATTGGTGCCCTCACAGATGTGCACGTTACCCATTCCATGGGCAATGAAACACCCCCATATCATGACAGACGCTGGCTTTTGGACCTGACGCTGATAACAGCTTGGATGGTCCTTTTTCTCTTTGGTCCTGAGAACACGATGGCTGTTTTGTCCAAAAACTATTTGAAATGTTGACTCATCGGACCACAAAACACGATTCCACTGTGCTACTGTCCATCTCAGATGAGACCGAGCCCAGAGAAGTCGGCGGAGCTTCTGGACAGTGTTGATGTATAGCTTCTGCTTTGCATAGTAAAGCCTTAACTTGCATCTGTGGATGCAGCAGCGAATGGTGTTGACTGACAAAGGTTTACCAAAGTATTCCCGAGCCCATGTCAGGATATCCATTACAGACTCATGACGGTTTTTAAGACAGAGACGTCTGAGGGATCGGAGATCACGTGCATTCAGAAGTGGTTTTCGGCCTTGCCCTTTACGCACTGAGATTTGACTGGATTCCTTGAATCTTTTAATTATATTGTGCACTGTAGAAGGTGAGATGCCCAAAATCCTATTTGTCTTTGGAGAATGTTGTTCCCAAAGTATTGGATTATTCTGTTGGCAGATTGGCGAGCCTCCACCCATCCTTGCTCTTGAATGACTAGACCTTTTTTGGAGGCTCCTTATATACTATGATTAAACAATTGCCTCACCTGTTTCACATCACCTTCTTATTTCAACTTCTCACATCGTTATTAGTCCTAAACTGCCCCTATCCCAACTTTTTTGGAACGTGTTGCATGCAACAATTTAAAAATAAACATTTATCTTCAAAAAACTATGCAGTTGAATAGGTAAAACATGAAATACCTTGTCATTATACGTTTTTCGTTTAAATACAAGTCAAAGTACATTTACAAATCACTCCTCTTTGTTTTTATTAGCATTTTTCATACTGTCCCAACTTTTTCGGAATTGGGGTTGTAAAAAAAAAAAAAGGTCTTATGCTCAGAAAAGTGTAAATTACATCCTCATCATTCATCAACAGTATTGCTCCAGTCTGTGCTACTGATATTGTGCTGTCAGTATGTCTGGGAAAACGAAGTCATAGTTCAGATGATCTCATTCACTTTGAAGAAATATGCCACAGAGCATATGAGATATATGTGTATCGCAAAATGCATGGAATAATTAAGAAATATATATTTTTGTATAACTCATCTACTTGTGCACAGAATGCAATGCATATGGGTATACTGGTCATACAAACCTATGTACAGAAAAAAAAATACTTAACAGCAAATATCCGAAACATTGTACCCCCGAAGATTAGCAGTACAGCAATGAACTCAAGAAGTTGAGTCCAATATTTTTCATAAACTTGGACGGAGTCTATTTAAAAGGTGGTTTCAGTGGAAAGTCTGAATATTTAACCTTGTGTGAAACTATATCAATGATTGATATATTGCCTCTGATCACAATAATCCAATCATTGTTCAACTTTTCACATTCCTTTGCCACATAAAACCTAGTTTACCAGACACTAAGCCTCTGACACAGCTCAATCCAGAGCACAGTTGCTTCTTCTGAAGTTGTCAATCATATACTACTGCCAATGGTTCATTTTCCAATCACTCTATAGCAGAACAACAGCAAGCCACTAAAAACTACTAAACTAAACTAGCTGTTATCAATGACAAAATTACACAGAGGATTAAAGCTGTACTAAGATAGTGTACATACTGGGATTTGAGTACCATTAAAAGGGTTTGCCTTTCTTGGGGTTATTTAAAGGATTATCACTGGGGACACTTAAGAAAACCTTAAGAAACAAGAAAACTTGTTGATTTCTCTCCGTTTTTGGTAGGTGACACATTAAATATGTGGAAACTAGTCTCTTGATACCAGTAGGGTTTTGTTCTTAGTACCTTACCACCACCTCAAATGGCAAATGTTTTTTTCCCAACAGTTTTTTTCTTGTTTCTCTGTGCTATGCTGTTACATAGTTTTATATAAAAAGAAATGATACAAATTGTCTATCTTTCACTTTACAAGTTCATCTGATTACCAAAATGTTTCTCTTTGGAACTGGGTATAGTAATATAAAACTGGATGCAATAGCTTCCATTAATTGTCTGTCCTGTCCTAACCTATGACTGTTCACTCTATACCTCAAATAAGCATATACAATCACAACAGATGTCTTCTTAATGAACTGCTAAAAGCTTGATCTGGTTTGAATCATGCTGTGGTTGTTATGACTAACAGGTTGTACACTGGGGACCCATTTACCAAACAAACTGTTTGAATCCCAGGCTTGTTTTTTTTTAAATTTATTTATTATTTTATTTTTTAACCACACACAAATAAAATATCGCGTGCCCTTTAAAAGAAAGGGTCCATTTCACAGCAAATAGTTCCTAAATCTAGGCAATGTACCATCTAGAATTTAAGACTTCCAGATGTTACCATTGTTCAATGTTCCCCTGGCTCTTTTAGAGGATATACAGACAGGTTGCCACCATGATATCATCATCAATTCCACACCAGTTCCACCTGTGCATCCCGAGATAGTAACACTAGTATTCTAGTAAGGCTATATACACCTCAATATGTTGTTGTTTCTAATAGAACATTTTTGTATTTGTATTATTTTCTATTATTAGAGAAAAAGTGTATACACACACACACACACACACACACACATAATATATATATATATATATATATATATATATATATATATATATATATATATATATATATATATATATATATATAAGAGAGAGAAGCTGGTGCTTTACAGCTCAGGGGTCAGCTATGCTTAAACAGGTCCATCTTGGTTTCTCAGGTGACTGTAATAACAGCCGCAAAACATCCCATAGGGTCATGGAAGAGACCCTGTACCCTATAAATCCATTTGAAATAGTACTACTGTAGTGTCCTATAAACTTTTTAAAGATTTTTAAAGATGTTTCAGACAAAGGTCTTCATCAGCTGTGCATGTAAAGTGCTTGGGAAATATATATATAGGATGTTGCATTTCGTTTAAGGCCAGGAGTGCAAAAATCCATTATCTATATTTGTGTCAAGATATGCATTGTTGTGAAACATTAATAATTATTGTATTGTACATAAATGTGTGTTGGTGCATTTAAAAACACAAAGAAATATCAAGAGAGCATCTGATTAAACCAGATAAGGCTCTCTAGGCCAGTCAAATTATGACTGACAAACTCTGCCTGCTTTGACTGAATTTTTGGGCGTGAGTGTATGAGAGAGTTCAACACCATTCAGATGTCAGCTAACATTAAAAACAGAACAGGATATGTCCTACGTTTCATTTGGTATTCCAGTGGGATGCCTCCTCCATTTCTATCTGGAACTATAGGAAGAAAGTACATACAATTCAGGAACTCACTTTGCTCTTATTTCCCCTGGAAGCTCTAGAGATTGAGCCTACACATTCATTTCAACACATTCTCTTTCCTGTTAAGCTGAAGCTAACACTGGAGTCTGGAAGGCGTGCAGCCATACACACCCTTGACTTTGCTCATGTTTGGATTGTCTTTAATTCATCCAGTGCCACATTCCAACATGTATTGTACTGTGTGTAAAAGTCCCTGCTGTTGTAGTGCATACTGTATACAATTGCTGCTTTAATTATGATGACCCTGATCATGGAACCACTGCAAATGCTGAAATCCAAGGACAAGTACTCTCTTTTTATTGACGAATACTTGCAGCTTTCAAAAGGAGAATGTGCCAAAATATTCGATTCATGGACCACCTGATGTTTTAAATGTCTGATATTTTACCTGATATTTAAAAAAAAATCTGCTTATGTCAAGACTGAGTTAACTGTGACCAATAACAGAGCTCTATTTTAATAAGATAAAGATATGTATGTTGGATGTTTCTTGTTTAGTGAAGTAGTTTCCATTTAATTCACCCTTACTGACCTGATGTCCCTACTTGTTTGTCTCTGTTTGTTTTTGTCCCTCTCTTCACTTATCTGGCTAAATATGCTCCATCTTGGTCTATGATACTTGAAGAATCATTGTGAGAAAAAAGGCCAACCACATGCAATGACACTTAACTCCTGTTTCCACAAAGCCTTCTCTGAATAAATGTGTTTGTATAATATTTATAACATGTGATCTGATCTATATTTGTTGAGGAATAAAAACGAGTACAATGATTCTCCTAAGCAGCATGTGATGGGTGCAAATCCAATAATTCACACAGCCATGTGGAGCATGTGACCTTTTCGATACCACAAAATGGAGTATGACTTTCCCTCAGTGATTTAAAAGTTATTTTGGGTTACCACATTCAGGTCATGAGCCAATCAGGCCAATCCACGTGAATAAAGATTAAATCAAAAAATAAATAAATAAATAAATAAAATAAAAAATAGAAAGGAAAAGTAAGTATAGCAGGTTGGTATTCAGGTTGGAATAATAGATTGTGGGGTATGCCTGAGACCAGAAATATGGGAAATATAGAAAGAAATACAGCAAATCATGTTCAAAGCATGCAGGGAGAAAACATCTCTGTAATGTAGTTAATGGGTGTAATACTCTTGTGTTTATTTTTAAGAGTTCTTAAATGAATAGTTTGGCCAAAATTAAACTTACAGTTATCCCTGCTCTAAAAAACTCTAAGGCTTTTGGATTGAAATTGGATTTCATCAAATTCTTAAAGGTTTTCATGACAGATTTTCTGGTTCCTATTAAAATTCACATGAACCCAACAGGGCCTTCTTTCATGGGTGATGATTACCGTCAGAATGAAATTAGATAAGCTATTAGGAACCTTTAGAAACAATTGGTTCCACTAAATGACCATTATGGACCACCAGAAACACATTAAAACACTCTAATGGATCTCTAATGGGTCCTAATGATTTTCTTCCAGCAGGGAAGAAACTATTTAGCTATCTATATACTAACATACATACAGTAAAATACAGTACAGTAGCAACATGTCATCAAATGCTGACTGAAATTACCATTCTGATATAATTTTCCAATTTTCTTTGGATTTCAAGGCAATTTAAGTTTCAGAGAGGGTTAGACTGTCATCTTGTCTTTTAATAATAGCATGGAATAAGCAGACACAAGGAGGGAAGTTGTAGTGTCACGCATATTGTGTACAGACCTGTAGAGATGTTCTTTTAGTAGTTTTCTTGGGTATTAAAAACACAAGAAATCAAAACAACACATTCTGAACATAGGGTACAGAGAATACAGTGACAGAAACAACTCCAATCAGTTAAGATTGATGAGATGTTAGATTTTATTAGCATACTAGTGGCAGCTCTAGCATGCCTGTGTTGAAATAGCTGTAATGTCTGCTCAGTTTCGTCAGGGTATATCACTTATTGAAATAGGTTGACCACCACATAAGATCAGCAGGATACCTAAAGGAGAACTCACAAGCACTCACAAGCTGGATTCCTCTTTCCTAGGTGAGTTAGCTGGTTCACTGCTGATAGACTGGTATGTAATGTTGTTAAAACGTAACACACTGGAGATGGAACAGCGGGATCGGTACGGAACAGCAAAATATGAATGAAATTTCATTAGCATCTCATTGTGTATACAGGAGAGGAATTGAACCATTCGATTTACATTGGAACGGGTTACTAGCACGTTCATTTCTAAAGCATGTTTGCTGAGTGTTCTACATATCTGTGACCAGAAGACATATTTAAGTACTTTAAACTGAGACAGAATAATTTGAAAAGCAAGGGAATTTTATAGGAAATACAAGTTTGCTTACTTTTACTCTACTTTCTTTGAAGTATGGCTTACATGAAGAGCTTTGCAGCAATTCCTATGTCTAAGGTAAGTGGCGTAATTTTCATACTCCGGTTTATGTGTGAGGTGATACTGTCAAATTGCAGTTGCTGTGGCTGAATTCTGCCAGTATTGTACTTCGACATCTCTTCTTTAAGAAAATATAAATATGTTTTGCCTAAATAATGCTTGATGGTGTTTTTATTTATGTATTTATTTTATTTTATTCACTTTCTAAACTTGTCTTGGCAAACAAACAATCTTCTTTAACTTTAACCAGAATTTAAAATGCTAAAACTTTACTTCTGACTGAGATACATACAAAAGAGAATATTTCAGTTCAGGAAAGCCTGTTTTATATAGTTTTCAGAAATACAGTATATATAGTAGATAGATAAATGTCAAAATGTGACCATGCGAAGGGTTTTCACAGGCCACCAGACATACCCTTTGTAACAATTCTGATTGTTCAACCTTTAAAGATAGAGCTCTGAAAGAACTGAATCTGCTTATTATCTTTTCACATTTGCTGATTGTTATGAGCTGATAATATGAAGCTGTGACAGGCTGTTCCCTTCACAGTGTATGAGAGACATGTGCAAAGAAGAGGACTATGCTTTCTTAAACAACCAGAAAAGTAGGGAACTAGGCAAGACTCCAAAGGAGAGCACATTTCGTGAGAGCGAGTGGCAGCAGAAACAAGAAGAAAGGGTAAATAAACCTCTACGATCCATCCCAAAAACATTTTCAATGAGTTTTTGCCCATGTTTATTAATATGATTTGATAAATGTGTGTGGTGGGTCCTGAAGCTCCGCCGGAGGTTAGACCGAGAGCAGCAGGAGCAGGAGAGGCAGTGCGAGCTGGAGAAACAGAGGAGGGTATGATGCTCTGGGGGCCAGCTTAACCATCAAAGCTATATTAATCTGCTGAGATAATGCTATTTATATGCATGTCTGATAACCCACTCTGTTGTCTTGCCAAGCAAAACAAGCCTTCCTCAGCAGACTAACTTGCAAACCTAATTGTGCTTGATTGCCTTATTGGTGCAATGCAGTTGCATATGCAATGGCCTCAGCTTAGCAAAACAAATCATGTGGTGTAGAATTAGAGAAAAGTGCTATAATATAACCACACATCCCTTCCCATAAACAGCAGACGGTGTGAGTGTATGGTGAGTTAGATGTCAGAGACTCAAGGATGAGTTGTATAATAAGCAAGAAGCTTGAGAATAGGCTCAGAGATGGTATGTGTGTCTGTGTATAAGGAGAGAAGCTTTCCAGCTGCATGCTGTTGACTGCCAGCACAGTGATGGTCTAACAAGATTGTGTGAGGTCACTAAAGGACAGATTGTTGTTGTTGTTTTCATTTGGTCAGCAATTATGGGAAACTCTTGCTATACCATTCTACTCTTGTTTCATTTGATAGGTGTGAGACACTATTTACAATCGCATGAAATTAATTAGCACTTCTTTTATTGTTCATGTTCCAAGTTAACTTGGTTTTATTTACCCCTAAAATTTCAAATGAATGGCGGAAACTGGTTACACTTTCTAATGTACTAGAACTCCACTCCATCCTATTAAATCAGTCACTGCCGTTGTCTGATTCAAATAAATAAACAAACTTTACAGACCCCCATCCATCCCCCTAAAGACAACACTTCCCCACCCACCCACATCGCCCCCCACCTCCCCCTGGGGACCTGGGTGTGAATGTGTTGAGTATCTGAGGAATGAGGTGCTGGAACATGTTGTTAAAATTCAGAACAAACAGAGGCTCCATGTTCTGATGTATTCCATATGCTGAGAAGTTTACAGGTTCTATAGGCATAGCTCTGTTCCTCAAGGAGCTATACTATTACCACAGCGGAAACAGGAGAGTCCACACAAGAGATATTTGAAGCGTGAAACAATAGAGGTCACACGCCCAGCCCTATCGCTCCGTATCGACTGGATCACGCTAACATGAACAGTAATGCCTGTCTCTGAGCCACACAGGAAGCAATTTTTCAGAATTAGGTATTATGAAGTATTCAGGGTTAGCCCAAAGGTCTTTGAGAAGCCATCACTTATCAGAAGATTCCAAAGTCGATTAATGCATAAACCATCTTGTTTGTCAAGGTAACAATTGAAAATGATGCAAGTCTCATATCTGCAAACTGCTTCTGCAAAGCTTGGTGAGATCATTTTAAGAACTGGGTATTTCTCGTGTACTTGCCATATTATCCTGGAGTGTTGGACTGTAGTGTGTGATGGGGTTGTGTATGTTTTCTTAAGGAGAAAGAGGAGCAATGGAAAAGCCATGTGGCAGGCCTAGCATCTGAGCGTGAGTCTCTCCGCGGCAGATTACACAGGCTACGTGAATTCAGGGTGAGGTAGCCCCTTGATCACACACACACACACACACACACACACACACACACACACACACACACACACACACACAATAAATTGATTAACCACACAGATGTGGGAGTCAGGGAAAGGCTGACCCAACTACACCAGATGTTACATACAACATGCTGAGCAGTGCCAAGCCAAGACCAACACAAGCGCTAACCACAAAAAATAGCAGTACACAAGTGGTCACAAATACAATTCCTATGCTGAATTAAACAACTCCTAAAAGTAAACAGTGCTCTGAATTAAAACAGAAGTTGTGACACACGGCAGTTGTATGGCTTACCAGAAAACAACTAAAATTAACATCCAAAATACCATTTAAATTACAAGTAATAGGTTATAAAAAGTAATACATATAAATGAATTTAAAAAAGAGAGAAGATTCCACACACTAGGCAGCTCCCAGTAATTTTAATTCCACAAAAATATTTGAGGCTAAAAGTAGCTGTACACTTTGTCAAATTTTGTCAAATATGTTGGCACTGACTTTAGTACAGATAGTGGAATTAATTCCCAGCTTCTCAAGAGAGCAGCTTTTAGGATTTTCATCCTGAATTCAAGCACTGAGGACTTAATGAAGACATTTGACCTTTGATATAATGGCTACTAAGGATCTGTTGTACATTACTAAACACAATTACCTTTTGTAATTCTTTTCCCATTTAAGCTCAAATAGTTTAGTACCTCTTTGCAGTGCTTACATTGTAATAGCACGTGTATATTTTCTTGGTGTTTGTGTCATAATGTAATGATCTTTGGTCATAAGGCCTGTAATGTGTTAATGCAATTAATTTTTTCTTAACTGATGGGTGTATCTCGTGGTATGTGGAAGTTTATGTGTATATACAGATATTTAATGCCTGTTTGGTATGTGTGTGTGTCTATTAAAGATGGAAACATAGGATTTTTATGGGAGTAAGTGGAGCTAACCAGTGTGCAGACCCTACTATCCAGTTCCATTAATAAGGCTTAGCACATACAATACAGTATATTTGATTTGATTGATAAGAGCAGCATCCTAAACCACAAATTTAACTAAATTGATTCAGAAAGTAGGCCTAGCATATAAACACAACATTTGAACAAACTTGCAATTGGTAAGGTTTGTTGCTGGATGCTTTCTATAGCTCTGTTCACTTTATTCATCTGTTAACATGTAACTTTCCCTTTACAGGACTTTCAGAAGAGAGTGTTGATGCAGGATCTGGGCCTGGAGCCCGGTACAGCCAGTGAAAAACTCACTCAGCTTCTTATGAGACTCTAACAACGGTTATTGCATGGTAAAGAAACAGATAACTGATATTATTATGTGAATGTAAAGAATACAGTTTTGAGTGGCAAATTAAGTACTGAAGTTATATGCAGTAGGACCCCCGTATCTGTGGGGGATAAATCCCGAGCCGCCCAGTGGATGCCTGAAACTGCGGATAGTAGCGAGTAACTAATAATAGAACAATTATAATAATAAAGGTTATGTGAATGTGGTCTCTCTTTCTCTAAAATATTTATTGTATTGTACTCACCCTTCTTCTTCTTCGTTCTTCTTTGTTCTTCTTCTACGCTGGACAAAGGGATGATTAATGTCCCGGGCAGCACCGCATGAGATTTCATCACGTAACTCAGAAGGGAGCATAATTTAAATTATGAATGTTTACTGTGTTTCTGGAACTTTCTGTTTAATTTTTTTGGACCGCAGTTAAGTGAAATTGTGTTAACTGAAACAGTGGCTATGGGGATTTTATTGTATTGTGCTAATTAATGTTAGAGTAGGCCTATGGTGCAAGCCAAGATATTTCTGCATTGTAGCTAAAAAGAAATTTGCAAATGTGTAAAACTAATAATAGTATAGACCATGACTGTGTGCATTATGAGTATAGTAGAGTGACAATAAATTGCTAAATATAAGCGGGAACTGAATTCTCACATCACATCTACGAGGGTATCAGCTGACCGTATTTCCCGTGATGCTGTGGGCTTAAGTGCGGTTATGTTGATCTTACATAAAAATGTTTATTTAGATTTGTGTCTTCTTTAGGAACCTTAGACTGATATGCATGACTAGTGTGAAAGAGAGAAAGAAAGAGAAAGACAGAAAGAGGGCCCCAACAGTTCACGTCTAGCATTAAATAAAGGAGATTCTCGGGAGTCATGTTGCAGCGTGTCTGGCCCCTGAGGGCAGGAAAATGCCAGACTCAAGTGTCTCTCTCTTTCTTTCTTTTACTGCAGTACATGCAGGAGTGCACCTAAATTCACATCAAACACTGTTGCACCTATTCTAGTCTATTCAGTCTTATTAATGAATGATATAATCAACTAAATAAAAATAGTCTAAATGTGTGTTGTGAAATACTAGAATACTATATAATCATCTATACAATTGCGTGGGATGTGTGTTGCTAACAGCCTAGTGTTGTTGTGTCGCTGAAAAGGATTAAGATATAATTGGCAAGCTGTTCTGGTCTACCTGCTTAGGCTACATTATCACGCAATCACCTTGCAAGATCCATCCGCCGTTCTTTTTTATAATATTACACAAGCTTTTCCAGGCACACTCTGCCAATCATCCATCCAGTGTATGAACAATGCTTCCTTCACAACTGCACGAATAGATGGAGATCTAGCAAAGGGAAATAAATGATGAAAATATTGTACAAATCAGTCTTGTGGACTTAACTATGGAATGTGCGATGGGCAGGGCTTCCCTGTGCATATGTGCGCACACATACAAAATGGAGGAGTTTGGAAATGTACACACACAAAATGGAAGAATTCTAAGGTGTAACCAACACTTGAAACCGTGTGAAATTTAAGTATGTACCATCTTCGGTTAAAGAGGAGTTGCCCTAGAGGAAATTCTGGGAAAAGGATATGAGTGTTGCCCCTCTGTGCCTATACTTCTGTATACTTTACACTCTAGGCTTGTAAAATGCCTCCAGCTCTGAGGTACACACATCCATATGCATGCACATTCAGTAGGAAAGCAGGATACAATAAAATGAGTATCATAAATAACTAATACACATACATACAGTGGAATGCTTTCATGAAGTTTTTAATGTCTCTTGGCTTGATTCACTTCACTCTGTCAATCCCTGTTTAAGAAATGCTAGAGGCAGATTATTGTCACTAATCTCCTCCCAACTGCTACCACTTTAACTACTTGCCAGTGAAAAACTCGTTAGAAAAACAACTGACATCATACATTTGTAACTATTGATTATTATGCTGTTATACAAAACACTAGACTGGGCAAGGTCATCTAAAGGTTCATTTATTCATTAAATAAAACATAAATGAATCGATCATGTTTCTGTATAGCTGCGCAGTACACCTAAACCCAGACGACACCTGTAATGACGTCTAAGTCATTAGCCAGCCAAATGACACACTGACTGGAGCTTTATTAAATTATTCATCCATCAGACTGCCGTTAGTAGAGAGAAAAGATTATAATTACAGGGTGAAGCCAGTCTTTTCACCATATCACATTCTCATATAATAACATGAGTTTGCACAAAGATTATATCATCAACAAAATATACTTGAGCAGAGCCCAGGGCTTGTAGCAGGAAGATATGATTAATGCCACATGTATGATACAAACCTATTTTAATGTCTCTGGCTACCCACAATGCCCTCTTCCATTTAAATATACTTTCAATAAATGAGCAATAATTACTTCCGTGCAAGCATACTGTTACAATAAAGTTAGATGGCACAGCTAGCTAGTATAAAAGTGTACAAATGGAATAAATTTATTGAATGTAATGCCTTCGTAGCTACCAAGTCATACACAAAATATTCTCTTATGTATGGGATCATTTCTTCACACCAGCCTGGTTTGTTGACATTTGAAACTACTGTATAACACTCATAGAATGGCACTCATGTACATAGCTCTTCCTCTAAGCTATGGAAACTGATTAATGAATAAAAAAAAATCACATTGCTGCATTGGTGATATGAAAAGGAAGTTTGCGTAAATTCACAAATAATTCATAAAAGGGGCAAATGATCTCTTGCCCTACTTTGGGGACCTGCAGCTACAATTCCGCACTCAAGAATGCAGGCATTGCAGGCATTGTCCATGCCCATAAAGCAACAGAACACAGTGCACTGCCAACATAGAAGCCCAATGAGTCATTTGAGGAAAACAGAGTGTGACAGCCAGATGTTGGTCTTCTTTTCCCAGCCTCCTACTGCGTTTATCAGTCCCTGGCTGAAGATGGCCAATCTTGGGGGAGAATAATGTGTTTCACCAAAAAGCAGAAAACTGTACGATAGTCATAAACATGGAAGAAGAGCTAAGCTGCAGACTTTGAATATTAGATCAAAAGGAGACTGCACATGCTTTGTAAGAACTTAGAAGAGATTAGATAAATGTGTAAACTTTAATATAGAATGAGATTTTAATTCCATATTTCCAGCTATATATGCTCTACATATGGTTGACATTATCTTGGCTCATGTATCTGACTTCTCTGTGCATAATCACTATTGACTGCCTTTTCCAAGTGAGAAATTGAACTAATACATACAACAGAATAAAAACAAACAAACAAACAAACAAAAAACAATAATAATAAATAATGAGTTATAAAAGTGAAACGGCTTATTAGTTGACCCTAGGCACAAACAAAACCTTGCCTGGTAACACATACCTCAGCCTTAATATCTAGTTTACTTATGAGAAAACTAAACAATTTACTTTGTGAAGAGTTCCATCTTTAAAGAAAGAGATCTGTAACAAGTTTGACACCCATCAAGTTTTATGTATTGTTTTTTTTTTTTTGTACAATACAATTTGTGCAATAATGTAGTTCATGTTCCTTATCCCTAATAAACAAATAAATGTAACATTATTCAGATAAACAAATAAAGCCTACAGTGATGTTGTTACCTGAGAAAACGAAAGGGAATAATTATTTGCTGTGATACGCTACATTTTATAAAATTCGCAAAGCAGCTTGGGTTTGTGCAGTTTCACAAACTGTTCAGTAAGCATGGGCCAGATGTGAACATTAGTTTTTGAGTCCTGTCAAAAAATATCTTCCTCTTAGTTTAAGAACAGATGGGGGGCTAATGGGTGAGAGGCCCCGAGATTCTTGGTCTTTCTTTCCAGTGTCTGTGCTCTCAACCAGTTGCGCTTTGCATGGGATGAGGTCCTATGGCAAGCAGTCCTATGAAGCCTTGGCTTAGAGACCAGGATGAGATCGCCTCTGCGGACTGTGTGGATACATCACAGCTTTAAAAGCAATCAAAACACGCCGCCTGTGGACATATGCTCAGACATACAGTACAGAGATAGATATATAATGACCTCTCTTGCATTAGCTCCAGTGAGAACCACTGTATGGAGGGTTCTAATTCACCTCAAGAACTGAGTGGAAAGCTTAGCCCTACCCTCTGTCCTCTGCTAGTCCTCCATTCTGAGTATGGGCACTCTGAAAATCTCATGGCCGGCTAACCCCTCTTGCCGACCCCTCCTTGCCCCGTTCACACTGCTGTCTGTGTGCCCCCATCATGATGGGGCGACGTGGAGGCCTGGCGGGTAAATTGGCTAAAGCTGGCAGCACGTGCGCGGGTTCGGGGACGGGAAACAGCAGTGGTATCGTCAGCCTGGGTGAGGTTGGGCAAGGGAGCCTGGGGCTCAGAGATTGGCTGCACCTGCTTCCTGGGCTCCTGCAGCAGCAACTGGCCTGATTCTTTTGAGAAAAGGCTATGGATGAGCTGAAGCTTCTCCTTCTCCTCCTTCATGAAGACATCTACCAGCAGGGTCTTCTCCCTCTTAATCTGTTCAGTGATGTTCTTGGGCACATCTGGGATCACCCAGGCCACCAGGAGTCCTAAGAACATTACCAGGTTCTGGAACACACACGTGTACATATCAAGACACAGGGTAATGAGAAAGAAAGAAGGGTGAAGGTGGTCATAATGAAGTGGGGCAGGAAACAATAGGTAGCTTGCTTAAGAATGCAGACAAAGTATCTCTTAAGAGTATCACTATATGTGTTTCTTTACCCTGACAAGACATCATGGCATTATATTACATTTGCTTCCCTTTGCCAATGTTATCCATTACATTCGGTGATTACTAACATACATGGTTGAAAGGTTACTTTGAAAATGTATTCTGTTACTGCTTCCTGATGACCTAATTAAAATTGTACTAAGTAACATAATCTAACCTCAAATCAGCTGCCTTTTCCAATATCAATCCATTAATTTTGGATTATCTTCCATGTAAAAGCTACGTTCATAAATTAAAGTTTTTTTCAATAATATGCCAGTGTTGCCACCATAATGAAATTATCTTAGAAATTCCTGTTGTATTCTTTTACTGCTAAGCCCTGCGAAGGATGTAGTAAGTGCAGTCATTTAACAATCAAACCACCATATTATGTTAGGTGCCTAAAAAGTGAGTTAATTTTAGTTTTCTTTTTTATTTGGACTGATGCATAAAAAAGAGAATGTTTTTTTTCTGACTTTCTCACATCACATGGTTAAAGTGGGGGGTCCAGCACAACAGCTGGTCAATTTCATTTATTTCCTCATTAGGAGAACTAAAGCATAGGTGGCATGTTCTCAACTGCAACTGAATTAGAGAGTTATGTTGTAGCATTTGCATGCAGTGAAATTTGGGTAGTAAAACATGTTATATTTTATGTCTGGGGAAACCTGACTGCATAATAGCTAATAGCTAATAGCTCATTCACAACTCTCTGAGCAGTATTGGCATCACTTTGTTTTGAAAAGTGGTAGGGACAAAAATGGGTGGTGGTCACTAACCATTGTACCTTACTGCACTACTCGTTTTGCTCTTTTTTAAAATAAATTAATATACTTGTGGACTGTGATTAGAATTGGAAATACACTTAATTTCAGCTTTTCAACAATGCATTGACGTATATATGCATCACAAATAGAAATCTGAATGACCAAAACATTATATAAAATATTTTCACAACACCTAGCAAGGTCATACAGCAGACCAATCAAAACACCCAAGATAAAACAGCAAACTTACATTGTCACTTCAGCTAAAATGTACCCATTAGTTGCACAATTCTTGTGTGTGTATTAAGATTCTACTTCTAATTACTAACATGTATTTAGTATTTAATACCAGGACAACTTGCTAGCTAAAGCAGGTGTGATGCCAAATTTGGAAGAATTACGTCCGTCAGACTCACACCCACATCAATTTCCCCCATCCAATCAAATAATAGAGTGAAAGTCCGCCTGCCTGCCTAGTGGATCAAGAACTCAGTTGAGTTCAATCAGTCGTGAACTGCGTAAAACCTAATGTAAAACATGAATGAAAGCCACAAAAATAAATAAATAAATAAATTGTGGGGTTTCTTTATTGTAATTTTTTCGTGTTTTATAAAATCTCCCTCTTGTGTTAACATCCCCCGCCCCACATGTACTGTAAATGCTATGAATCATTGTGTACCGGTGTGGTTAGATCTCGCGAAACCCTAGCCACTCTTTAGTAGCAGCAAATATGCTCTCGCGAGAGTTTCACTATTAAGTTTTAAGTTTAAGTAAGTTTTACTATTCATCGTTTATCCCGTTGTAAAGAGCTGATATTCTGGCCGGCACAAATAAAGTTTATGTTACATGTATGAATTATATTATGAAGAATGATGGTTTGTAAATGGTTTTCCTTTTATACCTACTTTCTGCAAACTATTTTTCAGTGGCTTTTAAAAAGTAGTTGGGACACAATCGACTTTGGCAAAAAGTGGTGGGGACATGCCCCACCCGTTCAACCTGCAAATGACGCCTATGCACAGCAGCATAGAACCACACACAATGTGATGCCTGTGCATTATTTTATGAAATGTGAAAAAAATTCAGCTCCTGGCTGAGAGAAGCTGTTTCACAAGGATTGGGGTGGAAAGTTGCCAGCAATACCTGGAATAGTATTACGAATCCCAGTCGAGCTGCTAGGATTGACCAGTACTGTTTGGAGAACTGGTAGGGCTGTGAAGACCAGGGTGGTTCCCTGTAATCCTTATACCTGCAGACAAAATCACAGTTAAACATGTGTGCTTACAGGCAGAGGTATTTCATGCAGCTGTCTTCCTCCGATAGATCTTCCTGTATGGCCATAAAACAAGAGGATGTGTGCCACATATGTTTTTAGCATGCTACATGATTTAAGACAATAAAATTTTATGAATCAGTGTAGGATTTTTAATAGGCTTTAAACAACCAAGGAGGCAAGAAAACACTGTCTTTCCTCTTAACACCATTTCTGTCTCTAGAGTTGCTGTACAGTTTGTTTCTCTCCATGGGTTTCCTGATAAAGCCAAGTGAAGAGGGTAGAAAAACATTTCAAGAGCTTTCAGGTTTTCACTACCCATAATGAAATAGATATGGAACAAAGTGTTTATGTTTTATCAGCTAAAGTCATCAAATTCCACTATAGTCAGAATGTTATTATAAGATCCTAGTGTATAGATATTGTCAGCAAAGTATTATTAGGTTTTCAGTTTGCATAGTATTATATTAAACTGGCTATAACCTATTGGGAAAGTTCCATAATTTTTTTTTTTTGCTTATTGAGTTATGAACGCTGTGACACTTCAATGAAGTTCCTACTTTGATTTAATGACCATATATCTATTTTAAACATGTAAAAGTAGATTCACCAAGCAAGCTATAACTCCTGATACTGAAGTAGCAGTTTCAGGAAATACAGTATTTACAGTGCATATACAAGCTCTACACACTCCTGGTAAAATTGCAAGTTTTTGTGATGTAAAAAATTTAACCCGAGATAAAATGTATTTTTCCACATTTAATGTGACATAAGCAACCAACAATTAAGTGAAAAACAAATAAAAATGTTTAGGGGAAAAAAAGAAAAATCTTATACAATAGCCTGGTTGCATCTTCTTGGTTTCATCTGACTGCTGAAGCCATGGTCCCCAAAGAGCTTACAACGCATATATGGGATCTCATTGTTGAAAGGTATTGAGCAGGAGAGGGGTACAAAAAAATGACAAAACATTAGATATATCATGGAACATCATGAAGGCCATCATCAACAAGTGGAGACATTACCAAGAACAGGACATCCATCTAAAATCGATGAAAGGACAAGATGTAAATGTTCAGGGAGGCTGCCAAGAGACCAACGGCAACATTAAAGAAGCTGCAGGAATATCTGGCAAGTGACAACAATCTCTTGTATTCTTCACTTGTCTGGGCTGACTATGGGGTAGATGGAAAAAAAACATCCAAGCCTACCTAGATAAACCCAAACCATGGGACAAAATGTGTTATGGTCTGAGACCAAGGTAGAATTTTTGGGCATAAGTCTAAAATATATGTTTGACGCAAAAACAGATTATAATCCAAAGAACTCCATACCCACGGTGAAGCATGGTGGTAGCAGCATCATGCTCGTGGATAGCTCCAAATACCAATCTATTTTGACACAAAACCTGCAGGCCCCAGACAGCTAAATATAAAGAAAACTTTCATCTTCCAGCATGACAATGGCCTAAAGCACAAATCCAAGTCAACAAAGGAATGGTTTCAGAAGTAGATAATCAACAGTTTGGAAAGACCAAATCATAGCCCAGATGTAAATCCTATTCAAATCTAGTGGAATAACTTGAAGAGGGTGGTGGACAGGAGATCCCCTTACAAGTTGATAGACCCGGAGAATTTTACAAGGAAGAGTGGGATAAAATTGCCAAATCAATATATTCGAAGTTGGTAGACTTAAAAAAAAAATAAACAAAACAAAGTGCTGTATTACAAGCAAAAGGTGTTTAACAAAGTATTAGTTAAGGTGTGTGTACACTTATGCAACCCATTTATTACAAAAAAAAAAAAAAAAACGTTAGTTTTTCCCTTAAAATGTTTCTATATGGTTTTCATTTGAATTTTATTGATTGCCATATCACATTTAAGGTGGGAAAATGATCTGACATGATTTATCTTACTTTTATCTTACTTACTATTTTTTTTTTAATCACAAAAACCTGCCATTTTAACGGGGTGTATAGAATTTTTATATCCACTGTATGGCTCAGATCACAGCTGATTAGATTAAGGCATCCTTATCCACTGCACAATTTCTGAGCAGTGTCTATATATTATTTAGACACTACTCCCTTCTTACTATCTTTTGCTACTTTCCTCACTCCCTTATCCATACATTTATTTATTCAGTCCTTCAAACACATATATGAACCAAGGATGACATATAACACTGATATATCAGTATACTAACAGTATGATATAGTGGGTATCACCAGGTGGCAATTCTTAATACTAAATACTGTAATAAATTACTGATTGGACATTAAAACCTTTTTCACTACCAATTAAATGAGAGTCCAATAGGACCACTGTTATCAGTGTAGCCATTACACTGACATAATAGTGGGTGTTGTTCTGGCATGGGTATTAGGCGCAGAAGGTTGCTGGGATTTTAAACACCCCATTGTAACTGCTAGGCTGACTACAGTCAAACAACCAAAAATGTGCACACAGTCAGTGATTGTGTACCTACAAAGAGCACCTTTAAATTATGCCTATATAGTAAGTGAAATTTACCCAGTAAACAGGGTCATAGAAATACCATTCTTTTTAATGCAGACAGTGTGAGAATTAAGTGTGAGACATAAGATGCCTTATCTGGAAATGTTAAATTCTATCTTATCACCTTGTAATTTTAGTCCCGTGTGAACAGTGCTTAAGGTAATCCTTTCTTGCTAGACCAGTTACAGAGACAGAGAGTGTGCTGATTTCACCAAATGTACCATCATAATGTCACTCAAAGTATTCAATGAAACAAGATATGGGTGGCCCATTTATATTAGTTTAGTACAATTCTGGTTTTAGAAAAGAGTAAGTTACAAATGATGAAGCTGATCTGAAAGATACTGCAGTTTATGTCAGTGGTATGAGAGGTCTGTAAAAGACCCTGCTGGCGTTAGGATGCATGCTGACAATGTTTAGATATGCATTTAAAGATTTAAAGCCCTAAAAATGCCAGTACAGCATCTGGCCCATTAAGACACAAGATGTCCCATGCTAAAAGCAGAATGTGAAGTCATCTTTGCCCTTGTTTTCAAGAACTGTTGAAGGCCCTCGGATGAGTGGCAAAACATATTCCAGGCTATAACACAAGTCCACTCAACTTAGACGTGCGGATTTTACTTTTAAGTCTAACTCCCAGTAAAATGAATGATCTGATTGTCCAGTTAAATTCACCGTGCTTGCATACATACATCCAGCATTAGTTCCTCATGTACCTTGCATACATACTTCTTATTTGGGTACTGTTCTCTTTACAATTTCTCCACCATTTCCTTCTGCAAACCTAATAGTAGTAGAAGTCACTGCACATCTAGGTGACATTACCTAACCTTACTTAAAGTGTTAAATAATGTGTAAACAACAATGGTGGGGGCTCACCGGCACACTGTGATACTGGAGACAGTAGGTGCTGTGCCTGGTTGAAAATCACTGACATTGAAGTAAGACAGTGTGTGGTCGATGAAGCCATGCATGGTGCCAGTATTACTGTACATGTACTGATAAACCAGTCGTGGGATGAAGTCTGATGTAAAGGAGATGACAAAAGCCTGAAAAATAAAGGGAATATATACAAGGCATTTTAAGGCATTAGTGTGTCAGCAGACAAGAAAAAAATGCAGAGACAGAAGAACTGTGTCAAGTCCTCAAAGAAGCCTTGAAAAGTCCTCATAGAAGTCCTCAAATCAGCCATTTCCCTTAGAAAACTGTACAACAGTGTACTAAAGAAAATTTATGCAGTTTTAAAGTTACAGTTTCATTTAATTTTTATTTGTGATTCTACAGTATCTGTGCAATATAAAATTATTTTAATAATTAAAACTTTTTTATTTCATTATTTTTGAAAG
Organism: Cranoglanis bouderius; assembly: GCA_023630585.1. NCBI lineage: Eukaryota > Metazoa > Chordata > Actinopteri > Siluriformes > Cranoglanididae > Cranoglanis > Cranoglanis bouderius. The sequence continues at coordinate 21,130,753 of CM042538.1, forward strand.
CATCTTTGCTTTAGAAAATTGGAAGTGCCAGGACCTTTGTACATAATGAGGTAGGTAATAGGATTTTAAATTTGGCAGTCTATCAAACAGCACTGGACACAGATAGACTGCTGTGTCAGCTAGTAATGGCTCTCAAAACTCTGGAGGAGATGGAAGGGCTCACTCTAGGCTGAAGTTCATCTTGTTTTTTTTCTCTCATTCTCATTCAAAACTGTAATAATATTTCCATGGATATGTGAATGCTTTTTAGGTGGATAAATTAGGTATCATATAAGTGGACTCATGAACTCAATGCATTAACTATAGGAACATTACAGATTATGCACACCAATATAACATTGTGAAAAATAAGAAGACATAACCTGTGTAATGCAGAACAGATTAAAGCATTCCATTATATGTTTGCATTTGAGACCTCTGGTCCACATTAGAGTGGCTGTAATCCCAGACTTATCTGACACTGAAGTTACTGGACTGTTATGCTAGAGTCCCATAGCTTATTCATGGGATACACTGTACCAGAAAGGAATGACAGAAGGGCAAAATCTCCTTCAACTCCATCATGTATAAATATACAAATAAATGTATTTCTTTGCAGTGACTTCTGAGTCTTTTATCGTTTTGCCTCCTTTACAATCATAGATCATTTTTGGAAAGAACCACATGAATAGTGTATAAAAGTCTGAAGAAGCCTGCATGCAGACTGCAGCTGAGAAATGGACCCACTTACATTGATGAGAACTGAAAACTTGCCCAAGCCGTTTAGTATATTGTACCAGATTCCTAAAACAAGAAATAAATTCCGTAAAATTACAAGAGCCATCATAAATGTGCATAAACCTCAATACATATGTTTTCTAGATGAAAAACAGTATGTATAGATGTAGTTTAGTACCGATATCTTGTGCTCTCACAGCATCTGGTCTGCGTAGCTCAGTGACAAACTTCTTAGCATCCAGTCGGATCTCAATGATGTTGTTCAAGAGAGCGAAAAGAGGAGCCAGAGGAAAAGAGGCCACAAAGAGGGAGACAAAACCAAACTGGATGACTGCAGACAGGAAAGAATAAACACAGAAACAAATATATTGTCTTGAGTTCTTTATTATCATGCCTGAAATGTTGTGCACTCAGTGCCATGCTGAAGACTAATAAACATGGCCTAACCTTTCATTATTCACGGTATTAGATTGTGTGTACCTGGATGGATTAAAAGTTTGAAGGCCGAAGGCGCCAGAATTATTAAAAACCATGACCTCTGTTGTATATGACTGAAGCACAGATTTTTATGCTGGCCTAAATATCTTCAAGTTCTTTGGGAAGAAACCTCAGGGACATTACTAAATTTGCTCCAGTGGCTTCACTAAATTGATTCTGACAAACACACAGCCTTACAAATCTCTCTTGTTCTAATTGCACTACCTCATGATCAGACATGTGCGCATATATATTGGGTAGTGGTTTTAAAAACAGTAAAAAAAAAAAAAAAGAAAAAAAGAAAAAGAAAAGTGCAGGGTGTATTAATAAGTAAACAACTGGGAACCTACAAGCTGATAGTCAGGAGTAAGTCAGTCAGCAGTCTGCTGACAAAGCAGGAATTATCAGTGCTAATGACAGTATTAACAGAAATGCCTGTAGGTTGCCTTGCTTAAAAGCTCAAAAACATTTGAAGAATTTGACCTTACTCTAAATCACATATGCTCTTGTGAGAATGGTTGTGAAGCCTTATATGGATTTCTGCACAAATGTGAATAGATCTTAATCTGCATAAAAGAGAGATACTCATATAATCTTACAAGTTTATACTCACTATGTAAATAGTGAAACTTGCCGTTTGGCAATAACTTGCCTGTGATTCCATAGCATGCCCCTTATCTCAAATTGACACACTCTTAGGGAACAATTTCTTGTACAGTCTCAGTATAGATTGTGTACTGGGGCCCAAATGCTTTCAATTCCTCATGACATCCTTTCCAGGCTTATGAAGTTTGCCAAGTTCTTTTTAATGAATTTTCTTAGTAACTGCTTGGTTAGGGTGGTTAAAAGTTGGGGTAATAGCTAATTTCGTAATATAATAATGCCTAATACAGTGGGGGGAAAAAGTATTTGATCCCCTGCTGATTTTGTATGTTTGCCCACTGACAAAGAAATGATCAGTCTATAATTTTAATGGTAGGTGTATTTTAACAGTGAGAGACAGAATAACAACAAAAAATACAGAAAAACGCATTTCAAAAAAGTTATAAATTGATTTGCATTTTAATGAGGGAAATAAGTATTTGATCCCCTATCAATCAGCAAGATTTCTGGCTCCCAGGTGTCTTTTACACAGGTAACGAGCTGAGATTAGGAGCACTCTCTTAAGGGGAGTGCTCCTAATCTCAGTTTGTTACCTGTAAAAAGACGCCTGTCCACAGAAGCAATCAATCAATCAGATTCCAAACTCTCCACCATGGCCAAGACCAAAGAGCTGTCCAAGGATGTCAGGGACAAGATTGTAGACCTACACAATGGGCTACAAGACCATCACCAAGCAGCTTGGTGAGAAGGTGACAACAGTTGGTGCGATTATTCGCAAATGGAAAAAACTGTCAGTCTCCCTCGGTCTGGGGCTCCATGCAAGATCTCACCTCGTGGAGTTTCAATGATCATGAGAATGGTGAGGAATCAGCCCAGAACTACACGGGAAGATCTTGTTAATGATCTCAAGGCAGCTGGGACCATAGTCACCAAGAAAACAATTGGTAACACACTACGCCGTAAAGGACTGAAATCCTGCAGCACACGCAAGGTCCCCCTGCTCAAGAAAGCACATGTACAGGCCCGTCTAAAGTTTGCCTGAATGATTCAGAGGAGAACTGGGTGAAAGTGATGTGGTCAGGTGTGGTCAGACCTCTTTGGCATCAGCTCAACTTGCCGTGTTTGGAGGAGGAGGAATGCTGCCTATAACCCCAAGTCATAACATCATCCCCACCATCAAACATGGAGGTGGGAACATTATGCTTTGGGGGTGTTTTTCTGCTAAGGGGACAGGACAACTGCACCACATCAAAGGGATGATGGACGGGGCCATGTACCGTCAAATCTTGGGTGAGAACCTCCTTCCCTCAGCCAAGGCATTGAAAATGACCTTAATGACTTGGAGAGGATCTGCAAAGAGGAGTGGGACAAAATCCCTCCTGTGATGTGTGCAAACCTGGTGGCCAACTACAAGAAACGTCTGACCTCTGTGATTGCCAACAAGGGTTTTGCCACCAAGTACTAAATTGAAGGGGTCAAATACTTATTTCCCTCATTAAAATGCAAATCAATTTATAACTTTTTTGAAATGCGTTTTTCTGGATTTTTTTGTTGTTATTTTGTCTCTCACTGTTAAAATACACCTACCATTAAAATTATAGACTGATCATTTCTTTGTCAGTGGGCAAAAGTACAAATTCAACAGGGGATCAAATACTTTTTTCCCCCACTGTATCCTAATATTTAAAGAAGCAGAATCAAGTAAATTCATAAATATTGCATGCAGGTACAAACAAATAAAACAACTGCACGAGTGGGGAAAAAACTGCAGATCTCTAGTTCAGACTAATTGTGAAATTAAGCCACACCCACATCAGTTTTATATCTGAATACAGATACTGACATGAATACAACCCTAGTGGGCATGTATGCTAAGCTATTCCAGCAATGATTTATAACACTGTATTTGCAACAAATTTCACCATCATAAAATTATATATTTTTTTAATATTTCCTAGTGACCTCTAACATGTTTCAAATGACCTGGAGGTTATACAGGGTTCATACACCCAAAGTTGTAACTACACATATGTAACTAGCATTCTATTTCATCCCTTTTAAAAGCATATAACATATGTTCAAGAGCTGCAAACAATGTCATGAGGAACACTGTTTACTGTAGGACTGCCACAAATGAGCTTTACAGATGACCACAGCTGACACACCTCTGAGAGGGGTGATGTTCTTCTTTTCCTTTCGGCTGTTCCCTTCAGGGGTCGCCACAGCGAATCATTTGCCTCCATCTAGCCCTATCCTCTGCATCCTCTTCTCTCAGACCGACTACCTTCATGTCCTCCTTCACTACATCCATAAACCTCCTCTTTGGTCTTCCTCTCGGCCTCCTGCCTGGCAGCTCTAACCTCAGCATCCTTTTACCGATATATTCACTCTCCCTCCTCTGAACATGTCCAAACCATCTCAACCTGGCCTCTCTAACTTTGTCTCCAAAACATCTCACATGTGCTGTCCCTCTGATGTACTCATTCCTGATCCTATCCATCCTCGTCACTCCCAAAGAGAACCTCAACATCTTTAGCTCTGCTACCTCTAACTCTTCCTCCTGTCTCAGTGCAACTGTCTCCAAACCATACAACATCGCTGGTCTCACTACTGTCCTGTACACCTTTCCTTTCATTCTTGCTGGTACACACAACAGACCTGACACTTTTCTCCACCCATTCCAACCTGCCTGCACACGCTTCTTCACCTCTTTTCCACACTCCCCATTGCTCTGGACTGTTGACCCTAAGTACTTAAAATCCTGCACCTTCTTTATCTCTTCTCCCTGTAACCTCACTGTTCCACTTGGATCCCTCTCATTCACACACATGTATTCTGTCTTGCTGCGACTAACCTTCATTCCTCTTCTCTCCAGAGCAAACCTCCACCTCTCTAGAGTTTCCTCCACCTGCTCTCTGCTCTCACTACAGATCACAATGTCATCCGCAAAACATCATAGTCCATGGAGATTCCTGTCTGACTTCATCTGTCAGCCTGTCCATCACCACTGCAAACAAGAAGGGGCTCAGAGCCGATCCTTGATGCAGTCCCACCTTCACCGTGAACTCCTCTGTCACACCTACCGCACATCTTACCACTGTCCTACTGCTCTCATACATATCCTGCACCACTCTAACATACTTCTGTGCCACTCCAGACCTCCTCATACAATACCACAGCTCCTCTCTTGGCACCCTGTCATACGCTTTCTCTAAATCTACAAAGACACAATGCAGCTCTTTCTGACCCTCTCTGTACTTCTCCATCAACATTCTCAAAGCAAATATTGCATCTGTAGTGCTCCTTCTTGGCATGAAACCATACTGCTGCTCACAAATGCTCACTTCTCCCCTTAGCCTTGCTTCCACTACTCTTTCCCACAACTTCATCGTATGGCTCATCAGCTTAATACCTCTGTAGTTTCCACAACTCTGCACATTGTTCTTAAAAATCGGCACCAAAACACTTCTCCTCCATTCCTCAGGCATCCTCTCACTCTCTAAGACCTCGTTGAACAACCTAGTTAAAAACACTGCCATCTCTCCTAGACACTTCCATACCTCCACTGGTATGTCATCAGGACCAACCGCCTTTCCTCTCTTCATCCTCTTCATAGCTCTCCTAACTTCACCCTTGCTAATCCTTTCTACTTCCTGCTCAACAATATTTGCCTCTACTACTCTTCTCTCTCTGTCATTTTCCTCATTCATCAGTTCCTCAAAGTATTCCTTCCATCTTTCCCTCACCCTCCTGTCACCTGTCAACACATTTCCATCTCTATCTTTAATCACTCTAACCTGCTGCACATCCTTACCATCTCTATCCCTCTGCCTCGCCAACCGATACAAATCCCTCTCACCTTCCTTACTATCTAACCTTCCATACATGTCCTCATAAGCTTTCTGTTTGGCCTTTGCCACCTCTATCTTAACCTCACGCTGCATCTCCCTATATTCCTGTCTACTTTAGTCTGTCCTCTCACTGTCCCACTTCTTCCTAGCTAACCTCTTCCTCTGGATACTCTCCTGAACTTCCTCATTCCACCACCAAGTCTCTTTGTCTTCTTTCCTCCTTCCAGATGACACACCTAGCACCTTCCTACCTGTCTCCCTGATCACTTTGGCTGTAGTAGTCCAGTCATCTGGAAGCACCTCCTGACCACCTAAAGCCTGTCTCAACTCCTCCCTGAAAACCACACAGCACTCTTCCTTTTCCAACTTCCACCACTTTGTCTTCTGCTCTGCCTTTGCTCTCTTCATCTTCCTCACCACCAGAGTCATCTTACACACCACCATCCTATGCTGTCTAGCTACACTCTCTCCTACCACTACTTTGCAATCGCTAATCTCCATCAGATTACAGTGTCTACATAAGATATAGTCCACCTGTGTGCTCCTGCCACCACTCTTATATGTCACCCTGTGGTCCTGCCTCTTCTGAAAGTGCGTGTTCACCACAGCCATCTCCATACTTTTAGCAAAGTCTACCAACCTCTGTCCTTCTGGGTTCCTTACCTGAAGACCAAACCTGCCCATCACTTCCTCATCCCCCCTATTCCCTTCACCAACATGTCCATTAAAGTCTGCCCCTATCACCACTCTCTCACCTCTGGGAACACTCTGCATCACTTCCTCAAGCTCGCTCCAGAATCTGTCTTTCTCCTCTTGCTCATAACCTACTTGTGGAGCGTAAGCACTAACAACATTCAACATCACACCTTCAATTTCCAGCTTCAGACTCATCAACCTATCTGACAATCTCTTTACCTCCAGAACATTCTTCACAAACTCCTCCTTCAGGATCACTCCTACTCCATTTCTCTTCCTGTCCACACCATGATAAAACAGTTTAAACCCTGCTCCAATGCTTCTAGCCTTGCTCCCTTTCCACCTGGTCTCCTGGACACACAGAATGTCAACTTTCCTCCTCTGCATCATATCTACCAGCTCTCTGCCTTTACCTGTCATCGTACCAACATTCAAAGTCCCTACTTTCAGTCCTAAACTCCTGCCTTTCCTCTTCTCTCTCTGCCTACGGACACGCCTTCCTCCTCTAACACACCTTCCTCCTCTCCTTCTTCGACCAACAGTAGCCCAATTTCCACCAGTGCCCTGTAGGTCAATGGTACTGATGGCGGTCGTTGTTAACCCGGGCCCCGACCGATCCGGTATGGAAGTCATGTTAGTGATTCGCATATTGAATTTGGCAAAAGTTTTATGCCCTTCCTGACACAACCCTCTCTATTTATCCAGGCTTGGGACCGGCACAAAAAGTACACTGGCTTGTGACCTCCTGTGGCTAGACTGAGAGGGGTGATGTTAATCTTGTAAAATAATCTTGTAATCTTGTAAAATCTTGTAAATCAGGAGATGTATGGTGAAATCTGTACAGATGGTACTGATGTTGGCACATGTTTTACACAACACCTATGATGCTGATATGGTCCAGGTCATAGACATCCACTCAGGTTGGCAAATCTCTGTTTAGACAGGGTTTCTTTAGAGGTTGTTTATCTTCCATAGTAGATAAACAAAACTCATCTGTATGGAATGCCTGTCTTCCCATCCTAACACCAGAAGGCATGCACTGGGCACAGCAAAGACCATCCAAGACTTAAAAGCTGCAAGGTGACATAATTCAGGGTAAAAAAAAATCTAGATTTAGCCACAACAAAACTCCATAGTAATCTGCCCACTGACAGATACTAGTCAAATTAATTGCCAGGGCAATGAACATGCAAACACATGCAGTATCCTGATGCCAGAGGCCATTAGAAGTCCATTGGTGACTGCTGATAGAACTGGAGTTTGTATGTATCCCTGCAATGCTGTCATCATGACTCACTGATCTGATGTAGTCACTGCCCAGTAAGTGATGTTATCAGCCATAAGACATTCCACATCCAGCCCCCACCATTTAGTTACATGTTCTACTGGATTCCTTAGTAGTTGGGGTGCTGTCTAGTAGGTACATAAATATATGAGCCCATCCGCATTTTCTGACACCTTCGCATGAACAGAAGTCCTGAAGCATGGTTGGCAGTGCTTACATATTTGGTACCTTTGGAAGTGAACAAAGTACTGTATATCATACTATGCACTCTCTCTCCCTCTCTCTCTCTCTCCATCTCTTCCTCTCTCTCTCCCTCTCTCTCTCGCTCTCTCTCTCTCTCTCGCTCTCTCACTCTCTAAAATTCTAAAATGGCGTTTTGGAATTAGCAGTGGAGGTTTGAGATGGGATGCACAAGAAATTAGTTCTACAAACTAGATCTTTAAGGACAAAAACCTGAAAAAGGTCCTGAAATAAAACATGTGAACAATGTCTTAAGGTGTGGTAACTGTGGTATAAGTGGAATAATTGACTCCAGTCTGTTGAATTATTAGAAAAATAATGCACACCCGAGGTGTAACATAACATGCATTACCACTTCGGGTGTGCATTATTTTTTTATTAATCCAATGGCCCGTCATCAATTATTCTTTACTTAGATCCATTAGTCCAAAAATCCAAACTGTAATTCATTCCCACTGAAACTTCAGCTGAGAAGAACTCTTTCCTGAATTCTTTGAAAGAGTCTTTGTCTAGATTGCCTAAAGCTAGTCATGTTCTATAGTCTGAATCTTGACTAAAGCACTGTCCGCTCTATCTAAATATTTGTTTACATAAGCAACTCAAATTTGTGAGAATCTGCCTAGGGTAATTAGGTGATGATTCAGATGAGTGATTCCACATAACTACCAATCTACAGTGAGGAAAAATTACAGCTTGTGACAGAACACAAAACTGCTTTTCTATCACCCACAAACATGGAACATAAGCTTTGTGGGAAATGGCATTTCCAGCTTTAACATGATTGGCATTAACAATTTTTTCTCTACAGTAAAACAATGGCTTACAGACTGGAGGGCATGCTTTAAAAAGGTGCTATACTCTGTATGTACTTTGTAAATACTCTGCTAGGCCTGTGAGCGTTATCTGTCCACCAATCAATATACCTAGCATGCATGTCTCTCTCTCAGATAAGTTATACATCTATAGTACAACAATTAGATGAGTTTCAAAATTAAGAAAATAATAACTTTAAAATAAAAAAAAAACATCCATTAATGTGAACATACAAAAACAAACTCATACTGAATTCAAGTGCACCAGATAAGTCTACAAATTTATTTGGAAATCAATAAATTTATTTGGAAATCAAAATTCTAGCTAAAAAGAAAAGATCAACAGTATTTACAATTAATAGCTTATTTAATAGACTTAGGGGGAAGTCTCTGTTTTTTTTTTAGGTCTACTGTAACAACATGAACTACATCGATTTTTAAAATGCAGTATATCAGCATGTACAATACCTATATCAACTGTTGAGCTAGAGTGTATCCTATTATAAGACATGCTTAATTTGGCATAAATATTTACAGTTATTTCACCTAATAGAAAAAAAAACAAAATAATTGTTAAAAATCCTCTGTCATCAACTTAGTGTTGCTTAAAAAATCTCCACTGCAAGTCAACTATTAAGTTTTTTAGCTATATAATGATTATAGTATAAAATATGCCTACTGCTGAACACACATGTTCATGACCAATGGCATTAGTAATGATTCAGTCACGAATTTATAAACAACACACTCACTAATGGAAATACTGTTTGTTAACATGACCAAAAGACAAATGCAAGACTTGCATGCACTAACCTAGCATGCAAACAAACCCCAGTGACTCAAACTCTACAGTCAGTGAGGACCATCATTAAATGACAACCCAGGACATCAAAGTGCCTTAAAGTGATAAACATGTGCATTCCTATAGGACCTGACACTGTCACTCACTCATCTCCATGTATTCAGGTGTGAGGCCATCAAAAGGCTCTAGGTCGTAGTCCATGTGCCACTGACGCAGAGTACGGCCTGTCTGTTCCACATGCACTTCAGGAGCTCGCTTCTTTTCCTTCAGAGAACGGAACAGCTTCTTCAGCTTCCTGCAGAGAGGAACAGGAAGAACAAAAAGCCTACATATTAATCAATAATATATGAAAATGGCATCTTAAGGGTATACTCTATTGGAGTTAACATGCTTTTTATGTTGTTACATTTTTAACTTTACATTTTTTTTTCTATCTCTTTGCCTTTTAGTGTCTATTTAAAGTAACCAGAAATGCAATATGCAATGACAAGAGTGCAAAAATTCTTGATCAACTGGACACCAAAACACCAAAAGCACAAATGCATAGTACTACTCACTTTTACAGAAATGTATATAAAATAAATAACATGGTTTAGTTTTTCCTCCGCTTTCTAAAATGAATGAATGAAGGCTATGTGTTTTCAGTCTGTTTCTCAGCTGCAGCCAGGCATCCAGACTTTCAAGAGACCGATGCACTAGTAGCATGTTAGAGCAAACTAACATTAAATATATTACTTTTAGTAAAAGAAAGATATATACCAACTTTTAGGCTATAAAGTGTTGCCACTGGTGCTTCCATATGAATGAAATGGACATGTGGCTTTCTGGATGTTTGCAGGGCTCCTCACTTTTAACTCATAAACTTTAGTCTGTAGTAAAAGTTAAACAAACTGAGTAAATGGGACCAATTTCAACCCAATAATGTTCCTCAAAGCATGCCTTTAATCTCAGTGTGCAATGTCATGCCATTCTGCTCATAAAAATGTTCCCATGCATACGCAGAATGATTTTTGAACTTATTTAAGAATGTAAAAAATGGAAGTTTGAAAGACTCCAATAAATCCGCTCTTAATCCAAGAACTACTAGGAGAAGTTTTCCAGATGGTGCTTAAATAAAAGAAGGGGAAAAAAATAGGCCTGCAGACTTAATACCAAGAACTTTCTCATGACTTTCAACTGTCGCTTATTTTCCCGTCTCACAATTCCAGATGATCATGATCAGCATTGGTAGACAATTTGTACAGTAAGTTTGAAAACAATTACTAAAAGCTGCTAGCATATGCAAATTTACATCTATATAAATTACCAAAAAAAAAGATGTGACACAAAACTTTTATGTTACCTAACACTAAATGACAGTTTAAGGCAGATTACGTTTTTTTCTTTTCTTTTTTTCTTTTTTGCTTGAATGCACTTCGATATGAGATGTAACCAAATATCAGTACCTTATTCGGGGGGTTCACAGTCATTAACATCATACAAATAGGAGATACATGATACAAATAGGAGTCGCACTAATCGTTTTTTTTTTTCAGGGGTTTGCTCTTAAACGTAACTTAACTCCAAAATTAAACCCTATTTTGACCATATTGCTGAACAAACTGACCTGAAATTCACAATAGAAATGCATTTACCTATAGAGTCACTACTGCATATAGCCCACACAGACCACACACTGTACACAAAGCAGCATATCTCTACTGGAGACTCCAAAATAAAGAAAAGAAAAAAAAAGAAAAAAAAAAAAGAACTGAATTAATTTTAAAAATATTAACTTGTAGGTTCATTGCAAGTGTTGTCCTTATAAACAATAGTTCCTTGATTTGGGAAAGACATTGTTTCTGAAAGAGTTTCCTACCTTACTCGGTCACATATCAGATAGAAAACTCGCCAGAAAACAATTATAAACTCGAGTGAAATAGCTGAGGTTGAGGAACTACAGAAGTTCAATGTTGGATAAATTTATGTTCTGCAAATTGGCATTTGTTTTATAAACTGTGAATGAAAATGACTTCTTTTTCCAACAGCCTTGTTTTCGAGTGTCTACTGGGGCATAGTGGTAGGGTACACATAAAAAAATAAAAATAAATAAATAACAGAAATAAATCAAATTAAATATTTAAAATATCTTTTTAAAAAATCAAATAAAATAGATCAAGCACACTTCCAGTTTAAATCCGAAAACAGTCGGATACAAATATACAGATAAAGATATAGATATTAGCTTTGTGTTACACCCCAATAGCTAATACTATAGGTTAAATTTACCTTGTATATTTAATTTCCGTAATGAACTATGCTGTTTGTATCTTTTTTCTAAATAAACCGGGTTAGTGCCACTTACAGCTACAATAACTTTGGTATTCAGATAACATTCATTAAATTCATTTAATCCTTTCAGACCAGCACTAACCTTGGTCTGTGTGTAGAAAGCCAACCCTAATATTTGGCAAGTTGTCATGGAGAGAGAATAAGGGTACAGTAAAAAAGAAAAGAGAGAAAGAGTTCATGTGTCTCTTGCTGCCTCTGAAAGCCAAATATAGACGATGAAATGGGCCATGTGGTCCATATCTCTGCCTATTAATGTCTCCAATAAAATCCACTAAATGTAGCCGATGCATTATTTATACCCCCAAAATACAGCCCTTTTCCAGAACATTACTTTTTAATGCCTCTGTATCAGAAGTGCCTTCCTCCCGCCGTGCTAAAGCTCCCATTTACCAGCTGTCAAGCTGCATTTAAGACATTATACATTATATACATTATATATACACACACACACACACCCACACACACACACACACACACACACACACACACACACACACACACACAGACACACACAAGCAGCCTTGGATGCAACAACTTGCTCTGTAATGGTCAGTGGTTCTAAATATTAGAGTACATCCTCATATACAATTTGTATGACATAATATGGTAGGACAAGGAGTAGAGCAATCTTTAGGGAGATCAAAACTACAATGTAGGTCAGGTCTGTGTGTAGAGGGAATTGTGGGATATTGAGTCCTTCTGTCCCCTCTGGCCTCCATCACAGAGCGTTTGCACCAGGCACTTCAGCCCTGTCCTTTCTCCAGTAACAAAGTTAGGTATTTATAGAGCAGAACAGGAGAATCAGTTTAAAGTCACCCTCATTTTCTTCTCCTAGGCCTTTCCAAGGACTAAACTCTTGCAATTTCATTCTTGAACGAACTACTTTAATAGAAGGATGGAACAGTTTAAATAGCAACAAGTGCAGACATGTGGAAACTAAACTAGAAAGCAATGAAGCAGTGTTGTATTATGAAATACTGTAACTTCTAACATGGGATCAAGTGCTTCTAGTTCAGTGGACAATCCTGGATGTATTTGTGTGGTGGCCTGCAAAACCCTTCACATGGTCAACGCTTGACAATTTCCACATTATTTTAAGTGATCTTCTCTGTTTTGATGATGGCACAGGAGCACTGCAGACATTTTGACAAACTAAATTAATTCAGTTTTTGGCGTGTATCTATCCAAAAACGGGATCAAATCATGAGAAAAGCAATCTTAGCTAGCAAGGTTTTAGGTTCAGACTCACTTAGTTAACCACTGTAGTTATTAAACTAGCTGCTTACCTGATGTGATCTTTATAGGCAGACACTAAGGCAAGTTTAGAAAATCACCTAAATAAAAATATAATTTATTTATTTTGGTGCTTTCTTAAAATACAGACATCAATGTATATTATCAGCAGAAATTGTAGTTAAAAACAAAAAAAAAATTTCATCTTTTTTGTCGGTATTCCAAAACTCAGCTCTAGTGACTTCCAGTGGCTCTTTGCAGACCGCTTCACATATGTGCTTCCAGTGCTCAATAGAGACTTGAAAGAAATCCATAGAGAAACCAGCAGTTTCAACCCTGTCATGTATATAGTTCAGAGCCTATAGTTGTGTTTATGCTGTGTTTGTACATGTTCATACATACTGTGGTAACTGTCTCTCTTCACACACAGACAGATAAACATACAAACAAAAGGTGCGCAGTAGTGTCAGTGCCAATGAATGATTGATGTATCCTCTGTTGTAGGTGCATGAAGTGAGCCTGTTACCATAAACAGCTGTTTTTCGGCCACACGCCAAGACAGATGTAAACTGAGCCACAGGAAAACAAAACCCAAGAGGCACTAGCATTTACCGTAAACCCAACAAAGAATAAGAGCTGTGGACTGGCCTGAAAGCTAGCATGTCAGTTAATTAAAATAAGTGGAAAACATGGTAGAGACAGACAATACAAACACCTTCAATCAGGTTAAACACACTGGTTTAAGAAAACAAATACAGACAGGATATCACAACAACAGAGTAAACATTCAGACATACAGATATATCTTTCCAGTTGGACTGTTCTAATAAATGAGGGAGCAAAACTGAGACAAGGATGAAAATATGTGGGTACGTGCTCTTTTGAAGGACGATGAGGGAAAAATAGGCTAAACAGGGATTTTCAGTAAATGGGAATGCATGACTACAGGTCCATTTGTTGCTTTGGGGAAATTGTGTCCTAGTTTATTATCCTTCCTGTCCAAGTATTCTGCAGCCTTTATAGGAAAAACTAGTCAGGCATGTGGTGAGTGTTGTTATATGTCTATGAAGCAATAAATAAATAAATAAAACAATAATTAATTAAAAAATACAAAACATTTGTAAAATAAAAAAAAATATTTAAGTAATAAAATCTATGAGTAATCTATTTTTTAAAAAATCTCAAAACATAGAACACCTGTAGAGAAAATGATCTCACTTGTTGTGCCTAATTTGTGTATTAGTTTGACATTTGCATGCAAAATGCCTGTGTAAACCTGCAAAGTGACATTGGAATGAGTGTGTACGACTAAGGAAGTGAAAGAGAGACAGAAAATAAAGCTTAAGACGCAAAATTCAGAGAGGGGAATTAGATCCCAGAGACGGCAATTTAGAGATTTGGGGAAGGAAAAAAAAGGAAAAAGCCCTAGGAAGCTTTGATAATATATAAAATGTGTGATCTGGCTTTTTATCTAAGTTTTTATCTAAGCAGAAGATATAAGTCTCTTTCAGGTTATAGAGAGCAAAGGCACGACTGAGCATGTTTTACAGAAGTAGATGTAGGAGGGAACAGTCTGAGCACTTACGGGACGCCAATCTCAAAGACATTGTTCTGAATGAGCTGTTTTCCCAACATGATGATGCTGAGCTGAATACATAACTCAATAAGACAACCACCAGGGGCACACTGAGGGAGAGAAAAAAGGGAAAGAGACAGAGAATGAGCAGCAAGGCCCTTCTAGCAAAATAATTATGATAACTGCAGAATTAATGACAGTTATAACAGTGACAGCAGAGTGACAGGTATACATAATACATAATGCACACATATCTAAATTTACCTCTTCCATGCGATACTGGTTGAAAACATAAACGTAATCCCCAGGCCGGCCTGCAAACCTGTTGGCAGGGATTTAAAGAAAAAAAAAAACAATGAATGCTTAGATAACCATGGATGCCTTTCCCAACATCCTGATAAAACAAGTCATGTTTGTGTTTTTTTAGTTAGTTATAACATTGGGCTTCATACTCTAATGAGAATAACTCAGACAATACTGGTTTAGACTGAAGTTTTGCAAGCAAAGCCTCATACAGAAAAGGGCCTACTTCTCTTGTAGCTTTCTCTTGTCTTTTGTTTGTCCTCCTTAATCTATGGAATAAACCTACCTAATCTTTCATTAGAAGAAATGAGAGGGATGTTTCTATCTATGGTCACATAAGAATGGAGTATTTAAGTTTCTGCCACTTATCAGACCTTGCTTTGTCTTCATTTCATGCTTCTGTATTAGAGTAGTCACCCCATACGAGCATTACCTTTTACCTTATTATTATATTTAACAGTAACAAAGCACAAACAAACACTACAGCTTTAGGATGGACATGTCTACTTACCTTCCTTTGAAGAAAGCTACATAGAAAATGGGGGCATAAGCATTCATAAACTTTAGGAGGAAGGCCTTCAGAATCAGACGCTCCTCAAAGCCGGTCTCTGTCTTTGGAATCTCTACAGACACATAAGAAATAGTTATTTTTATTTATAGTTATTAATAGTTATTTTGGGATTACATGTATTAAGTCTCCCAGCTACATCTTCATCTACAGTGGACATCACTGTCTGGACTACAGTGATGTTTAGGTAAATGCATAATTCCAGCACTCAGAAATTACATGGAAGACTAGACTGTAATTAAAACATTTGTGAGATGCACAGAGTAGAGGAGGAGGGATCAATACTTAAGGGTATTATTTTTTTTTTAAATTCATATTCATGAAGCCCTTAAAATCAGATGGCCTCCTAAATTAGTAAATGATACTTCAACTTCCTACAAAACATTCCAGTATTGTGTCATATGGACTGGCAATAAGCATTATTACCATAGGGCCATGCAACTTAATCCAAATGTGTACAAGAAATCTCACCCAGGTCTGTGAGCCAGGCAGCAACGGAGCCATAGATCTCGTCCAGGATGAGGATGACAACTAGGTTGATGATGACCGCTGTGGCTGTGACGGTCACTCGCACACTGGCTTTGATCTGGGGGTCGGAACTCATGGCCAGTGTGGCAGAGACGGTGATGCGGTACATAATCACCGCAAACACAGCAGCAAAAGTTACACCAAACTAGAGCGCAAGAGGAGGATGAAGGGCATGCCGCAAAAAAAAAAAAAGTCAAAAACACCAGAAAGACAAAGATTAGAAAGAGGTTAACTCTTAATTATGAAGCAATTATAGAGTTTATTAACTGCATTTAACAAAGGTGTTTCTCAACCAACACTACTCACCATTAGTAGAATGGAGGAGATGTTAATGAAATAGCCGGGGAACCTATCCTTCCATGTAAGTCTCTCATCTCCAGGCTGTGAGAGAGAGAGAGAGAGAGAGAGAGAGAGAGAGAGAGAGAGAGAGAGAGAGAGAGAGAGAGAGAGAGAGAGAGAGAGAGAGGGAATTGAAAAGGGAATTGAAAAATTGAGTAAATATTTATATATGACTGTGTTGTGGGTGTACTGTTCATTCTCTTCATGGTTTATCCAAATTTACATTTACAAGACATTTACAGTGTCTGTCAATAATCAACAAGGCACTACAATACTACAGTAAGACTATAACTTAGAGGCCTTACAACCTCAACATTTCACTGCAGAAATCATATCCCAAGCATCTCCAAAGGATCATGTTTTCTAATTCACAGAGAAAATGCTTGAAATGCGTCCACTTCTATTGGACTACCCTTTACTAACCATACAACTTTGACAGCTAAATCAAAGCAATCAAGCTAAGAAAACTCATGTATCATGGTAAGCTAACACAGACAAAAGAAGCAAAAGAAGCAAATAGGGACAGTCTCTGGCATTTACTCAATGCATATATGTGGGCCATAACAAAAGGACACAAAAAAGTCAATATAGTGCAATGCAAAACTTGGTTGAAAGCACGCACCACTGAATCTCCCAATTTCACTGCTAGAAAAATAAATAAAATACCGAAATTGCTTTGCATCTAATATTTAATGGTTAACATTCATCCAATTGAGCAGGTAGAGGATTTCTGGTAGTTTGGTCTAGTAGCCTCTCCCAGCTCTAATTAGGCTCATTAAGAGAGCAACAGCACCACCTAGCACACAGAAGCACTCACCATGACTAAACCACACTGTCTGAGCCCTGGGAAAGCCAAAGCAGCTAGAGATTGATGGCTGCACTTGAGGGAAGCTCTCAGAATGCCACAGCTTTTGGGTTTGGGAAGATAATGAATGTAGGTCATGTAACACAGTCATTTATGACAAACCACAGAGAGAGTCATGAGTCACATGCCCACATGGCCCCTGCTGAACATGTTGATTCTCTGCACACCCATGCTCTCAGTGGCAAAACATGGTTCACACTCTTTGGAGAGGAAGCTGAGGCAGATAAGCTTGACCTCCATCCTTAGGCAGCGAGAGCATTAACTGTTAGGAAGCATTCCAGGATTTGAGATGATTTGTAATAGCAGCCACAGTGCATGCACAAGAAACAATATTCAGAGCGTCACTGACCAAAATTGAGCTGAAGAAAAACTTTTCACCTCCAGACAAAGGCCAGATGGAGATGGTCTCCAGTTACATTATAAATATACAGTACAATGATTATGAATGCATGAGTATAAGCTAAAGAAAATACCATAAGAAGAATAATTGTAGGAAAGACAGAGGGAAACACAGAACAATCTCTGCTTGTTATTCACACTTTAGCTTTTACTAACACAATGTAGAACACACACCAAAAAACAAAATAAATTATACGTTACAAATCATTCAATAATATTTTGTTTGACAAGCATTCATCACTTGCTGATGAAAGACTTAAATCAGAGTTGTCTCTCTCATAAAATATCAGCAACCTAGATTTAAGTGAGAACATGTTCTACTAAAACATGTTAATCCTTTCTATATCCAATTATCCATAGCTCTAATCTGTTTCAGCAGGAAAGATGCTTAAAAATATGTATGTCAATGTGTTTCCCCATTTTTGTGTATGATGAAAAATCACTGTCAGTACTAATAAGGCCGGGTTGTCTGTTTACAGTCCAGCCCTTGGCAAAGTCCATCTGCAACATCTGTTGATGTGTTTTATCTAAAGTGGAGCATGTGTGCTTGCCTGTTCTTCAATTGTGCTATTCTTATCTGTGTCACATTAAATAGTCACGTCAAATCTGTGCCTACGCACAGGTCTATAACTTGGCATTCAAGATATATACAAAGTCTGGCACATTATTACTCGGACAAGGCCCTGTTCCCTTCTCAGCAGGATTTTGTCCCTGGGAGGCCTGTCACTGCAGATGCATTGACAAGAGAAAGAGAGAGAGAGAGAAAGAGAGAGAGAGGGAGAGAGAGAGAGAGAGAGAGAGAGAGAGAGAGAGAGAGAGAGAGAGAGAGAGAGAGAGACAGACAGACAGTATAACAGGATCAAGAGTGTAACAGGATCAAATTGACCAAGAATATGTACTATACTCACATCAGCTCAGCCACACAGAACACATAACTGCAGTTTAGTTTAGCAGAGATCGGGAACATTGTGGCAGAGATTATAGTTGTAAGAGCTATGCACTGGTCAAACCTCTGCAATCCCATGCTAGGGGTGAAGTAAAGACCTTTTGGGTGTTGAGTACAGAGAGAATAAATCCCTCTTCCACACACCCACACACTAATTCCTTCAAACAGCTCAGGCCAAATGACCCACGTCATGGCTCACATAAATACAGCCATTCCATGTGCAAGACTACAAAAAACACACACTCTCCAATAAATGTTTGCACAAGGTGGTAGATGAACTTTAACGATTAATGGTAAAATTTGATTATATAATGGCCAGACATCATGCTATGATGCTAAGATATGTCCATTATGATCAGACCTTAATATGATTAAGGCAAACTCCATTCAAACTCTGTGAGCTTTTATCCAAAAACTAACTAGACCTGTAGAAACCCAAACTGTCTAGTTTTTCCAGAATAAGCCATTAGAGTTTTATAGCCAATTTGTGGTTCAACAGCCATGTGAAAAAAAAACTTCCCACAATGAGCAAACAGTAGTCGGAACAACAAACAGGATGAGGACAGTATACATTTTTAGTACACGTATAAATGCAAAGAAACAAGATAAAAATTCATACGGTTAAAGTTTTAATTTTATCCTTTAAAAAAATGAAAGCATACAATAACACATTTGCTTGATTGCCCTCTTACAGAGATTCCTTTATTTTACTTATAGAAGTCACTATTAGTTGTGTCTAATTAAAGTTATGCCCGAGTTGGCATAACTGTGTGATAAGGTTTTTAACGACACCAGATTAGAACAGCCCCATGTAAAGGGGCTTGAATGTCACAGGGTTGCCATGACGATGAAGCAGGAACTATGGTTTACTCTGCGTTTGGCGTTCTGCCTCGTGTTGAGCTGTGACACTCCTGCTGAGAGGGCACTCCCTCTCTCTTCCTCCCTTCTCTCTCAAACAGACACACAAATACACATCGTCCTCCATACAATCAATAGGCTGAAGTGTAGCTCTCTCTGCTGGCCAGAGTATATACATAACACTCCTGAAAGCTGCAGGACTAAAGTAGACTTTAAGTTGACCTTTGTGTAGCAGAAAAGAAAACTTTAGGAAAAGCATACTTTATAAAAACAAATCCAAGAATCACACATTTCCTTTATATTTAATTAAACAACAATTTGCTGTTCAAATTTAAGAAATGTATTCATTAAACCTTAATACTTTATGAGCTGAATACCTTACCCTATTTTTTTTCCCAGTTACCCTGAAATCTTCTCAGCCATTCCCAAACACACACACACACACACACACACACACACACACACACACACACACACACACACACACACACACACACACACATATATATATATATATATATATATATATATATATATATATATATATATATATATATATATATATATATATATATATTTGTTAAATATAGGTGTGCAACAATTATTGGCACCTTTTAGTCAGTACTTTGTGCTACCCCCCTTTGCCAAGATAACAGCACTGAGTCTTCTCCTATAATGCCTGATGAGGTTGGAGAATACATGGCAAGGGAACTGAGACCATTCCTCCATTCAGTGGAGCCTTCTTTGATCATATTTACCAAGGGTGCCCATATTAGTGGAGGGCACTGTACATCCACTGTATGCTACCAGACACAATCATGGACTTAAACCATGAGTTGTAGATAAATAAATGTGAAAAATTAATGTGAAACTATAGTAAATGACAGAATACCAATCAATGCTTCTTTAAAAAAACATTTTTTCTTTTTTATTATTATTATTTATTTTTTTTTTTAAGCTTAATGGTCAAATAAATGACCAGGCCTGACAAGAAACACAGTTGTCATGGAGAGACACAGAGAGCTGAGAAATTTCACACATTTGAAATATAACAGAACAGGTTCAACACACTTTACATATGACACAGCAGTATTTCTGAAAATGTTATCGTACGGCATACACAGTGACACCCTTGGTAAATATGAGCTAAGAAGGCTGTGAAAAAATGTCTTTATTGTTTAACCTTTTGATCTTTTGTTTAAAAAATACACAAAAATACTCATGGATATCAAACAATTGCAAACACAACACAGGTTTATCCAAAAAAAAATATCTTTGGTAAATATAAGTGTGCAACAATTATTGGCACCCCTATGAATTCATATGTGAAAAATATATTTGAAGTATATTCCCATTGATATTTTATATTTTGTTAGTACACCTGGGTGACTAGGAACAGGAAATTGTTCAACCATGACTTCTTGTTACACAGGGGTATATATACGAGGTAACACAAAGACCAAAGTCACTTAGTCATTCATAACAATGGGTTAGACCAAGGAATACAGTTGTGATGTGCGGCAAAAGGTTGTTGAGCTTCACAAAAAGGGAAGTGGCTATAAGAAAATAGCACAAGCATTAAAATGCCCATTTCCACCATCAGGGCAAAAATTAAGAAGTTCCAATCAACAGGAAATGTTATGAAACAACCTGGAATTGGACGTGTGTCTATATTGTCTCAACTCACTGTGAAGAGGGTGGTTTGAGTGGCCAAAAAATCTCCAAGGATCACAGCTGGAGAATTGCAGAAGTTAGTTTCATCTTCAGGTCAAAAAGTCTCCAAAACTACAATCCGAAGACACCTACATCACCACAAGTTGTTTGGAAGGGTTTCAAGAAAAAAGTCTCTACTCTCATCCAAAAACAAACTCGAGCATCTTCAGTTTGCCAGACACTACTGGAACTTCAAATGGGACCGGGTTCTATGGTCAGATGAAAACAAAATAGAGTTTTTTGGCAATAAACAACAGAGGTGGTTTTGGCACACAGAGAGGTAGCCATATGGGAAAGTATCTCATGCCCACAGTTAAATATGGTGGTGGCTCTTTAATGTTTTGGGGCTGTTTTTCTGCCAGAGGATCTGGACATTTTGTTAGGATACATGGCATCATGGACTCTATCAAATATCAACAGATATTAAATGAAAACCTGACTGTCTCTGCCAGAAAGCTTAAAATGGGCCGTGGCTGGATCTTCCAGTAGGACAGTGATCCAAAACATACATCAACATCAACACAAAAATGGTTTACTGACCACAAAATCAAGGTCATGCCATGGCCATTCCAGTCCCCTGACTTGAAACCCATAGAAAACCTGAGGGGTGAACTGAAGAGGAGAGTCTGCCAGCGTGGACCTCGAAATTTGAAGGATCTTGAGAGATTCTGTATGGAGGAATGGTCTCAGATCCCTTGCCTTGTATTCTCCAACCTCATCAGGCATTATAGGAGAAGACTCAGAGCTGTTATCTTGGCAAAGGGAGGTAGCACAAAGTATTGACGAAAAGGGTGCCAATAATTGTTGAACACCTATATTTAACAAAGATATAATTTTTCTTTGGATAAACCTGGGTTTTGTTTGCAATTGTTTTATATCCGTGAGAGCAGAGAATTTTTTTTGAATTTTTTAAACAAAAGATCAAAAGGTTAACAATAAAGACAATTTCTCACAGCCTTCTTTGCTCATATTTACCAAGGGTGCCAATATTAGTGGATAAACTCTGTCTGTTTGACTGACGGCCTCCAAGCCTGTATTCCTGTCACAACTGTGCCATTCTATTAATGACCCATGACTGACATGCCTAATTTTTCTAACTGTGTTGTATTTCAAACACAAAAAAGAATTACAACAGGAAAATTAGTATGGAGACCAAGTAGGAAAAATTAGTCCAATATCTTAATTTCACTGTCAACATGCCATCTGATCACAATACAAGTCTCAGGATCAAGTACTGTACTAGCTAAAAAGAAACCTCAAGCTGGCAAATGTAATGTAAGTACAGTATACTACTTTGCTTTATACTACTCTGCTTCTATGCAGTTAGTGGAAGCTGATGAGCAAACTCTGTACCATACAGTAGTAAACTGATTGTAGTTGGGTCAAACATTGTGTCCACAATGGTAATAGAGGGAACCCGCTTTTCACACCGTGACTCATGAGTATCATCACTCATCACACCTCTTTAAAAATGAAAGCTGACCTAGAATCAACTCGCTATCCATATATACAATAATTTTGGAATTGAAGAATGGAGCTAATTCAGTATGAGCATGCTTTCTCTGAGGGACTTAATACATGAGTTAGACAGATTATTATGCTCAGACACAGATTATTATGCTATATGCATGCCAAACGCCTATGAAACATATCACCCAATGACAAAGCCACCTCAAGAGTTAGGACACACACACAGAAGGTCTTAAAATGCATATTATACAGTTAAGTATGTTTAATATAACACCAATTGACAAGTGTTTTGGTTCCTTAAGAAGCTTCATATTTAAAATGTGCAACAGAAATCAATTTCCAAACTCGAAAAAAAAATCCATTTAAATGACCAGAAGATTTTAAGCTTTCCTGAAAAATTCAAAATCAATGCCATAACGGGAAATTTTCCAAGTATTTCAAGATATCAGAATATCTGTCTGTTTTTTCATACAGCAGGGCTATAGAAAATTTGATTAAATGAGATTTGCAATTATATTGCTCAATGTTCA
Source organism: Cranoglanis bouderius (assembly GCA_023630585.1). Taxonomy (NCBI): domain Eukaryota; kingdom Metazoa; phylum Chordata; class Actinopteri; order Siluriformes; family Cranoglanididae; genus Cranoglanis; species Cranoglanis bouderius. The sequence continues at coordinate 21,153,895 of CM042538.1, forward strand.
AAGCATAGTTATTTATCACAATTGCTCAGCCATTAGAGGAAACATCTGTCACTCACTACGCCAATAAGTAAGTCATCACTGCATGCAACATAATGCAAAGTTGAAAACATGAATTCTAATTCATTTGTTCTGTTCTAATGCATAAGTGTCAATAAACATCAAATAAACAATAAATATTTAACATTATCTAACATCAATTGTCATCTAACACAAGCCAATCATCTATCTTTAACGAAATCCACCAATATTAAAATATAAAATTTTAAATTAAATAGCTTCACCACAATATCTTAAATATACTTTCATTTATGAAAATATGGATTTAGGATTAGGATAAGATTATTATTGCCTTTATTGCGTACAGCTAAAGTCAAAATGTGGCTGCACAGAGAACATGGTCCCTCCGGCCATTCTAATCCTCTTACATGCTTAGTGACACATGAATAAGCATGACTGAATGTCTTCTTATGTGTAAATTTCAAGTTTACAGAGGAAAGGAACTAATGAGTTTCTTGACTTTATAAAGTCATATTGGAATGAAGAGTTGTGCTGATCTGGGCAATTCTTGATGTGTATTGTGACATTCAGTATAACAATTACACAACGTTTAGGTCATTAAGGTTTTGAGACTAGTAATGGTATTATGTATTACATCAGTAAATCAAGCAGTAAAAATAAGGTGTTATATACATTTGCAATCCAAATTATTCAACCCCCAATGCAAATCTGGTTTACTGTCAAAATTTACAGACTGTCAGTTGTTTGCAATGAACAAATCAAACAAAAGCAATTGAAATACTTCAACGCTTCAAGTGGTTTCCCCAAATTCAACTGAAAATGCAACTTATAATCACTTCTTCAGTCTCAAAATTATTCAACCCCCTGAATAGAATCCCTCACAACAGCACAAATATACAAAACAGGTGTTGTCTCAAGCACACTTGATGCAACTAATCAAGGGCTTCATTAGTTGCACCAGGTGTGCTTGAGCTGGAACACATGAAATACCTGAACTGGCTAGGGGCAGAAAATACATGAAATACCTGGACAGGGCAGAAAAAGGAAGCTGCACCCAGATTTATGAGAAGGCAGATTGTGAAAAACCCTTGAGTGAATGAAAAAGACCTGTAGCAAGACATGGTGGCAACAGGCACTGAGGTTTCAGTGAGCACAGAATGGTGCGTACTAAACGCAGAAGGTTTCCATGCCAGAACTCCAAGACGTACACCACTACTGACCCAAAAGCACAAGAAAAGTCGGCTCAAAATTATATAAATAAGCCATAATAGTTTTGGGATTCTGTTCTGTGGAGCGATGGATCAGCGGTATGTCTGGAGAAAGAAGAATGAAGAAAGAACACTCTGTCCACAGTCAAGTATGGTGGTGGATTAGTGATGCTCTGGGGCTGCTTTGCATCCTCTAGCACTGGAAATCTGCACAGTGTGGAAGGCAAGATGGATTCACTGAAGTATCAGGAAATCCTAGGAGAAAATGTCATGCCATCTGTGAGGAAGCTGAAGCTTGGGCGTCACTGGACCTTCCAACAGGACAATGATCCCAAGCAGACCTCAAATTCCACCAAGGCTTGGTTGCAGAACAAGTCCTGGAAGATTCTACAAGGCCATCACAGCCACCTGACTTGAACCCCATAGAAAATCTTTGGTGGGATTTGAAGAAGACGGTTGCAGCACGCAAACCCAAGAATATTACTGAACTGGAGGCCATTGCTCATGAAGAATGGGCTAAGATTCCTCAGGAAGCTGGTGTCTGGCTATGCATCTCATTTGCAGCAGGTCATAACAGCAAAAGGGTGCTCTACTAAGTATTAAAGATGCTTGCCATGAAGGGGTTGAATAATTTTGAAACTGGAGTCATTATAGGTTGCATTTTCAGTTTCAACTGCTTTTGTTTGATTTGTTCATTGCAAACTGCTGAAAGTCTGTAAATTTTGACAATAAACCTGATTTGCAATTGGGGTTGAATCATTTTGATTTCAACTGTACATTGTGGATTAATATTTTTACCTTACCTATATGTATGCTATACCACAGTGTATTGCCAGATCCAACTATCTTAACAACACTGCAGTCAAATCTAGTTTTATTTTCTATATACTGTACATAAATAAAGTGTAACAAAATATCACACAGATGCAACACTCTGTTACCATGTAAGTACCAAAAGTACTAAAATACTTTCCAACAAAACAGCACACAAAAAAATGACACTACTCTGATCCCATCTAAGTACCAAAATACTAATATGCTTCCCAAGCCCCACCTAGACTTCAATTGAACTGAAAATGCTTGCAACCACGGAAAATGAAAAAATGAAAGATCAAGACACCTTTAGCATATGTTCTACAGAGAGCAGATCCAGGACTATTCAAAATCAGCTACTGACAGCAAAGCAGCATCAGAAAAGCAGATTCAGAGCCCAGCGACCAAGAAAGTAAGGACCAGAGGCCATAAGTATACAAGAGGAGAGGGGAAAACCTTGCAGCCCCACAGTAAGGAAAAGAGTTAGAGAGAGTGAGTGAAAGAGATAGAGAGCGAGTTACAGAGAAGCATGAAAGCAGGTGCAGAAGCTCTAGAGCAGTGATCAGAGCAGTGACCTTCTGACAGAATTTTGTTTCAACCCTAATCAAAACACACAAGTTCCTGATAATCAGGTTACCTGATTGGCTGGATCAGATCTTTTGGATTAGGGTTGAGTTAAATTCTGTTAGACAGGAGCAGGAATGGTGATCATTGCTCTAGAGGAACTACAGTGGGCGAGAAACAAAGAGAAAGATCAGCATTTACCGGGTTCCCTGGAGCCATGGCAGACAGCAACCACTGTCTCCATTTGTCCTTGCCTGGATCGCTGCTCTCCTCCACACTTTTCTGAGGCTGGAACAGACAGAGCCCACGGATCACACACTAACAGGTAACAACACTAAAAACACTAGCGGTTAGGAGCTCCAGCCAGAAACCAGCACTGCTCATGGACAGAGAAACTGAGCTCTCACCTCCTCTCCACTGCTTTCTCACCTTTCTCTACCTACCTACCTACCTACATCTCACTGACTCTCTCCCTCTCTCTGCCGCTTTCCCTATCCCACTCCTTCTGCCATGGCAGAACCTGGAGCAGTCCACCAACCTTTCATGTTATGGTGCCAAATGACTGCAGCCAGAGCAGAGAATCATGGGGGTTTTGCTGGCGGCTTGCAGTGTTTGGCACCAGCCCTCTACCCCTAACTCCTCACTCTGATTGCTTCAGAGAAAAGAAAACATATACACTGCAAGTGCTGTACTCCTCAGTGACAGGTCTGCACAGAGCAAAAGCAAAACATCTGTTTAAGGTCAGTTATTACTGAAAACAACAACTAAAAATATTTGGCAGCGCTCGTCAGTAAAGATGTGTTAAGGTGTTTTTATGGTTTTAGGTCCTGAAGAAAAAAAGCTAAAAGGAAACTTACAGTTGGTAGAGAAAAGCAAATAAAACAGTGATTATTTCGGTAAAGATTTCAACATTGTATAAGAAAACTACTCACCTCACTTTTGTTCTTCTTTCTGTTTCTCCTCTTCCTCTGTCTCTTCTGAAGGAGTAACGTTTCATATTTAGGCCTGGGATGCTCCTGCGAATGGGAAACCAAACAACAATATTTTACTCACATTCTGTATGTGATTCACTGGCTTCATTTGGAAGACTTTCAAACCATTCAAACAGGTCAAAATCCACAGCAAACCAAGGGCACACACCAAGCTTGGAGAACTTGGGGGAGGAGGGTTTATGAAAGAAAAAAAGTCAAACCTTTGCTCGTTCCTGATATAGAAAAGATTGCATTTTCAAGGTGGAAAGGGGAGTATTCAAATTAAATTATCAATTTCATATCAGATTTAAAACCAAATGAAGAATGAAAACAGTAAGCACTCTAGCCATTATTTTGTTAAATGTTTACTGTGGTGTAAGACACATACCTCTTCTTCCTCCATTCCGGTCATATTCCAGCTGTAGTTCAAACTGTTTTGCCTGCGTTTCCAGTGCTCCAGAAACATCACCGCTTTATGAGGGGACCAAGAGAAAGAGATATGAGAAGGGAGAAAAGGAGGAAAGATGAGGTGAGATGACTAACCAAACACATTATGTAACTGAAAAAAAGAGAGGATCACTTGTTAATAACGTCAATCGTTTACATATTCTATTATAATCGTCATCTCTTTCTTAGCTCAAGCACACTTTTATAAACTAGATTTGTAATAATATCCGGGATGAGGTATCATCCCATTCACCTTGGTTCAAAACTAAAGAAATGTTTACCATCAGTCTGAAAAGCATGAGTGAACGTCAATGATATCAGCTGCTGGTATTCATTGGTGCAAGATTGTACACAGAGATACAGGTGCATGATTGTATACACAGACACACGCACACATATCTGACTACCTTCCCAACCCAACCCCAGGGTAAGTGCCTGCATATAAGAAATAATGCGTATGCCCTGTTGCCACATGCAGCAGTGAAAGACAAAGGGCTTTTACAAAAGCTGCATGAGAAAGGCCGATGATGGAGCCTTGAGCCCACGCAGCCACTGATAGACACAGGTAACACTATACCCAGACTGTTAATCTCCCACACATACTGTACACACAAGTTTTTTTTTTTTTTTTATCTCCATCTCCATAGAGACACACCAACAGATCTGCTTACTACCACAGCCTGTCACCTGAGTCTTACATTCATCAAAGCAAGGGAATGCTGTGGCAGTGCACAAAAATTGACCTATGTTATGTTTGTCCTTATTTAGAAGAAAACAATGAGAAGGAAGGATGGAAGAAGAACATAAAGTTAAGGTGAGGGAGAAGATGATGATGCCTACCCCAGAGGGACATGAAGATAGCAAAGAAGACAGTAGCTGGGTTGTCAAAGAGGTGGCTGGCACGGGCAGTGCCACAGGCTGTGCTCAGGTGCCAATAATCGCAGACACGATCGCAAAGAGGGCACATAGTAAAGTTCTGTTTCTCATCACACATCTCCAGACTGAAATAAAAAGTAGACAAAGGATATATCAGCCCAACAGCGCATAGTGGAGTTCTACATTGAGTCATCCTCAACTGTGACATGATTGAGTGAATCATATGCAGTCAATTCGAAACAACTAATCACAACTTGTCACGTCATATTAATATCAATGTGTCAACAGATGATCATCTTCATAATAAATAAAACTGTTTAATAGACTCACACTGTATTCAGAATTGTGTTGACATTTTCTGTTAGCAATATTCCCCAGAAATGTTTAATCACTAAAAATCATATCTGATATACTAAAGCTCTTCTTTGTCTATTTCATTAGAAGACCAATGACGTAAATAAATTTGCTTTATGCCCCTGTATGTATACGGACCCAAACAGCATTTGTATTGTACATAATTGTCCTACAATTGCACTCTGAATACACTCCTGCCCTCCTCAGGTTGCCAGGCCCTTTCATCCTCACATCCAGACACTTCAAGCCTGATGCCTTGTGGCCAAAACTCTCTCGTACCTAGGAACATTGGTGTCGATGGTGAAACAGCCGTACAGGAACACGATGATGCCTACCAAAGACGCCAAGGCCAAAAGCTGAGTGTAAACACCAAGCCAGGCAAAGTACAGGCCTATCTTCTCCCCAAAGTATTTTCTGCAGGCAAAGGTAAAAGTAAGAAAGGCAAAAACCTCCAGAAACCATGGCCATGTAAATAAGCACCAAAAAGCAGTCATAATATCTGGTGAGGAGCAATATGTAAAGTTATGTATAAAAAAATGCATGTACCTGATAAGATCAACAGGCTGATATTTGTAAAATGCTCCATATCTTGCCCATTCATCATGTAACAGCTGGAACAATTAGAAGAGTTCAGGATTCATGATTACACATGACATTGTGATTGATAGTTTATACAGTTAAATTGCTACTCACCTGTCTCTCATTCTTCTGTTCTGCTTGCCTAGAGTCCTTAAAGTCTCCCTGCAGGCATACAATTATAAAAGCATCACATTAACAACACTGAATGTCCTAAAGGCAGAATACCTTTACATATTACTAAAGGCAGAATACACTTCATTTAATAATCAATAAATGGGTCAGATAAGCACGAATAGTTTTAGAAATGTGTAGAATCAACTTACATCATGAAGAGGGAAGGCAGAGTCATACACCCCTTTAGCTATTAATGTAGTGATGCCTGTAGGCAAGGAGAAAAATCACCATATATTACCATACACTACCTCAGGGATAACTGTCTGACTGTCCTGACAGGACTGCCTGCCCTGCTTTATGTGAATGCAGCACGCTAGCTTTTCAGAATGGAAGGGGCTGACATATAGAACACAAGCTTTAATCAAAGTAATTAATCAGTCCTCAAAGGAACAACATGTACACTCTCACTATTAGCCCTCAATTAAGAAGATGTCTCCCTAGCAACAAGCTAGAGGGACCACCACTCCCCCCATGGACCCTGCTTCACTTCTGAGCCCAATCCTAAGATTACATGTCCCAGTTTAGACAGTAGTTGAGACAGAGGAGAAGTGAGTGAGTAAGAGAGTAGATTAGATATGAGACCCTAAATCCAGCCCCTTCTGTTAGCTAGCCTCAATTCCCCTGTAGCTGGTGGCGGTGTCCGTCTGCCGAGCAGAGCGATCCAGGAGAGCATATGGATTCCTCTCCAGCACCTGCTCCACCAGCACTGAGCCCACTGAAACTCTGATGTCAGGCCTGGATTTTTCTCAGGATTCCTCCAACACTGTGCCATGATTGGTTATCGCTTACTGTATTACTAACCCATGGTTTGGCAGGTCCGTGTGCAGGCAGTGCGTCTAAGGATTTCATACACCTGGGAGGAAGGGAGAGAGTGAGTGTGAGAGAGCAAGAAAGAGAAAGGGAGAGACAAACAAGCCAAAGTGTTCCTGAAAAGGCCACAGGGGAATTGTCTCCTAGTAATATGTCCACAGGGAACACAGTCACCTCAGACTTCTGGTAAATAACCACGTTATTCCAACAGTTCCACATAACAATCAGGACAGCTAACTACAGCCATGCCATTAAAATAAGACAAGACAACCTTTCCAGCCACAGGAAAACAGAACTCACAATTCGACTCCTTGTGGCATTGTCGAAGAAGGTGTCCTTGCAATCGATGTTGTACCTGAAACAAGACAAATATAATAAGGCTGAGTAAGACAGGTATAGCCAAAGGCATGAGTCAGGGTTTATGTTTTTGAGTTGCTCAGGTGCCTTTGGTACACAGAGAAATCTCAGTAAATACCGCTCTACCCACCAACCCATCCACCCCCCAAGCCCTTAATTATCCCCAGAGGTTTCTCACAGATGGAGCTTGTCCCGGGAGAAGCTGTGAGAGAGGAACTTCGTGCGGCTCTGCTGCTGCAGGTGCAGGATGTTGGGTTGAAATGGCTGGTTCAGCTTCCTCCACACTGTGTTCATAGTTGCTGACAGACCCTTCTCTTCTTTCAGCTCATAGCTCTGGGAGAGATGTGCAATAAAACAACATGGTATGAGGAAAAAGTAAGCTACAGATATAAACATAAGGCCTGAGAATAAAAACAATGTAAATACAGAGGAGGGTGTCCAAAAATGTATGTGGGTATAACATTTTATCTACTGAAACAGATCCTTGTCAAAAACTTGTCCCCTTCACAAAACCTAAAGTTTCTAAAGTTTCTTGGTAGTTTACAAGACTCCAGTGTGGTCTGAACATCCAGACTCTAGTACAGTATGAAGGAAAGCTCTGTGTAGGTAGACAGCTCCAAAACAAAATTAACAGAAATGACATACCTTTTTGGTGGGCACCTTGATCTTGAGAAACTCTGCTTCTCTGCTTAGCACCTGCCAAGGGGCATGTAGCCGGACAAATCCCTGCCCATAGACCTTGTGCTGAGGGAGAAACATACAGAGAGAGCTTCAGTCAAGAAAGAGAGCTTCAGGAAAGTTATATTTTCCAACAGACCCAACTCAAATATCTACTAGAAACAGTCTAAACTTTATGAGAATTTGCTATAATAATGTCTGAAGTGGGTTTTAAACCATCATATACTGAAATGAAATTCTAGTAGGATGCATTGGTAAAAAATGGAAGCCAACATGTTTCAACACCACTGATCTATTACTTGCTTTGAACATTATTTTATTTCTTTATTTCTATCCTCCATTTAATTACGTAACCCTATCTCCTTCTTGACGTAGACGCGACACAGGACAACAACAACCTATTCTCTTCAGCAACTCTGCTAATGCATCCTTTTGTATCACTGGTCATGCTCCATTGTCAAAAACCATTCTCTCTGAGATCTTGAGCAACTGTGTCCTCTGGTAAACCTTATGCTAGCTGGCATAACCTGGGTCCCAGCTGTTGAGTTTGTCTCTGCAATGCTGGGCAGTGCTTTGGTTGGGTGCGCTCTAGGTTCTCCCTGGGGGATTAATTATGTGTTAAAAAATATTTTGCATGTAGATCACAGTTACGAATGGAGGTAACAGGTCACTTTATCCAACATGTCCCTACTGAGACCCAGTGAATATTTATATAAACTTCTGTTTAGTAAAACAGTTTGTGTGTGTGTGTGTGTGTGTGTGTGTGTGTGTGTGTGTGTGTGTGTGTGTGTGTGTGTGTGTGTGTGTGTGTGTGTGTGTGTGTGTGTGTGTGTGTGTGTTGGTGGTGCTGTAACAGGACCCCAAAGTCCCCTCCTCCCCACACAGAGATGATGGTAACTTTATCGGTCTGGTGATACTCAGCTATGGGATGGCATGAGCAACGAATAAGCAGTTGTTCAGAGAGAAAGAAGAACAGGTGACCCTAGCACTTCCATTTTTTTCCTGTCCCCTCAACACACACACACACACACACACACACACACACACACACACACACACACACACACACACACACACACACACACACACTACACAAAAGTGAGATAAAAATAACATGTGGATCTGAGAAGGTTAATTAGGATAAGATATTCCAATTAGTACTTCATCTCAGCAGGGTAAGGCAATTAGGTCGATTTTAGCCTGGGCTGAGGGGGAGCCTTCGTTACAGAAACCGGCTGTGGCTGACATTTAAGGGGCTTCCAAAGACTCAAAAGTGGAAGTGTCTCCACATGATAGGGTAAATCCTGTCTTTGACATTTGGAATAATTAAGCAGAAATAAAGGGCAGTCAGTGAAAGAATATGAACAAGAAAAAAAAAAACAATGTGTCTCTGACTGATGATAAAAAATCATATTCTAATGATAATGATCATCATAAAAATAGACCTATTAAGAAAAAGAACATTTTTTAATCAGCAATGATAAAACTGATGAGGTCATACCTCTTGACACTCAGGTGAAAGGAGGAGTTTGGTGTTCAGATTGCAGTCATTACATGAGGTGAATAATTTACAGGCTGCAACTTCAAGTATTTAGTAGTATTTACATAACATTTAAAATGTATCGCCATCCTTTAAAGTCAGCTACACCAAAGGCCTTACGTTACAAACATGGGGGAAAACAAAGAAAGTAATATTTATATAATACTTAATATACAACATATTCACAAATATAATTTAGCGTTATGGTAGTGTTGTTAACTGTTATATTTATATATATACTTATCGATTCCATTAACGTTATCCTTTAATGGGCCACCAACCTTACCAGTGAAAATGTACATGGTGTTGTATCCACATCACTGTTACTTATTAGCCAACACACTGATACACACTGATACACTGATATTTATTAGCCAAGAAGCTTTTTCCTTTTGTGAATGAGTGAGAAATCCAGATATCAGAATGAACAGAATAACTGGTCCATATGGAAATCAGATGGGAAGAATTTATTCTATTTTCATTATTCTATTCTATTTTAGTGTTTCTCTGTGGTTGTCACTATGGTTACGGGCGTTATAGGCTAGCTCAAAATGAGTGCTGAGTCTGACCATCTCCCAAATGGTGCCCTAAACCCTGCAGTCCTCCTCCAAGTCTGCACTTTAGGTAAAATGAAAATATCTCTTTCAAAAGTCTGTCAGGCTGCATGAATTAAAAAAAAAAAAAAAAAGCAGATCAATACAGTATACAGTTCCCGTAGTATTGCAACAGTTTCAGTGACCCTCATTAGTAAATACAGCCATCAATAGTTAACAATAGCTGTATTAACATTTATGAGCATGGAGCTTGAAGCCAGCTAAGATAAATATAGCTAACAAACTATAGTAGATACAACATTAGTACCTCCTTTTTAATCCAGATTAAGCCTACAGTTTTCACTATTTCCCATCTGACAGTGTCTTACATTTTGCACTTGTACTCAGTTTAAGATGCTTATTTAGTCTTGTCAATCATGAACAGCCACTAGGAAAAGAAGGCTGCACATTCTGCCACAGCAAAGAGGTGGCCAAGAGTCTTCCACGATGAGAATAAAAATATACTCGCCTCTAAAATTAAATGTAGTAGCAATAATTTGATTTTTAAAATATGATTTTCGCCAAATTCAACCAACACCAATCAAAACAGTGTATGCATTAAAAACATTAAGGGACATGCCTGTACTCAATGGTCTCCCCCCAATGTTGTTATATACAGTACTGTGCAAAAGTTTTAGGCACATGCAAAAAAATGCTGTAGAGCAAAGATGCCTTCAAAATAATAAAATTAAATGTTTCTACATTTTTTAAAAATACCATACAGAGCAGTAAACAGTAGTAAATGAAGCAAAGTCAATATTTGGTGTGACAAAATAATAATAATAATAATAATAATAATAATAATAATAATAATAATAATAATAATAATAATATTCTCCGGTACAATTTGTGCAGTTTTATACAGAAATGAGCTGGTAAGTTTTATTGAGCATCTTGCAGAACCAGCCACAGTTCTTCTGGAGACTTTGACTTTCGCACTTGCTTCTTATTTTTGCAGCAAAACCCAGCAGCCATCATTGTGGTTTTTGTCTGAAAAGTGTCTCTTATGTAATGTGCTGCTTTCTTTAATGACATACAAACATTTTTTTCTGTAACATTTCATTTTGTGCTAGAAAACTAATGTTTGGGAATCTAAAATGTTTTTTGTACTGACTTGATAATTTAGAAGTCATAAAATAAAAAAATCTATAGAAAAGTTTGTACTAAAAAAAAATAGGGTGCCTAAAACTTGTGCACAGTACTATATATAAATTGTGTCTGCAGTAGCTACACCTCATCAAATTGTGTGAACCTGAGGACAGCCGAATTATTGAAATACGATATACAAGATCCTTCCTGAAACTGTCTTCGATTTGACTATCTGTTTCAGTAATTCAGTAATGGTAAACTCATGAGAACAGTCAGCATGGGTAGTGAGTATGAATTGATGCTCCAAATCCTGTTCCAATCTGGAATATCATTAAGGCACTACACAACACAACACAAGAGATTTCTTCCATACTGCTGTAACAGTGCCAATATCAGGTTGCTCTAAAGAGTACAGACCTTACAATTCTGCATCCTCATTGCCAGCTATCCAGATGGTGTAAAGGATACAGTCATTTTAGTCATTTTTATAGGTCTTAGAGAAAAATAAGTACTATGAATAAACAGGAATGGAGAACATGGATTAGATCATTCTGAGCTCTTCAATGGCTCAGGAGGGCTGGAATATATGAATATTACAACAACAAAAAAAGTTGATTGAGAAATGCCACAGTGTAGGGATTAATCACTCATTCAGATATTCATAACCTTGTACTATACATCTAAATGTATTACACAAACTGTACATGTTTTAATATAGAGAGCCAGATAGTACTTCCTCACATAAAAAAAATACTATAAATGTGTGGTGACAAATGTCTTGAGGTGAACATTACTATGACAAACAATTTTACATGATATTAGGTAAAAATTAAATGTAGACAGATTTATACTCCGTAATTGGACCACACAGCTTGGACAGTTCTCATTTGAACACACCAATGGGCAGCAAAGCAGGGGTTTACCCTACAGAAAAAATACTTTGAAGGGATGTTCACTGCATTTCTGTTTTAATAATGATTATTGCTTATCAATCATCCATTCTGTATTATTATTATTATTATTATTATTATTATTATTATTATTATTATTATTATTATTATTATTATTATTATTATGTGCTTAATGCTTCTAAGACTTTAATTACCAGTTAGATGTGCAGTGCACGCTTTATTGATGTGCTACACTTTTAAAATCTTTTTTGATTAAGGGTACAGACAAGGTGACCTTTATCCAATAATGATATAAAGGATTAAGCATGAAATAAGTGTCCAGCTGTTAAACATCATCATATTGATGGTCATGTTTTTGAATTATGAAATGGCCTTACAGTCTTACACTTACATATTGAAGCGTGATGTGGGATGTTAAAAAATTCATCTTCTCTGGTGTTTGTCTTGGAATATTAGGCAGCACAATTAAACATATTTTAATCATAATTAATATTTTTGCCTGTCACAATTATTTATGAGCTTAGCTAAAGTTATCTAATTGGCAAGCATTTGTTGTTTGCACCTTATGGTGATTCATTAACTCCTTTATTCATTTTAAGTCTATTTAAGTATATTTAATGTTTGAACAATTAATGCTCAATTACTGTCACTAAGGTCTTGTTTTGATGCAAAGATTTACACAGTTAAAGTAATGCAGGCTCACAATATTCTTTAAGTCCTCCCCAATCTAATATCTAAATTGTAAGATTTAAATTCAGAATATATAGAAAATATAAAAGGTAGCATGTAACTTGCCATGTAATATAAGGAGCTTATTAAAATATTACATTATTACTGCGGTTATCTTAGAAAGTCTTTTTCAGATTTCTTGTAGAATACTCAAAACCACCATCATTTCGGCTTATTTCATGTTTTAAAACAGCCATTAGGAATCCAATATAATATAAACTGTGGAGGTGAACATGAGTAAGTTGTATGTAATTACTAGAACTGTAAGCATTCCTCCATCCCTATAATATTCGGATATGTACATCTCTCACACCAGGTTCCTGTTTAGCAACTAAAAGTGCTTTTGATCTGATGCAGGATGAGTTTTAAAAATGCTTCCTGTAATCTATTCAAGCTATGCTGTATTAAATAAATGCCCAGAATATGCATGTAAATGACTGACAATAATAATTCAACTAGAATGATTAATAATAAATCATCTATAATAACAGGGGTTTACAATGTGAAACAAAGCTGCTCTTTTGGCCTCTAAAACTGTTATGCTGCCAAATAAACAGTTTCTTTGGAAAACCTGGCATAAGTCCCAGTGCAATCAGAAGAGACAGCCAAAAGGAGTAGCCCAAACCAACCACCCACACATACACACAGAAATTCCACTCTGGTGTATTTTGTGAAGCAGTAGTTCTAGAAGAGCTGACATGAAATGAAATCTCTCAATAGTACAGACCAAATAATGCTGATGAACAAAACAGCCTTGACAAATTTGCAGTATATTCACACTAACGTATCAAGGTTCTTCTTTAGTGAAATTCTCTGGCTGGAGTCTAGAGACAGAAAAAACATGCCTCCCTACGGCATCATGAAAACCATTCCATTTGAAAGGATTCAAAGCTACCGATGCAGAATAAAATCATTCCATCGAAACCATTTTAATATTTAACGTCAAGTCTTTGCTCAAAAACCCAAATCAGCTATTGATTTCTCTGGTGTGTTTTGAATTCTCAGGTTGTGAAAGCAACTAGAGCAAAGTAACATTTGGCTGAACTCATTTGTCACCATAACAGAAAGAGTCAACAGAAACTGTCCTATTACTCAGGAGAGTTCAAGTGTGATGCAGCAAATTAATCTTCACCCACCTCGTTATCACGCTCGATGTGCAGTCCTGCTTCTCTCAGGTGGGTCTCGAACTCATCTCGGATCCTGAGTTTGTCACACTCGGCCGGATCAGTCGGTCCCATGTCCACCACGACCTCAGCATTGTCCTCCTTCACCGCTTCAGCCTCTTTGCTCCCTGGCCGGGGAAAGCTGCCGTTGGAGATGACCGAGAGCCGGTGCTGTCCTGGAGAGTCCTGAACCACTGATGGTACCCGGTACACCAGCACATAGTCCACCTTCCTCTTCCCATCAGCAAAGTACAGCCCTTTGCCTGGCTCATGCCCCATGCCGTCGAAGAAGTTGTTGACCACCTGAAGCGGGTGACAAAATTGTAAATGCTGGTCCTCACTGTTTTGAGTGTATATCAAATTCACATCAGAGGGAAGCTAGGAGGGTGGGGGGCTTGCGCAGTGATGATAGGCATGGATGTAGGTCAGTCTATTGCTATTTCTAATTTAGCTGCTCTCAATAGACTCAAATATAGCCTGATAGACGAGGAGAGCAGCACTGGTTGGGAACACCTTTCATTCAAGGTTGTATGCGCTAAAAGTCACCAACGTTATCACAGATAATTCAATACTATCCTTAATACCGTCAAATTGAGCAAACATGTTGAGTTAGTTACGAAAGAAACAGTACTTACGGGGAGCTTGTCAGTGTGTAGCATGTTCTCTGAGCTCTTAACGGAAACCAGAGAGAAAGAAATAGACAACGAACTGACAACGCGACGTGCGCGCGCCGCACAAACGCCTACTTTACTCAGAACATGTCCACACCCTAATCACCTCGAAGAGACACGCCACTTGCCATCCTAGCTCGTCGTCAAATGAAACCATTTATTCTACACAAGAGAAACCCTCCCGTCCGTACAGTTTTGGCACTGCTCACCACTGACGAGGCTGACTAGAAAGCGCGAGGCTCGGCTCTCGCGCAACTACAGCATCTCCATAGAAACTTGTAATTCGTCACTCTCTTAATTCCAGAGACACCTGTGCAGCTTCAACAGCCGCGTTGCCAGATTAGGACGTTTCCCAAAATACTGATCTGTTTAAATCACATACGCCTGGAATATCGCATTAGGATGACAATTGGGCAAAGTTAGTTTGAGCTGGTTTATATGGAATAGAACAGGTTTATAAACTGGCTGGAAAGGGTCTATGGAAATGGATCAAATGGATGTAAATCACAGCTCATCATAATCAGTTAGCCTATTAGCTGTGTTTATTATTGAGCTCTTATAGGTTATTTATTAGTCTATTTGACTTGAATTGGTTGGGTTTCATCTAAACCACAATAACTAAAAAAAAAAATAAATAGTACTTTATCAATAATAATAATAACAATAATGAGTGTTTTTAAGAACAGGTGTCAAAACATAATTTCAACAAGAAGCAAGTGAATGTAGCTCACCGAGTGTGAACTCTCCTCCATGTAGTCAAACGCATCAAGCCCCATTCCAGAAAGTTCTCTGGCTATGCTGTACAGTCTATCGCTGTGGATGGAGCTGGATTCACTCACAGCCACATTCATCTTCAACTGATTCGTTGTATTATTCCTCATTTCTGTACAGCAGAGAAAAGCTTTTAATAGTAGTCTAAACGTTGAAAGCTTTATAAAAGATGATTTTGCTCGAGAGTGGACGTTCAGTTATTGAGCTTTGGTTTCAGCACCATGGATAGATACTCAAAAATGAGGATCAGTAAACTTGAAAAGTTACTCCAACGTACATAAAATGAGAATTATTTATCACTGAATAGTATAGAAATAGTAAACATTTAACAATATTTGTGAGAAGCAAGTATAAAGATAGCAAATTTGTTATCCTTTTGCTTAACAAGTTAATAAGTTTTTCTATATACATAATAATAATATGTGGACAAACTGATTATGTTTTTCTGTTTTATGCAGGGGCACTAAAATTTATAGTCTTTAGTCCTCTAGTTTAAGTGTTAGAATGCAGGATGGGTTGTAGACATGGTCTGAGCTTCTACCTGGTTTGTGTAGAACCTAAAAAACAAAATTTAAATTAGAGACCGGATTGGAGTGGAAAGCATCCAATTTTAAATGTTTTGATCTGATTTGATTATTTGTTTTTGGAGCTGAGAAGCTCAAATGCACTGAGAACAAAGCAGCTGGCCATTACAAAATTAAAATGTGTGGAATATCTTGGAAAAAGTTATCCCACTGAGTAAGCAGCATGATATAGCTAAGTGATCCACAAATTACATAAACTTAATTAGAACTGTAGAGATATACAAAATAAATAAATAAACACAAAATAATTAGGTATATAATGAATAAAAGATACAAAGATCTGGTGATTCACTATTCATCAAAACAAGACATCAAGAGGAGAAACATAGCTACATTTCTCATCAGCACCACAAAAGAAATTTAAAATACAAATCAGTTTTAGGGACACACAAAGTGAAGATAAACTATTATCAAAGTGAAGAAAAGGCCACAGAGAGAGAGAGAGAGACAGTAAACAGAGTGATTGGAAATGATCCAAAATGCTATGCCTCATTTGTGAAGCATGGTTGACACAGCGTCATAGTTTGGTCATGCATGGCTGATGTAACAGGCTCACTGTACTTTATTAATGATGTAGCTAGTGATTCTCATGCTGGAATGAATTATGAAGTCTATAGAATAAAATGTCCAAACCTTGTGATTCTGCTTTAAATCCAACTGGGCCTACATTTTATGAAGACTCTGAAGTCAGAAATTCTAGAAAACAAGAACTGCATGAAGGAGACTGCCAAGTTAAGGCTTGGCTAAACTGCTCAGGCGAAGATGTTTAGAATCAGGCAGTGTTAATCATTCCACGCTTGAGGCGTTAATAGCTTGTGACATTTGTAACCAAATTCTCAAAGGCTCATCATTGCTAATTTTAAAAATTAATGCTTACTCATCATTTATTTATTTTTCATTCATTAACACTGAGGATTCTGCATTTATAATATATCATCAATTTCGCTGCTTACATCCTTTGCAGTTCGTCAACTGTAATTTAATATTTTGCTACTGATCCAGAAGTGTGCCACATTATCACTACTTGCAGTTTAATTAGGGAAAACTACAGTAACAAGTCAATGTACCTAAAAACACTAATACTTCACTTTTTAAAGACTATTACTCTACATTTAAAGGAGATTTGTTATACATTTAACTAAACTACATTTTTATGGCACATTAATTTTGTGAGCAAATAAACTGCAAATTTAAAATGAGTGAATTGTAAGTAAAAACCACAGAATCACTGACTATTCATGTAAAAAGAAACTCATGTTAGTTTAAATGTTATATCTAAAATTATGCAAAATATAACTCTACATATTTCCTATTTACTTTTACTGTGATGCAGTAAAACACTTTACTACAAGTACTTTAGTACTTTAAACAAAGTGGATTTTTAGATGCACAACCACATTTGCAAGAATATACAGGTATTTTTACTTTTATTCCATCATTGCCCAGCATAAACAAATATAACCACTATAAGATGACCAAACTCTGTCTGTTCAATTATTGTCTAACAGGAGTGACATACACTTACCGTCCTGTGTCGGTGATCCTGGACTGTTCATAGCCATGCTGCAGGTCTGAGGACACTTGGTTACTGTCAGGGCGCAAAATCCGCTCTCGGCTTTGTCCAGGCTTAAATCACAGACGGTTGGAGCAGTTAATACCATGCCTGCTTGAGAGGAAACTTACGGCCAGGCCGAACTTGGACTAATTGCCAGGAATGTTTGTCTTGGTTTAATAACAGTTGAACAAAATCCATGACAAATTCCAGATTCAAACCTTAGCTAACTGATTAGCTGTAAATAGTAAATGATAAAAAATTCCATTCTGAAAAGCTCTCAAGTAAGATTATGCCCCCAAAAAAAAAATCAAAAGTCAAAAGTTAAAACACATAATCTCTTCAATATAACACTTGAACCAAGAACATCTCATCCCCTGGTGCTGTATGATGTGGGATAGTGTCTCATTACACTATTCACCTGTTAAATATCTCTGCGATTAAATATTAAGGCAGTCTGTGCCTGCTTTTCATGGAACCTTTATCCCAACTTCAAGGAAATACACCATGTCACAGACTTTATTTGGCTTGATTAGACTCTTTGACTGATATATGTGCACTGAGGTTGTATTAGTCAGCATGGCTAATTAGTCAGCGCTGCATGATACTACTACACTTTAGGAATATTAGAAAGCCTGTGAAACACAAGCAGTCTATCAGAAGACTATCACAGGGTTTTATAACAAGATATATGGTGCACCAAACAAAGTTGAGTTTACATACAGTATGTGATCATATATCGAACACCCCAAAATATTTTCATTTGTCCCTACTACCTTACCATGTAAATGTCTAACCTCTCCTTCATCATTCACATGCTTTATGAAAAGGCTGTTTATATGAGTTGCTTTTACTTTTATTTTTAATTACTTTTAATTTTACACTTAAATCTACCATCTAGTCACATCCAAACCAGCAGTAAATTATGGCAAATATGAAATTGAAATGTACACTTTCTACAAATAAATGTATTCTTAAAAAGCTCACCCTCACAGCTCAGCAGATGCTCTCGAATGAGTTGATTTCCCCTTGGAAATAAGATGGGGAAAAATGTCACGTTTTAACTCTTCGAAAGCAAGGCTGGCAATTGATCCCGAGCATCCTCTTCATTTTTATACCAGGGTTACATTTCACAATGGTGGACTCCATGAAAGGAGCTGTTAACTGGTGAGGATTAAATTACAAAAAAGAGGTTCATGTCCATTGCTAAGTACACAAGTTTATTTGAGCAGTAACAGCCAATGTGATCATATATGAAAGTGACAAAGGACAAAACTAATACTAGCTCAGCTGTATATACAGTATTAGCGATATTATATAGCTTACTGCCAAACACCTTTTTAATCCTTTCTGCTATCTCTACCTAATCCTAGAAGCCCAGGACCGTATAGCCAAAATTCTAAATATAAAACATTATTAGATATCATTACATGTATAATAAATTTAAGTCTGTAGCATGCTGTCAACATTTTGGTACTTGGAATTTTCCAGAGACAATGTGTATTGAGAAAAGGGGGGGTCTTTGGCTCCCTCATGGGGATGAATATGGAAGTGTTTGGATCACCCTCACAAATTGAATTGGAATGTTGTCCTGGATGCCATGCCACCCCATTGCAGGGTACAATGCACACACCTTGGGAAAATTCACACCCAGTGGAAATTATAATGGTTGTAAAGAGTGGTTATTACACTTACTGTAGACTTCCTGTCAGCCTGTATCTCATCAGCCAGGCATTTCTTTCCCAGAATTGGATGTGATCACTGAGATCACGGTATTGTTTGATATTAACATTAACTGGAGCTCTTGACCTGTATCCTCATGATTTTATGCACTGCAATGATTGACTGATCATGTGGCAGCAGCCTCAATGAATGAGCAGGTGTACATGTGTTCCTAATAAAATGGATGTTGAGTGTATATAGTATTTTTTTAAATCCTGTATTCTTATACAGATTCTTATATAAGGGGGGCCCTGGTGGCTCAAAGGCCCCAGGTGACCACTTATAGTTAGAAACTGCCCTGGTCAGTAGAGTTTGTATTTTAAGATGCTATATTTTCTTAGCATGCTTTATTAGGATATTAAAGAACACCTTTCTTATTTGCATCTTCAACAAACAAGATTTTTAACCTCAAAGATTTCTAGCCTCCCCTGAGGTGTTATATACAGGCTAATCTGTTTCTGATTGGTTTTCCTGCTCCAGCTCCACCCCGGCAGTGCCTGCTCATAACCTACATCTGTTTGTTTTTTTCTGTCTCTTCTCTGTGGACTTTCATAAACAATCCGTTTGGCTCAGTAACTTTCTCAGTGACTTGCTCTTTTTGTAGTTTTAGTCGTGGTTTTACCTTATCCTTATTATATTCTTACACTTTTCCTTCCATTTGAATTTCATTTCCTGTGTAACATTTATCAGTGTCAACATTCATGTGTATAGCTGCCAATTATTTTCATTTTTTTGGAACACAAGTCCTATTATTATTCGTGTGGAAATGTTCGTTTTTCTAAATTACATGTCGAGTGTTCAGATAAACATAACATCAGAAGTCACTGCCACCAATCTGGATCATCAGAAATTATTGTATTCTCTGCTGATGTGCTTCACTGACATGCTTACACTTTACAACATTCACACAACTTTTCAATTCATTTTGCACACAGAAAAATATATAGTATGAAATCTGTCTTTGTCCCCGTTTAATACTTTTTTAAACAAGTGGGTTGATGTGGCTTGACAAGATTGCAGTGTAACGTTGGAAATAATATCCATTGATAAATAATAATTATTGCTTGACATCCATTGAAAAGCTAAAAGGTTTTCAAGCTGTGAGCTGCAGCCCTCTGGTGAAAAGTGATGGTACTACAGAAAGCGGTCTGTGTGTGTTTATTTTAATAAATTCATTTTTAATGGATTTGACCATATTCACATCCTGTGACAAAAGGTCAGTGTGAGGAGTGATTATTCAAAACTATGAATGGTCAGTTGACACGTTCTCCCTGTTTTTCACAAATTTATGTTATTTGGTACTTTAGATGGCAATACACGTGCATCTCCAAAAATTAGAATATCTTGGAAAAGCACGAATTACTGCATCAGTGTGGTGTGGCATGGAGGCAATCAGCCTGTGGCACTTCTGAGGTGTTATGGAAGCCCAGGTTGCTTTGATAGCGGCCTTCAGCTCGTCTGTATTGTTGGGTCTGGTGTCTCTCATCTTCCTCTTAACAAATTCAAGTCAGGCAAGTTGGCTGGCCAATCAAGCACAGTAATACCATGGTCAACAAACCAGTTACTAGTAGTTTTGGCACTGTAGGCAGGTGCCAAGTCCTGCTGGAAAAGGAAATCAGCATCTCCATAAAGCTTGTCAGCAGATGGAAGCATGAAGTGCTCTAAAATCTCCTGGTAGACGCTGCATTGACTCTCGACTTGAGAAAACACAGTGGACCAACACCAGCAGATGACATGGCACCCCAAATCATCACTGACTGTGGAAACTTCACACTGGACTTCAAGCAACTTGGATTCTATGCCTCTCCACTCTTTCTCCAGACTCTGGGACCTTGATTTCCAAATGAAATGCAAATTTACTTTCATCTGAAAAGAGGACTTTGGACCACTGAGCAATGGTGTTTTGAGTAAAAACGTATTTTGAGTTAATTAGCTGATTATAGCTCTTCTCAGGTCAACATTTTTTGTTTTATAAATTCTTTATTCTAATATTTTTGAGATACTGGATTTTTCCAGCATCTCATTTCCATGAGCTGTAAGCCGTAATCATCAAGATTAAAACAAAAAAAAAGCTTGAAATATTTCACTTTATGTGTATTGAATCTACAATATATGAAAGTTCAACTTTTTTAATTAAATTTTTTTCGGGGAAATGAACTTTTCCATGATATTCAAATTTTTTGAGATGCACCTGTAAGTTCAGCCTGATACTGGTGTTACCCTGTTTAGAAGCCTAAAAAATCTGGAACACAGATACATAATATAAAGTCGTCAGCATTTTAGTGAAAGGTGTAGTAGTAGAGTTAATACTAATTCTCAGCCAAAATCAAGACAGTGAAGAAATGCTTTGAAATAAAACCCTTACAGAGCCTTAAATCCTTATTGATGACTATGATGCATCAATGCATGTTCAATTTAATTGAAGTGAATCTTAATGGACTGGAATGGAATCAAAGTGAATCTTGGTATTGAACTTAATCGCATCACATCAGTATTGAATTGAAGTGTACTGCACTGTCACTCGTTTAACTATATCGGGTTTGTATATTTTATATTGTATAATGCATCTCAAGATGTGTATTATATTGTCTGAAAGAGGGAGATTCACAGAATTATCCCTAACAGTGGGCTTGTCCTGGCAAACCAGGGTCTGAGTGCAATGCTGGCTTTTCAGCCCTTGAGAGATAACTGTTTATTGGTGTTTACTGGAGTTGCAGCTCAGAGGGTTCACAAAACAGTAATTCAGCCACAGCAAATAGCAATATCACTTGATGACCCATCACCCACAGACCAAAAGGCCGTAGAAATGTCCAGGGCTGTCACAGTTTCCTGATGGACTTAATAACCTTAAGAGTAAGTAAGGCTGAACATGATGCTGACAGAGTCTCATGATCTGCTTCTAGCCACAGTAGCCCCCACTTTGTCAACCAGGAGGATGTGGACACCAGCATAGGCAACCTTGCAGGTAAAGGCGGCACTCCAGCAAAAGGACATTGTTGGCCAAGTGCAGCAAAGGAAGGGAGGCCTCAGACTAGAGGCCATCAAGTCACACTGGTGCAACACTACTTTAGCCCGGCACTGCACGCTCATGGTTAAGGGAGTGCGCTGAAAAGAACAGGTTACAAAGTGCTAGCTGTCTAGCAGCAGTATTGGAAACACAGCGGATGAACAACAACGCACTATCTACCTCTGCATCCTGTAAACCACCTCATTTAACATTTGTCATGGAAAGCCAGACTCATTACAATTCTCACACATACACCAGACACTGGGTAACTGGGTGTGGCACAGGACCGGAAGAGATTAGCTGATTCGGGCCAGAAGTTCTGTTTCCCAGCTGGGACTGCCTCAACAAACCTCCAGCCAAACCTTGTACTGTCATCTTCTCTACCCCTTGTGTACATCATATAGCTTACAGTGCCCTGAGAAGTCACTGTGGACAAGGCCTAGGAGTGAAGTGGCTTAAGCATGCTGAGCTTGCAAAAAAAGATTTGGGAGTATCAGGCCAGGCTCATCAGCAAGCCCTCAAAGCCAAAGAGAAGAGCAGGCAGTGGCTCTGAACAAAGCTGCTGAACCATCTGGGGATGTAGCAAGGCTCATCAGTGTCCACTTGTAGTATGGTCACAACCATAAGGTTTGAGGCAGGAATTCTCAGGTGTGTACAAACACTACAGGGATTACAAAAAACTGTAATCCCATGGAAGATTTGGACTTTGTAAGGAGGCATTTTATTCTGTCATCTACAAACATGTCTTTGAATGCTAAACACATTTTAGTTGATCAAGAGGCTTGAATAACCACTCAGGCAACATCTTTGACGTCTTTTACTTGAGTTTATTGAGTGCAATCATGCAAAAAAAAAAATTTCCTGATATTTTTTGTGAAACTGAAAAGAAAATATAAATATGCTTACTTGATATACATTTGTCAATGAATCCAACTTACAGTCTTCCAGTTATGACTAATTAGATTGAATTATTACAGAAGACACAACTGATCTCTGAGACTATATGTGTTGAGAACATGGAACTGCTTAAGAAGCTTCAAAATAGCCAAATGAACTAAATACATGCACGACATTTTAAGAAATTACAAGGATGAACAATAAAACTTGCAAGCAAAGGTACTAAAAGGCTTTACAGAAAAGATAGAGAAAGATTTAGCGCAATATCAAATAATACAGTGTGCTTTTCACTCTGCAGGACTGAGAAATTACTGACACATGACTCTAATACCCAACAAATAAAGCTTTTCTTCAAAATTTGAATAATCAGACAAAAGCCAAAGAGAGCCACCTAGTGGAAGAAAAGGAGAACATGAAATATAACGGGACACATTTAAAGACACGGTGGCTTCATGTTTGACCACCCATTATCTCCTACTCACCAGCCTTTGCCCCATCATGATCAGGACGAATTAGAATTGCCTCACTTGATCCAGAGGAAATGCTTCTTGCGCCTGACCTCTTTTATAAAATTGTATTATTATTATTATTATTTTAAATAAACAGTTGTTGGAATATAAGGGCTTTCCTGCTGCCTTTTACACAAAGCGGTAATATCTTTAAAAATTAAACACTTTAAATAGTTGCTGGATGATCCCAGGGTATACCATTGGCAAGGATGCTATTTCCAAAGAAAGCTCAGTCTATCATAGTATGTACTGTACAGTGCCCTCCACTAATATTGGTAATATGAGCAAATAAGGCTGTGAAAAATTGTCTTTATTGTTTAACCTTTTGATCTCTTGTTTAAAAAAAATCACAAAATACTCTGCTCGCATGGATATCAAACAATTGCAAACAAAACAGGTTTATCAAAAAAATTATCTTTGTTAAATATAGGTGTGCAACAATTATTGGCACCCTTTTAGTCAATACTTTGTGCTACCTCCTTTTGCCAAGATAACAGCTCTGAGTCTTCTCCTATAATGCCTAATGAGGTTGGAGAATACATGGCAAGGGATGGGTTTCAAGTCAGGGGACTGGGATGGCCATGGCAGGACCTTGATTTTGTGGTCCGTAAACCATTTTTGTATTGATTTTGTATGTTTTGGATCATTGTCCTGCTGGAAGATCCAACCACAGCCCATTTTAAGCTTTCTGGCAGAGGCAGTCAGGTTTTCATTTAATATCTGTTGATATTTGATAGAATCCATGATGCCATGTATCCTAACAAAATGCCCAGGTCCTCTGGCAGAAAAATAGCCCCAAATCATTAAAGAGCCACCACCATATTTAACCGTGGACATGGGGTACTTTTCCATACGGCTACCTCTCTGTGTGCCAAAACCTCCTCTGGTGTTTATTGCCAAAAAGCTCTATTTTGGTTTCATCTGACCATAGAACCAGATCCCATTTGAAGTTCCAGTAGTGTCTGGCAAACTGAAGACGCTTGAGTTTGTTTTTGGATGAGAGTAGAGGCTTTTTTTTCTTGAAACCTTTCCAAACAACTTGTGGTGATGTAGGTGACTTCGGATTGTAGTTTTGGAGACTTTCTGACCCCAAGACGCAACTAACCTCTGCAATTCTCCAGCTGTGATCCTTGGAGATTTTTTGGCTACTCGAACCATCCTCTTCATAGTGTGTTGAGACAATATAGACATGTCCAATTCCAGGTTGATTCATAATATTTACAGTTGACTGGAACTTCTTAATTATTGCCCTGATGGTGGAAATGGGCATCTTTAATGCTTGTGCTATTTTCTTATAGCCACTTCCCATTTTGTGAAGCTCAACAACCTTTTGCCACACATCACAGCTATATTCCTTGGTCTTACCCATTGTTATGAATGACTAAGTGGATTTGGCCTGTGTGTTACCTCATATTTATAGTCCTGTGAAACAGGAAGTCATGTGTTTGCAATTGTTTGATATCCATGAGGGCAGAGTATTTTTGTGAATTTTTTAACAAAAGATCAAAAGGTTAAACAATAAAGACAATTTTTCACAGACTTCTTTGCTCATATTTACCAAGGGTGCCAATATTAGTGGAGGGCACTGTATTTGTTTGTTGATGTTTCATGTAAATAACAGTGCCTTGCATGAGTATTTACCCCCTTGAACTTTTCCACATAATACTGACGTGGAGGAAAATCAATATAAAAAGAAGGCCAAGGATAACTTAACATGATGCTACCACTACTATGCTTCACTGTGGGGATGGTTTTCTCAGAATGAAGAGCAATTGTGGGTTTCCACCAAAATAAAAGTCCTACTTGTGACTATTAAAGAAATTCATGTTAGTGACTCTAACCCTAACCCTAGGCTTGTGAGTTCAAATTCCCCAAAGCTCTTCTTTAAGACATTAACTGGTCAGTTAAATGCTTGAACTGTATTTTGACTCTTGTAAGTGATTCTGGATCAGAGCTTCTGCCAAAATTAATACATTTATTACACTTTCTTTCAATAATTCCTTACTGGCACATTCTACTGATTTTAACTATCTAACATCTATTGTGTTCTGGTTGTGAAGACGTGCAGCACTGACGGATTTGGGTAATTGGTGAGTGGGTGAGGGAGAGCGGCGCCTTGTCTGTGACAATGGGCTCTATTATTCTGTACAAAACAGTCCCTTTGCCAAGGCACAATTGTCATCCCCACTGTCCTCCTGTCTGTACCAGTCCAACACTAGTAGACAAAGCCATAAACATTACTGATAAGAGGGAGGATGATCTGTCACACTCCATATATACAATGTCAAGCAAAGATGAGTAAGGCACTGCATTTTAACCATCAGCACTGACAGTATCTGTAAAAGGCTACAAATTTCCCTGAGCTGGGTTAAATTATTAAAATTTAAATTATTATTTATTTTATAGACTTATGGTTACTCAATGACATTTTTGGGTGTGTAGTTGGTTTATGTGTCACAGTGCTAGACCTCTGTTTGTTATATATACTGTAATCCTATTGTATCCTATAAACTATAAAAATAAAAATAGAAAATGGAATCAGAAAAGAAAATAATAGCTGCTTTCAGCATTCATATGTTCTAGTGGCACTGTGTTATGGCTGACCCTGCACTCTGACCCCAGCTTACCTCCTTCTTTCCTGTACATAGAGGAGCATTCCATACATTTCTGTACTCCGTGCAAATGCAGCCTCTGTAAAACTGAATGATCTCGACACTGTATAATGTCAGAACCTGAGTCATTATAGAAAAACTTGACTTTTAAAGTAAAAAAACAAAACAAAATGTTTTACATGTATTCCAAGAAGTTTGAAAATTATATTTAATATTACCATGTGTGTGTGGCATCTAACATATATAATGAAATATATTAACAACTAAATAATCCAAAAGCTTTATAGAGGATGCAAAGGTCAAACATTTCCATTATTAATATCTCAACACTTACATGTTTTTCTTACTTATGATAATGAAAAAAACTGAAAAAAATTATGTTCCTCTGGTTACTCTGTAGGTTTCTTTGCGACAATGCCCATTATTAAAAGCACTATATAAATAAAGGTCAAATGAATTGTGCAAACTATTGCACTCAGTTACATATTTTTACATATTAGCTGGTTGGATGTTATGCTACACCCCAAACTGCATGCTTCCATAATGTAGTGTTTGAAAATGTAGATGTGTTATGCAGTTTGTCCCCATGTCCTATTCCTCTGCTCCTCTGTGCTCCTTTTGTCTATGTACTGTTATTCACTCCCCCCAACCTTTCTCTCTCTCACTCTCTCTCTCTCTCTTTCACTCCAACTCACAAACACACATCTCTCACATCCCCACAGGAGGAGTGGCACTGACCATCTCAAAATCAGCACAACTTTCTCTCTGAATATTTCTTTGGAATATAATTGTTTTAGAGTCTGGAGGAGAAAAACCATCTGCAGTCACTTTATTACAAGGTTGTGACTTCTTGGTGGAGTTTGTCATGGCAGCATTAACAAGTGGAGAGCAGGCAATCAAATATCTCCTTTTCGCCTTTAATTTTGTTATTTGGGTGAGTTGCAACAATTCTTTATTTCCTTCTGTTTAATTTCATTCTAAGCAATAGGCAGATGATGGTAAATCAAGCTTTTCACTAGGATAAATATGGATAAAATGTAAAAAAAAAAAAAAAAAAAAAAATACATTGCATTTGTGATATGCATTTACTTGTTTACTTTTTATTCAATCATGTGTACATCACAACTCATCCAAATCGAAACATATGGGACTGCTCAGTATGCTCAACTGTGTAAATGTTAGTGTGGCAATACTGATTAACAAACAGCTCTATATTCCAGATTGCAAATAAACTGGGACCATCTCCATTAAGTGGATTACGACAGTTCTGGCTTGACCAGAGCCAGTGTTTCCCAGTCCTGCTCCAGGAGTTCCCCAGCACTGTACATTTTGACATGTATTTGTGTTCTCTTGCTCACATACAGCCATTAATTAAAGTTGATTTATGTGTGTTGGTAGGACGGAAAACACCATGTGCAGTGTTTGGAGACTCCAGGATCAGGACTGACCTGTTTTCTGTGCAAGTACTGTTTATACATGCACATTAGTAGCAGGCACAATGTATTTGAACTGATCTGGTGATTGGTGCTATATTTCCTTATATAGAGAGACATATTGGCTCACTAAATGGATTGCTTCCTAAGGTATTAAAATACATGAATGATATTAAAATATCAGCACAATGCATAAAATCATGCAAATACAAGTCGGTTAATTTTCACAAAAAAGTGATCTCTGTGACTTTGGCCATGGCATGGTGGTAATTGGGGCTAGACAGGCTGGTTTAAGTATTTCAGAAACTGCTGATTTCCTAGGATTTCAATGCACAACAGTGTCTAGAGCAGGGGTGTTAACCTCAAGCACTAGAAGTAGCTCATTAATATTATTCAAAATTCAGATGGAGATAGACGTACAAGAGCAACATTTGACAGAAAGACTTTTTTTTCCCATATGAACCCAAGCATATTTTCAGGATTTCACCAACATTAAAGTTTATATTTTAATAGTCAGGATTTTGTTTAAACCCTCATTTGAACCTGTGTACAGTAGTGTACAGTAAACTCATATTTACTTTAAGCTCAGATTCAAATTAATCTTAAAATTGCAGCTTTGGTTTAAATTTCTGTAATGGCAGAAAGATTTTATGCTAGTTTACATTTAAAAGGAAAGAAAAATATATCCATAATGACTGGTCTTAAGAGGAAGTCCATTATGGTGGACAATCAGAATTAAGTCAAGGTATTAATCCCTGGAATATGGTAAAGATATTTTAGGTAACGGGCCACACTACATTTAATCTCAACTGGTCTTGACCCAAAAAAATCAGTTTAGTAGACGACTTTTCTGCATTTATCTCACATGTACATTATGAATGCACAAACAAATTAGACATAGGGTATATCATTTACATATGAACAGATTAACTGGGATTTGGAAAAAGACATGGTTACAGCTTCACAATTTCAGTTTGCTAATGAAATGAAGATGATTACTCTTTATTCCCTCTAGTGGAATAACAGAGACTAGCTGGGGGGTTTTTTCCCCCTCAAAATTTTCCCTTTGCATTCAATGTTATGGCACGTTCCTGTTATGAAATATTGCAGATCTCGTGTTTCTGTCATCACTGTTTACACTACAGTAGGCAGTACAATAATGCAACTTGTCATTCAGGTTTCTATAACACCACATCACAATGTGTTTCCATCGTAGGGTATTTAAGACAGAGCTGACTGTAAACCAAAACTGTAAACTGTAAACTGTACACCACCACTGTGAGTGTTGTGAAAGAACCATAAACACAGAAGCACTACTAAAAACATGGACGTGTTTGTGCATAATGATCCACAAGACAATTTTAATTTAGAGCACTGATTCAGAAATCATTTGGCAGGTCAGATTAGAACCTGGATAGTTGAATAAAAATGTCACCTGGTCAGATGAATCTTGATTTCTGTTGTGACATGCAGATGCTAGCCTCAGAATTTCATGTCAAAGAATGAATCCATGGACCCAACCTGCCTTGTGTCAACAGTTCAGGCTGGTGGTGCTGGTATCATGGTGTGATTTCTTAGCACACATTTGGTCCCTTAGTACCAATGCTTGAGTACCACAGCCTATCTGAGTATTGCTGCTCACCATACAGTATGCATCTCTTTATGGCCACAATTAACCAATATTATAACTGATTCTAGAATGATAACGCACTATTTCACAAAGCATGCCATCTCAAACTGGCTCCATGAACATGACTTTGAGTTCAGTATACTTTAATGTCCTCCCCAGTCACCAGAGCACGTTTAGGATGTGGTAGAATGGGAGATTCACAGCATGAATGTGCAGTTGACAAAATTGCTTCAAATAAAATGGACCAGAATTTCCAACACCTTGTGAAATTCATGCCACAGAGAATTGAGGCTGTTCTGAGAGCAAAGGGGGTCCTATCCAATATTAGTCTGGTGTTCCTAATGAAGTGACCAGTGCTTGTATATTGTTTTTGAACTACTGTAAGGTAAATTCTTCAAGTACTTCAAGTCCATATGTTAGCTCAGATATGTCCTACATCATCATACTGGAAAGAAGTACAGCCAAAACCTTCTCCCAAATTTCTGGTATAGTTTCACACAGAACCACCAACATCATAACAGAAAGAAACCTTTCCCCTTCAACAAAGCCTTGTGTTTTATGTAGCTGGATTGTAGTTAGCCCACAACACTTGTGATCAGGTCAGAGAATTCCAAACACAGCTCTGCAGACTTAGAATAAAGCTTATGAGCATAAATTACAATACACTAATGGTGTCATTGCTTCATAGGGATCTTATTCATTGGATAAAATGTGGGTTAGAATGCAGCCCTAAGTTTTTGCAGTGTGTATTGCTTGCTTACTGCAAATGTCAGATTAATCTACACAGCAAAATTTCCCAGTGCAGTTATACTACATATAAACACTCTTGGAACGCTGCTCAACTACTCAACTATTCAAATTAGTTGACTGGAAATAACTGTTGCATAATGTATACTGATTGGAGGGAAAAAGAATCCCAACATGGAAAGGGACGCCTATTGTAAGATGTGTTTATAGGTGTGTTATCCCACTTTTGGTTTAAGGTCTGTCACCCACAGGACTTTTAGAGTGAGGTGTGGCAACTTGCAAATCAGATAAAAAGCTGTTGTTTGCACTTTTATCAAACTTTTATTCTGCTCCAGGCGAAACAATGCCTGATCACGTCATGTTTAATTTATAGCTTAGACTCAAATTCCTGACTTGAATGTCTTGAATGTCCAAATTCCAGAATGTGTGGAATGCCATGGCCGTAGTCATGCTGCTAACTATGCCAAACCCTTTGGGGCAATTATTGCACACAAGATTTTTGGAGAATGGCCAGACAAGACGAAATTCTGACCAATCCTGCCTGCTTCTGCAGACACTCTTGACCAATCCTGCAGGCTCCCAATCCTGTTATTTTAGTTTGTTTCTGACAAATTTAGTTTCTGAAATAATTTCAGACAAATTTAGTTGGTTCTATTTTGCATGAGAGTCTGACGGTTACTGCAAGGTCCCAGTCCTTATGCACAGCACTACATTGTTTGAATTTCAGTTTGTTAGTATTTCAAAATGTTATTTTCAGTCTTGGGTGTTCTGGTAAATTAATGGAAACCTACAGTATGCCATGTGCATAAAGCTGAAAATGTGGGTTTGGAAATGTAAAGTCACTCAATAACATGATGTTTATTCCATATAAATAATTCAACAAATTAACAAGATGCCTGTATGCAATTTGTGCCATAGTTGATTTTAGGACACTGAAAATCTCCTGACGGTAGGGCAAACACTTTTCTTTTGTGCCACTTGGGAGTAGGCTTGACGCTACACACGTTATACAAATAAATTAAATTGACAATAAAACAATACAATAAGTTAAATTGACACTGTAACCACACAGTTGGACTGCATTTTGCTTTGAAATTTGTGATCAGCGGAGCTCTAAAACAGCTATAATAAAAGAAACTGGAATATCCCAGGGTGAACATAATTGGGTTAAGGCATTTACCATGTAGAATGATATTTATAGTGTACTGTTGGTAATACTTTTAATACATTTTTTTTTTTTTACTTGCACTCTGTTGTGTGCATTAAGAACCACATGAAATGGAAACCACAACATTTCTTTTTTCATAACATTACAGGTTTCTGAGTAAAATACCCCTATTTTTCCCTGACGTATGTAAATGATGACATGGAAAAATAAGAGTTTTGTTAAGTATTGGTTACTGTTATCTTCACACATACTTTGCATTTGCCAGACAACCTTATCCAGAGTGACTTACAATTATCATGTGAGCTATTTATACAACTGAGAAGTTAAGGGTCTTGCTCAAGGAGTCAGCAGTGAAAGCTGGGTAGTGCTGGGGTTTGAACTCATGACTTTCTGATCACTAGGCCAGCAGCTTAACTATTGAGCTACCACTGACCCCTAGTCCTTATTTATATTGGAAGCCGAATAAAGAATGGAGAGATATTCTATCAGCCACAAAACAATAGAGGACAATGGAAATGATGTGTTTGCTTTCCAAGATTCCAGCTGGAGAACCAGTCTTGAATTACTTTTTCACACAAACAAGAGAACATGAACTCCAGCAGCTTTCTATAGATAACAGGTTTGGTGACCAAATCTGGAGCAACATTTTAGCTTGCTAGCTTGGTCACATCTCCTGTAATGCTATTCTTTCAGGAACAGGCATGTTTCAGGCATTAGTCATTTTAAAGTAACCGGATGTAAGATTTTGAAATTTTACACTCTCATGTAGATGACATGACTCTCAGTGCATGACAGTATTTCGTAGCATGGCTTATGCTGTGTTCTTCCTCCACTGTGTGGATTAGTCTCATGGCTCTAAGTGTGCTGCCTTGGAATCCAAGCCTTGAATTTATGAAAGCCAACACACTTCTGTCTCATGTTATTTGTGTATTCTCTAATCTTCCCCATGTTGATGAATGACTTAGGAGAATTTGGCCTCATTATATATATATATATATATATATATATATATATATATATATATATATATATATATATATATATATATCACCATGAATGGATGAAGAAGTTTGAGTTCCTGAAGATGGATTTACAGTTGTATATATACATAATGACTGGTCTCATTATGTATCAGTTACATTTTATTCATAAGAATTTTTGTGGTGCCAGGTTGCTTTTTTTAATGGATTTTGTTTAAAAAATAAATAAATAAATAGATTTTTAAAAAGATTTTTAATTTTAATTTAATTCAATTAAATATTAGCTTATTCTCATTTTTTGTTTGAGATTAAGTTTATTAATCAGTGTTTAACTATTTCTTTCTCTCCTGACCCAACACATATTTCTTTTTTGTAAATAAATAAACAAAACAACACATGCACTGTAGGTTTAAATAAACACAGAAATTCCAAGCTTACTGAAACAAAATTCTACATCCACACCACTGAGTTTGTGCATACTGAAAAGCCAGTCATATTAGAGATATCAGATACACCTGCACTTCTGTGAACATTTCACTCAGGTCATTTCCTGAATCCAACTACCTACCACACTTTGTCCCTCCCACACTTTGCTTTCAGCCATTCAAATGAGGCTCAGGAGAGTCATAAAGGGGCACGGCTGGCTGTATTTTTTTTTTCTTTTTCTTTTTTCCCCTCGTTCTTTTCTTCCTCCCCCTAGTTCAAGCTCTTTTAAGGCGAGAAACACGTTCACAAAATTGTCAGCGCTGTTACACACTTCGTTTGGGTTTAAAGGTTTGCTTGATTCTCTTCACTTTGGAAAACCTGAAGTCTAACTATGGGTGTAGGAGGTGGTCTCAGCTGCATCAAGTACTTGATGTTCGCCTTTAATTTCCTGTTTTGGGTAGGTATTTACTTTTTATATTGCCAAATGGTTGTAGTTTCCTTAGGGTTGGTTAAATAAACATGTGCTTTACTCATTTATTAACGTGATTAATAATTCTCTGGGATTTGTTTCAAACTTCTGAAATGGTTGGAATAGCTGCGTTTGAGGTAATGCAGTTGAGAGAGTCTAGCTCTTCGTGGGAGTATGACTACTGTTATGGAACTACTTCCTGAAAATGTGTTTGCGCCGTCCTTTATTGTAACAGCACTTTTAGGCAAATGTAAATGCTGTTTGTGGCCTGGTTGTGGATTAAACTATCAGCTGGGAAATGCACATCAAGCACTTCAGGAAGTTATATTCAGTCATTATTTTTTGCTTTAACAGTGCTGTACTCCAAGCAAGGGCTTAGGATGTTCTCCGTCATGGGACATTTTGGTTCCCATGATTTGGTAATTCAAATATGAATGTTTGTGTAAAAAAATTTTTCTTCATCCTATGGCTAAATTAAAAGGTTAAATAATTTTAGGTATATTAACTTTTTCTTCAATAAATACATAAATAAATAAAGGTTAGGTCTGAATCATATGTGTCTTTGATGCTCTCACTCAAAGGAGATTCTCAGCAGAATATTGTTGCTAACCCTAGGACTAATTAGCTTGGTCAGGGGAACCCTGTTCTGCAAGTCAAGGCTATAGAGCTTGAGGGTTTACTTAGCAGGGATTGATGATTGTGTTGATTGCAGTACTCCTAATAAGAAAAAAAAAAAAAATCAAGTAAGCAAACAAGGCGTAACGGTTCCTGTATTGGTTATCTGTAAACAATACTGGGATTTCTAACCAGTTCGTTTTCGGGAGTGTTAAACTTGATTGAAACTGCCCACACCCAGGTCTCATTTTCATCTCAACAAAAAGCAGTTTCAACTCCTGATGAAACTATTTACAGAAACCCAAGTATGGCTTGTCAACCATATGTTTTGCTGACTGACTTTAGGTTTAACCTTAATGTGGCTCAACATGGCTGTACGGTAGTAAACATGCCTGCCCACTGAATGAGTCACACAATATACTGACTACCGTGCACTTGTGGAATTTATAGCAGGTGGTTAACCAGGTTTGTCTGCCAAACATCCATTTATATTGTGTGAACTGTTGTCTGCCTCTTGAGTAAAATCACACATAATGGGAGATGGTGTAGTGTGGTATGACTGGTTCAGTGTAGTTTTTTTTTTTTTTTTTTTTTTTTTTTTGTAGTTGTGATTTCATGAGGATTAAATGAAGTCAACCTTGTTCTTAACTCTGAGGTAGTGAGAATGTCTGTCTTCTGTTAGGCCAATTGGTCTTGATTCCTTTGCATAGTTAATTCTTAACCTCCAATAAGTGCTATTCACCCATCCAAAACTGAGCTGGCTACGTACTTCATTAACTGATCTGGTACCATTGTGCCAGTCTGTACTAGAGACTGCTATCTTGCTGCTGGGAAGAAATGCAAACAAATTTCACTTCCATGTTTGTGTTTTGCTTTAAACAGCTTGCAGGTACGGGAGTCCTGGCTGTTGGACTTTGGCTGCGTTTTGACAAGAGGACTGAGGGTCTTTTTCAAGTGGAAAACTCCCCTTCCACATTCCTCACTGGTAAAAAAATAAATAAATAAATAAATAATCACCCTCATTTAAGATTAGATTTTGTTTTCAGCATTCAGAGACACCACAATACTGATTGGGTATCAGGATTCAGTATCCCACCCAACCCCCACTGCAGCCCTGTTTGTGTAGTCATGGGAACAGGGCACACCCAAAAAATGTTTAGTCATTTGAATGTGGTCATGCAAGCCAAGAGATAGGCACACACCACAAAGAGTGGAGAAATGTTATTGTATATACAGTACTGTGAAAAAGTCTTGGGCTCCCAATTTTTTTTAATACAAATTTTCTTATAGGTTTTTATTTTATGACTTTTCTATTATTGAGTCAGTACAAAACATTTTAGGTTTCCAAACATTAAATTGTTTTTTGTTGAAAAGTAATGTTGCAGTAAAATGTTTGTATGTTAAATAATGTAACACAATACACCACTTTTCAGACAAAAAACATAATGAAGGCTGTCTTCAAACAGAAAAACAGAAGCAAGTGCAACATTCAGTGTCTCTAGAAGTGTGGCAGATATTTAGTAAAACTTACCAGCCAATATTCTCATGTGTATGAAGTGTACCTTTAACTACTGACTGCTCTTTATGGTGTGTATGTATGAATCATAAATCATTTAGTGTGATAACCCTTTGCTTTTAAAAAAAAAAAAAAAAAAAGTACATCAGTAGTTAGTGTGTGTGTTTTGTTTTTAAACAGTGTGGGAGTTTGTCATTGACATGATTTAAAGTCTAGTCCAGTGATCCTAAACTTTGATTAAAATGTCCCTGTTTTAAGAATTTGATGGTACTGGGTTTGAAGTGAAGTGAAACTAAATTTGCACTGTGAATTGTTTGCCTGTGAATCTGATCAGACTGATGTGCAGGTTTTAGTTAGGATGTTTGGTTAGTAGGGGACACGTGCAACTCCTAGCAATAGTGAAGTTTAATAAGACAGGGTAAATGAGGCATTATATTCTCCTCTACCCCTCCTGTTTTCTGCAACCCATCAGAGAAGCATAGTTTTATGAATTCTTCCCCCCCAAACCAACAAAGCTGCATTGTTTTGTCTTGTTTACTCTGTGGGGAACAGATGTTAGGCTCTTTCTCCCTTCATTAGTTTGTAAGACCTAATATGACCACAGCACAGTGAAATGCTGTCCTGCAATGGCAAGTATCTTGATGGGTTGCTTACAACAATACATAGTGGGTGGTGTTAGTCAGACTTCAGCACTGGGTCTGTTTTGTTTGCACTCTCTGCATACTGAATACGCCCAAGCTGCACTAAAAAAAATGGCTTAGAATATGGCATAGTTTGTGGACAACACAAATCAGTGTTATTAGGCAAATCATAAATTATGCTAAAAAATATTTAATTTTGTTATTGCTTATAATGTATTTAATCATTTTCACACATTTGAGTGTGTGGGATCTCTTGTTAAATATCTAGCGGAGTTGTTGTTTTTGTTGCTTTGTTCATACTGACCACTCTCTGTGCTGTCAAGGTGTTTACCTCCTCATTGTGGCTGGGGCCCTTATGATGGTAGTTGGCTTCCTTGGGTGCTGTGGAGCCCTCAGAGAGTCACAGTGTATGCTGGGATTGGTGAGTGCTATAGCATCCAGAAGAATTCATCTGACTTTTGGGATGTATTCTGTATATTCCTGTGTTTTACATGCCAACCTATAACTTGTAGCTTACTATACTACTAGTAACTAATACAATTGGGAGGTTGCATCAGAATTTAAAATATTTACAAGATAAAGTTTTGATCAAGAGTATTGGAAGTGTATTTGGGACATTGCTGCAACATCATGCTCTGAACATGGAACAGTAACATTCACTCTTGTGTTTTATTTTCTCCATCTCTGTAGTTCTTTATTTTCCTGCTCATCATCTTTGCAGCAGAAGTGGCTGCAGGAATCTGGGGGCTGTCCAATAAAGAGAAGGTTTGTGATGTCTAAACTCGGTATGAAGTTTAGTTTTTTCAGAGATTTAGAACCTTGCATCATTCCCTTTTTTTTCCCCCCCAGATTGTCGAAGAGGTAAAGCAGTTCTACATTCAGACCTTTGAGAACTACCAAAAGACAAAGCAGCCGGCACTGAAAGAAACTTTGAGAGTCATTCAGTTTGGTGTAAGTGCTGAGTTTTATGTACCTTTATTTATTTATTTAATTTTATAAATTCTCTGGCCATTTAGTTCTCCCTGAATGAGTACATTTTTGTTCTCTTTAATTAGCTTCAATGCTGTGGTATAACTGGAACTCCTTTTGATGGCTCCACTGACACCTGCCCAAAGCAGGAGGGTTTGAGTGCGTTCATCACAACGGTAACAATCCACCTTTAAGAAACCTAGTCATCACTCCTGTATAATGATGCACACTTTGGCTGTTTTTTTTTTTTTTCAGTTGGTTGATAACCTGCTTTCCTTCCATAATTTGTTTAGAGTTGCCCAACTGCAATAGATGACTTGTTCAATTCCAAAATGCACATTATTGGAGGTGTGGGCATTGGCATTGGTGTGATCATGGTGAGTAACATTTCACAGAAACAGATGGCTACTTTGAGATTAATAAGATTAGTATGTACAGTATATAATGTTTCGTTGATGCTAACTGGCTTTCTCATCAACAGATCTTTGGCATGCTCTTCAGCATGTTGCTGTGCTGTGCCGTCAGACGAACGCGAGATGTTGTATAAAGGGACTTGCGGATTCTTCCACTTCGCAACTACCTGTCTGGCCTTTAAGTGTAGGCCATGTGTTCACTGCCAAAGCACACTGTTTCAACACCCCTTAATATATTAAATTCTGTTTCTAATGCAGTTGCATACTCAAGTGAAAATATCACTGGAGAACACTATTTATACCCCTGAGTTTTACCAAAACAAATTGTCTGGTTTGCTTGTAGTATATTTTTAATTCCCCTTTTTTTGCTTATGGTGTTGTGTACATGATTTTTATTTTCACTATAACACTTATTGATTTTATAACCACAATTTCCCCATGTATCAATACTGGAGTGTTAACTCTTTGAAATACTTAATAAAATGACAATACAATGGGTAGTTTCTGTTTGTCTTGTACAAGGTCATTGAGGCAGGGTAAAGCTTTGTGCATAATTTACAACTCAAATTACTACAGTACTGCACTGACTTCTGCACTTCTTGTAATGCACCTTCAAGGTACTGGCTCATAAAAATTGAAACTGGTAAATCACAAAGGGTTAAAGAACCATTCTTTGATGTATCTTTCAACCATTATGGCAGATTTTCAGTTTAGTGCATCTAAACTGTGAATATTGGCTGTATGAAACTTATTGCACAAAGAAATAGCATTCATATCACTCAGTGGTTAAGTGTAGACAGCTTAATGATTCTCAGCAGAGTTGTATTTAGTAGAGAACCAAACAATGAGGCATGCTGTTATAGGAAAATAATGACTGGGTGGTGTGATGCCATTATCACCATGAAGTTGACTATTTACTAATAACTGCAAATCCTAAAGCATTTTATTCCACTTGTACCACAGTAATTTGCCAACGTTAACCAATTTTCATTTATTAAAGAACATTTTACACATTTAATCTGTTCCCTGTCAAATTTAATGTTGTGGAATATCAGTCATGCCCTGCAGTCAGCAGCTCAATGCATAAAATCATGTAGGCATGGGTCAAAAACTTCAGTTAATGTTCACGAACATCAGTATGAGGGGGAAAAATATGATCTCAGTGTCTTTGACTGTGGCATGGTTGTTCGTGCCAGACAGGCTGGTTTCAGGAACTGCTGATCATTGCTGACCACAGAACTGCTGATCACTGCTGACCACAGTTGAGCAGGAAAGCAGAAACTTGTATATAGCTGTAGAGTTAACTCAGTGCTGCTGTATTGCTGAGGTGTGCTCCCTCTGCACAGGAAGAATAAACTTCTCTCCTTTGGATCTATAAGTTTGTCTGCTAGTTTTATTTGGAGAATAGGGAAAATTCTCAACATAGAGTCTAATAATGTCACTTATGTAGCCAATTACGGTTTTACTTGCTAGACAGTGATAGTGCAGATAGTCTAATTAGATAATGCCAGCTATTTGACTGCTTCTTGTCCATTCTTCAGGGCCTCTATTGCTTTTTGTTTCATGCTACTTACAGAAGCTGGATGGAAATAAAGCTTCTAAAAAAGATGTCCAATAGTGTTATAATACTAGCGTTCCTTGATCTGTTAACGATCAACCGAGCCATAAGATGTACAAGAGGAGGACAATATAGGCGAAAATGGAAAGAAGGAGAGAGAACAGACTCTCCTTTTAGACCAGCTAGGTTGCTCCACCTAGAGATACAAGTGTTAATGGGGTAAAGCCCACTGTGCCTAGATGTACAGGACTTGGGTTTTCTCCAGATCAGTCCGTGTGGAGATGGACTACACCATTGATAACTGTACTTTTTTTTCTGTCAATGTCAATGGACATTTATTGAAGATTAAGATTATGTTGAGTAAAAAAAAAAAAAGAAAAAAGTAAAGAACTTGAATGTTGTTACATCATTAAAGTCCTCGAGAGAGAGAGAGAGAGAGAGAGAGAGAGAGAGAGAGAGAGAGAGGACAAGCAAGATACAGAAGTACCACTCTGTTCATTTTATGAATCACTTAGAGCAATGCCACAGACTGGAAAACAGCCAGAAGCATGAGGCCAAAAAAAAAAAAAAAAAAAAATTAAAATGAATAAATCTGACTGTGACAAGGATTCAACAGCACTGTACACAGTGAAAAATAGCATATGCTGGTGATTAATGAATACCGAAGTAACTGGTCATTAATTAATATCAACAGTCTACAAGAGGCCAGTGAATTAATTTAGAAATTATGTAATTAAGTGCTGAATGTTTAGTTGTTTTATCTCAGAAATATACTACTTAGCATTAGTATCACACATGCACCCATGGGTTGGGTTCATTAAAAATATATACAGCATTTATTCAGAATTTATGTACCTGACAATTTATCATTTACAGAATATCTATGGCTGATATTGTTGCAATTCACAGTAAAGCTGGTTCTCTCATGCTCATTTGTTGTTTTTTTGCTTTTTTTTTAGTCCTTTTCCTTTTTTCTTAGTGGCTTCAGGCCAGCCAAAGCCTCTGAACTCCAGGCAGTCCACTGCATTGTGGGAAATATAGTAGGCATTCTCCATAGCAGCTGGGCTCAGAATATCCACTGCTGGTTTTTTGCATGTAGTACTCGCTGACCTTTTCTTAGATGGCCGCTTTTTGTCACTCTTTTTCCTAGCTTTGGCACTGTGGGACTTTGACTTTTTGGCTCCTGTAGGCTGTAAAAAAAACATTGTGGAATGCATATTAGGGTTTTCAGTCATCCATGTCATTAAGCTGTCTAGTAATGGTATGCTATAGGGGCTTAATCAGCTCACCCAGTTACAGTGACTTACTACTACTACTGTGAAATGAAATATATAAATATATAAATGTGTGTGTATATATATATAACATTATAATATATTATATATATACATATATACATATATATACACATACATATATACACACACACAGCTGCAATCAAAATTGCCATTGCAAATCAGGTTTATTATCAACATTTACAGAATTTCAGCTATTTGCAATGAACAAATCAAACAAAAACAATTGAGATAGACAACACAATAGTTCAACACAACGAACGCTTCAAGTGGTTTCCCCAAATTCAGCTGAAAATGAAACTTATAATGACTTCTCCAGTTTCAAAATTATTCAACCCCCTGAATAGAATCCCTCACAACAGCACAAATATGCAAAACAGGTGTTGTCTCAAGCACACTTGATGCAACTAATCAAGGGCTTCATTAGTTGCACTAGGCGTGCTTGAGCTGGAACACATGAAATACCTGAACTGGCTAGGGGCAGAAAAAACATGAAATACCTGGACGGGGCAGAAAAAGGAAGCTATCAACGGCTGTAACCAGATTTATGAGAAGGCAGGTTGCATTTTGAATTTAGGGAAACGACTTGAAGCATTTGTTGTGTTGAACTATTTCAATTGCTTTTGTCTGATTTGTATATAGTATACACACATTGTACTGAAAGTTTGTGAACGCTTTTCTATATTTTCTATATATCTGCATAGATATGACCTAAAATCAGATTTTCACACAGGTCCTAAAAGTAGACAAAGAGAACCCAATTAAACAAATGAGACAAATTGACCCAATAGAACATATCTGTGAGTGGCAAAAGTATGTGAACTTCTAGGATTAGCAGTTAATTTGAAGGTGAAATTAGAGTCAGGTGTTTTCAATCAATAGGGTGACAATTGGTGTGAGAACAGGGATCTATTGAAGTCTGATATGTGTTTCTGGAAGTGTATCATGGCACTAACAAATGAGTTGTTCCAAAAGAGTCGTTGGAGCTCATGAGACTGAAAAAGGTTACAAAATTACAAAATGGAGGAAATTCAAGACCATTGTTACCCTCCCCAGGAGTGGATGACCAACAAAGAAAAAAATCCCTCCAAGAGCAATACATGTAATTGTCTGCGAGGTCACAAAGGAACCCATGGTAACTTCTAAACAACTAAAGGCCTCTCTCACATTGGCTAATGTTAATGTTCATGAGTCCACCATCAGGAGAACACTGAACAACAATGATGTGCATGTCAGGGTTGCAGGGAGAAGGTCGCTGCACTCCAAAAAGAACACTGATGCCCTTCTTCAGTTTGCTAAAGATCACATGCACAGACCAGAAGGATTTGGAAAAAATGTTTTGTGGATAGCTGAGACCAAAATATAACTTTTTAGTTTAAATGAGAAGGTTATGTTTGGAGAAAGGAAAATACTGCATTCCAGTATAAGAGCCTTATCCCATCTGTGAAACATGATGGTGGTAGTATCATGGTTTGGGCCTGTTTTGCTGCATCTGAGCTAAAATTCCTCTAAGATGATGTGCAGGACTGATCAACAGTTACCGTAAACGTTTAGGTGCAGTTATTGCTGCACAAGGGGGTCACACCAGATGCTGAAAACAAAGGTTCACATACTTTTGCCATTCACAAATATGTTATATTGGATCATTTTCCTCAATATAATATTTTTGTCTCATTTGTTTAATTGGGTTCTCTTTATCTACTTGTAGGACTTTTGTGAAAATCTGATAATGTTTTAGGTCATATTTATGCAGAAATATAGAAGATTCTAAAGGGTTCACAAACAGGCTACATTTAGTCAAAGAATAACATTTTCTAGTCTTTGTGATTTGTTTCTCATGACCCATATATATATATATATATCCTAATGTTATGCTGACTTACCATTCTTAAGTGTCAGCTTTTCTCAGGTGAGTACTGAAAACGCTGTAAAG
This sequence comes from Cranoglanis bouderius, assembly GCA_023630585.1. NCBI lineage: Eukaryota > Metazoa > Chordata > Actinopteri > Siluriformes > Cranoglanididae > Cranoglanis > Cranoglanis bouderius. The sequence continues at coordinate 21,195,887 of CM042538.1, forward strand.
AAAGCCCTGGAAAGGGTGGAAATCCCTGGAAAATTGCTATCCGCCTTCTTGCACACACACAGACACACACGTATATACAGCATACATACATTCACATTCTATGGTGTGAACCTATAAATGCGCATGCGCGCGTAAAACTGTCAATTTCCACAACCGCTGCAGCATAAGGCAATTACTAATAAGCAGAAAACACAAAGATTATTATACTTTCGAGAAAGACAGTCTTACCTGAGAGGAGAATTACACCATGGGCTCTTATTCTCCGCGGCACAGCTTTGTTTCTATCAGGTTGTCCCGGAGACACGCGCGCGCCATGATTTACCTACCGCACGAGCTCAGAGGCGACGAGATTTGGGGGCGGGACCTGAGGTCCAGAGCTCCTCCCACAGAAAATTTTAAATTCAAAATAGCTTCAAAAATCTCTTTTTTTCCGAATCTAAGAGTAATAGGTTTATAAATTATCGAACTGTATTATTTTAATGACATCTGCTGGTGCATTTGGTAATATAAATTAACAAATAAAACAAAACACCACAGAAAATCAGTGAACAAAACTGAACTTGTGTAAAATGGTATATTTGCCTATGATTATATACCTGAAAATATAATTATTGACAGCAATCCAGGCAGACATTAAATCAGTAGGACAGGATTACAGCGTAGGTAATGGTGTGTTTAGAACAGTGAGTCTGGATACACACATTCTCTGCCTTTCTGTAATTCTCAAGGTCTAACTAAGTATAAAACCAAAATAAGTAGAATAGGCATAAACCAGCCGGAGGAAGCATTTCCCCACAATGACCAACCGACATTTTGAGAAGTTAAGACAGTGGTTACCAACACTGTTCCCGGAGATCTACCTTCCGGAAGACTTTAGCTCCAACCATAATCATGCCCACCTGACCATCTAATCATTGCCTTAAGGTTGGTGAACAGGGTTCAGAAGAACAAGGTTGGTGACCACTGAGTTAAGGAAATGAAATTTCTGTATCCCACTGATACAGAAGTGGCTCCTCACAGTTGTAGGCTCTAGTAGTATCCTTATAAAATAGTTTGTTATCAGGAAATGTATTGAATACCACTGAGTATTATAATGAGGAAAAACAGCCTTCTCTTCTAGAGTGTCAAGGAGCAATCAGCTTTTACATGAAGCAGTGCTATTCATAGAATGTTTTTTTGTTGTTTGTTTTTTAACTACATTTACACCCAAAGTTTCTATTAATGCATATCAGTCAATGAACTTAAAGTAAAGCATGCAATATTGTGAAAAGGCACGTTTATTTTTTTGCAAATACTTTGACTAGTTTGTTTTCAAATCAGTTCAGTCGGCTCACTTATAAGAACCATTACAAGAACCAACACTTTTGCAAATTACCTGTTGACGAGTCCACAGAAACTCAACATAATCCAGTCACACTAGGTATGAGTTTCTTATGTTTCCTTGTGAAACCTTTTCACTGGAGTGACATCTTCTCAGTCTGTGTAGATATAACATGAAATTAAAGTGTTCCTCTATTGCAGTATTGTCATGGAATGTAAACATCTGGAATAAGCAGCTTTTTTTTTTTTTTTCTTTTTTTTTTGCACATTCTGCTACCAAGGTCAAATTTAGCAGAGCAATTTACAGTATGTCATGGTGTTCTCTAGGGCTACAAAAACACAACATTGGCCCTTGCAATGTTGACATCACCAAAGGAAGTAATATGCAAATAAGTCCTTTACTAAATCATTTAAATTTGTTTCTGTGATCATCCTGACCACTTTTAGATGTTTCAAAGCAAAGGGATTGTCAGGGAATCTCAGCTTTTAAACAATCCAGCAAACAAATAATTTTGGCTAGAATAATGTAGACCAGTCAATAGCCATGGGTTCAATGAGTTCATAGCAACGTCTTTTAATATATTAAGGCATATTGCAAGTGCAATATGTAGCAATATAATTACAATATCCATTTTGTCCATTTTGTGCAGCCACTAGATGCTCCATTATGTTGGATTAATATCTCTGTACACACTGACACAATGAATAGGTGCAGCTGATTAAAAGATTAAAATATGTTCCACAACAGTTTGAAACATTTGCTTGGAGGCTCTTCATATTCTCATATGCTGTACAGTAAAATTGCAAGGTTTTTTTGTTGTTTTTTTTTTTTAAACAAAGAACTGAAACTTGCATTGGTCTATAATTATTATTGGTAGGTATGTGATGTCAGGACACAATGTATGCATTTTAATGATTTTTAACAAACAATAAAAAATAATCAGATATAAAACAATTCTGGAAATGAAGCATATAAAATCCTCTCTTGGTTGAACAAAGTTCAGTATTTAAACAAAGACTCTAGTGCCACTTAATCATGACAGCGTGACTGCAACAAGAGAGAGGTGAAAGAGAGGGAGTGGGTGGAAACAGACAGAGGAGATATAAAATCGTGTTAAAAACCAGCACCTTTATGTTGGAACCTTGCTATTTGTAAGGAGGGTGATAATATTCACCAAGGACACTTCTGTGCTTTTGTGTTGTGCTGTTAGAGCGCATTTTAAGTATACAGTATGGTAGGCAGCTCTGACATCCGACATACAAAAAGAAGCGTGACTTTCTCAAGGACGTTTCTCCGGTACACTGAGTGAGAGACACTATGCAGGAAGTGAGAGACAGCAACAGTCTCTGGAAGGAATCTTTAAAGACCAGTTTTTCTGGTCCTGCTGACACATGAGTAATGTTTATGGCTGCCATGCTGGGCTTTTTTTTTTTTTTTTAACCAAGTCTCTTTAGCTTGACAAAATGCATTCTTTTTTTGTTCTATATACATATGAGTATGCATCAAAAATAAACATTTTATCAGCAGTTCCAGACTGAGAAAATTTGAAAATAATAGATAAATAAATACCTTCACTCTTTTTGTAGGACATACTTATAATACTTACTTCTATTGTATTCACGTATTTTAAATGGTCATTTGTATACAATGTAAAGGCTGAAATGGAGGATATGTTGTCTTTGATACTGTTGTCAGGAGTACACTTGAGAGGATGGTGTTTCACAAATAAAATGAGTTACCATGTCAAAACCCATACACTGTATTTGAAGAGGTCTCTATTTACAAGCATTCATTTACAGGAAGAATAGCACTGGCACGTGTGCTCTGTCTGCATGTGTGTTTGTCTGTACATGTGGGATGCCGATACAGGTTGTATCAGTCTAGTTCAAGCTAATGTCTTGTTGCATCACTAGGCTTGCAGCAGGCCTTCCCATTGGATGGGTTGAGAGAAGACCTCTCTTTCCAGCCACATCTCATAGCTATAGTGGAAGTCCTCAGGCAGCTCGACCCGCTGGCCCAGCACACTCTGCAGGCAGTTATCCACGGGGACAAACTCACTGTTCTGGTTCTTATCATACCGCCGTGCATTGAATTTCTCTATGCTCTCTCGCAAAGCACATTCCTCCGCCTGAAAGTCCCATGGCCGTGCGTCAATATCTGACAGATAAGGAGAGAAAAGGACATCAGTGCATTTTAAAGGGTTGCTTTAGTATGACAGTAATGTGGTAGAGTTACAGTTGCTGCCTGATTTTTCATACTAATAAAAGAATACATTTCTATTGTTGCCAATTTATGGGTTTTAACCTGAAATGTGTGTGATTTCTGATCTGAAGCAGAGGTCACACTGGATTTTCACATCACTAGGATGGCGCAAAAATCTAAAGATTATGGCAGTCATTGTGTGATGTCATTTTGGAGGAAACATAGTGGTAATATTATCTAACTAGCTGTGACTTATAACCAGCTTTAAGAATAAAGTGAAGCAAAAGTCTGGTACTGAATAATTTGCTGTTCCACATTTTACTTCTCAAAATTAACAAATTATTTGGCTATTGCTTGATTCTCAAATTCCTCCAGACCTTATTAGCAATGATTTCTCATACTTTTAGAATAAATCATTAGTGATCATTAGTGTGGAGTTTTAACTACACATAATAAATTTGTCATTTGGTTTGGGCTAGCTGTTCTTAAGCCACTACTTGAGAAACCACATCCTGCCCCCTCTTATCATTCCAATTACTATCCAATCTCCAACGTTACTTTTCTATATAAGATTTGGGGAAGTTGTAGATCACTGTAGTAATAACAAGCATGATATATTTCCTTCTGGTTTTCAGAAGCATTATTATATCGAATCATTACTATCTAAACTGGTAAATGACCTACAGCTACAGTTTTCTGTTTTGGTTCTGTTAGGATCTGCTCAGTGCAGCATTTGATACTATTGACCATATTTTAATTGACATTCAGGTCAGACAGACAACTTCTTGCCTGGTTTATATCTTATATGAGAGACAATTAGCAGTTTGTTAGCATAAATTGAGATTCTTCAGAGCCTAAAAAGTGCAACATGGTGTACAACATTAGAAGATTCTGTTTTAGATCCTCTATTGGATCTGTTTAAAAGCTTGGAAAAATCTAATCTTCCTTCAGAAAATTCTGATGTTGGGTACTAATCGTGTCCACTATAAGATTTCTGCTTATTTTTTATTAAGATTTTTAACTGTTTTGGAATCCAGATTGAAAATCCAGACTTGCTAGTCTATTCCTAGTCTTGGGACTTAATTTTGGAAGTCAGTTTTTTTAAGAAGAGAGCACAGTCCATAATCTTTTTTTTTTTTTAATACTTCCAAAGTTTGTCCTGCATTTGTTCCCATTCAAGTGAATTGACTTTTTTTGGCAAGCTGAGATAATTGTAACCTATACTATATAATATTTGTAAATATATATATATATATATATATATATATATATATATATATATATATATATATATATATATATATATATATATATATATACACACATACATACATACATACATATACTGTACATTTACTGTCTATATACTACTATAGTAACCTCTGTTGGCTTGTATACATACTCATATGACTAACTGTGAAATACCAGTAACTACGAACTTTTCAGAAAATCTGTCTAAGAACACTATAGTTCTTACCATTCCCATAAGCCCAGTCATCATTAAGTCGATGCCGGACCTTCTGGTAGATTGCTGACATGGTCTTCATGTTACTCTTCCTCCACTGGCGGCCCAGGTACTTGGTCTGAATCTTGAGGAGCTTGAGGACATAAAGCTGCATCATGGCTTGCTTGACCTTCAGTGCCCTCTTCAGGATTGGAGCAGACTTAAACACCACCAGCATCTGGAGAGAAGTGCAAAGTGAGCTTCCAACAGCATCGAAATACATGACAGCAAACTCCACAATGCCAACGAGTAATGTTTTCACTACTGTATCACAACTAACTCAATATATGAAGGCCTTCCGAATTATCTGACAAGTTGATCTGTGTGGCTTAAAGTAGGCATAAGAGAGCCTCATGCACACGATTTTTTGTCACCTTGATGCATTGTCTCACCATAGTTCTGGAGTGCTTCCACTTGGTGAGTTTGTTGAGGATCCGTAGAAGGTTGATGCAGGAGAACAGATTCCGCCAGCAGAACTGATTATTGTCTCCAGCTTCCTGTTAACACACACACACACACACACACACACACACAAAGTAAAAAGAACAAAAGTTTTAGGCACCCTATTTTTTTAGTACAAACTTTAAATCGATGTTAAAGATTTTTTTTTATTTTATGACTTCTACATTATACATACAAGTCAGTACAAAAACATTTTAGATTCCCAAACATTAGTTTTCTAGCACAAAATTAAATGTTACAGAAAAATGTTTGTATGTCATTAAAGAAAGCAGTATATTATGTAAGAGACACTTTTCAGACAAAAAACACAATGAAGGCTGCTGGGTTTTGCTGCAAAAATAAGAAGCGAGTGTGAAAGTCAAAGTCTCCAGAAGAACTGTGGCTGGTTCTGCAAGATACTCAATAAAACTTACCAGCTCATTTCCTTATAAAACTGCACAAATTGTATCGGAGACTATTTTTATTTTTATTTTTTAGTCACACCAAATATTGACTTTGTTTCATTTACTACTGTTTACTGCTCTTTACGTATTTTTTTAAAAATGTAGAAACATTTATTTTCATTATTTTGAAGGCATCTTTGCTCTACAGTGTTTCTTTGCATGTGCCTAAAACTTTTGCACAGTACTGTATATACACCTGATTATGCCAGATTAGACATCTTTACAAATGAACAGCACTGAGAAAGAATCTGTGGAGTGTTGGAATTACCAGGCTTTCAGCAGTGAGTTCAGGCATCTCATGGACCACACAGTGAGGGAAATCCAGCACACAAATACTGCAGTCAGAAAACATGATGCAATACACACTGATTAAATATGTATTAAACACACATATATAATTGTCAAATGTTTGACCACAGAGAAGCGGTGGCCTAAACGTGGCCTACCTGTTTTTAGCACTGATGTAAGACATGATGTTTTGGTTGAAAAACTTGAGGATGAGAGGGATGCAGTTGGCAAATACCAGATGTTGGGATACATATTCAAACTGGGCAGGACAATAAGCACAAAAGAAGCTGAACATCATTAATCATCATGTAATTTACATGTCTGTCTCTTGCCAGCATTTGTATTTTCAATAGAAATGTATACAGTATCACACTATTATTATTCTGGTTGGAAATCATAGAAAGAGCTATACCATGCTGCATTTCACAAGGCCTGTGGTTGATTAGTAATGTAGTACTTGAATGTAGTACTTGAATTTGCTAATCTACAGTATGATTTGAAACTAAACATAAATTATGTCTTATATAATATGCTCTTAGACTAGAGTTCTGTATGCTCTGGGATGCTGGAGGCAGGATATTACCAAGTCATTAGGAATATAGTGTCTAGATTTGGGACTGCCAAGATTTAAACTTGTATGTTTGAATGTTGCTTTAGCTTTCGTTCCACATTTCCTGTTCAGTGCATGAAGACATAGTCTTTTCCACAAATTAATTAGTAGGATTGTAAAGTTGCTTTTGGTTTGTAACGTAATGATAAACGTCAATCCTCAGACAAAAGACAAGCTGAGAGCCTCTGCACTAAAGATCACACCAAACCTGTAAATATCTCTTCACTGTTCTTTTATTCTCCACCAGTAGATGGCATCAGTCCAATTAATTTCCATAACTCACTACACTACAGTACACTCCAATCATCATAAGAAAAATTGGGGGAAAAATCTCTCACATCATACAGGATTAGACTGCAGCATATTGACAAGACTATGCAAATCACAGCCCAGAACATTCTGTTCGCTCTTCGTCTTTTTCTTTCACCACAATCCATGTCTATTTTTCATCATCATTCTCATGTTCCTTTTGTAGAGGTGTTTCATGTTGGATGGCTCAGATCTGGTAAGACCCGAGTGTTATATCAGGCCAGGTGAAGAAGGCAGCGTATAATTGTCTCTGCTGCAGCCAGTGTGTAAAAAAAGGGGGATATAAGCTTCCTGAAAATAGGACCTAAATCCCCTCACTGAAGAATATGAGAGATGTGCCCTTCATCAGAGGAGCTGATATTCATTTATCTCCCTCTCACTTCTGTTACTGCTAGAGCTGAATGTCAGCTTGACTGTGTGCCTATCAGCACTGCACAGGATCGGTTAGCCGCAAGAAAAATAGAAATGATCCAGAAAATAGGAGGGAGGGAGAGAGAGAGAGAGAGAGAGAGAGAGAGCGAGAGAAAGAGAGAGAGAGAGAGAGAGAGAGAGAGAGAGAGAGAATGTTTCTGACCTGGTATATATGGTTAAGTTTGAAGTGTTTCAGCAGGAGGAGCAGCAGCGCAGAAATGGCCTTGACAATGATCTCCTTGTGTCTGTTCACATCAATGCCAAGCTTCATACTCTGGAGGACAGTGATGCTATTTCCAGCACATGCAAGATATGAAACAGTGACATTTTGATATTTTGTAGAAAATCTGCATTATGTCTATGTGCTCTGCATTGTTAGTGTCAGGGGTGTGTGTGTGTGTGTGTGCGCACTTACGGCATCTCCTCAGGAAGAACATCAGCCAGGATGTTGATGGAGTCCGTCTTAGCCTTAGAGGTTGGAGCTGCAGCCAGAAGAAGCTTCAACAGGGCAATCTAACAACATAACAGTGGAAACACATGAAGAATTTTCTGAGTAATGGCTAAAATAAATGAGTACACAAAGCCAGAATTGTGGTCAGATTAATCTGATGAATTGGAACAGCAAGAACAGTTTGGTGATGTACAGATTCACAGAAAAACAGGCCCATCTTTGGTCCGAGAGAACTTTCTTGGATTTCCCACTAGTAGAGCAATTACAACAATTCATATGAGTTCCTGACCCAGCATATATTTTTGTTAAACTAATACGTACTAATATACCAAATGAGTAATAATTTGGTAGGAATTCGGGGGGGGCTCGTTGGTGAGGGGTGAGATGGAAAATACCAACAATAAATATTTATAAGACTGGAGCAGATCTGCCAACCTTTACAGATTTTGCATATGACTACATTATAAAGCTGGAATATGCTGGAACACACTCCAAAATACACCAAAAGCGCTGTCTTTTTTCATAATAAAAATGGCAGATGAGCCACTCAACATTTGCATGACTGTTTTGAACTCTCTAATATTAACTGACAGTCTCTAGAAGCCCCCATTTCACATTCGTAATGTTTTGGCCAGTACTTGCAGTGCTTGAAAGTTGCATTGATGTGGCAGCCTCGCTCTCTGCCAAGTTAACCGGAGAATGCTTTGAGTTCACAGAAAATGGTCAAAAAATGGAAGAAAGTTCTCAAAAACTGGGAAATGGGCCTCATGGGGCAAAAGCTTGAATACGACTGATATAAAGCATACTAGATTTTATTGAGAGGTAGATCTACAGGGAGGTTGTCCCTGGTCTAATTCTATCCTGTTTCTTTCTTTGTGAAGGCTTATATACAGAATTGGATGTAAAAAATGGATGCAGATTCAGTGGTCCCATCACTTTATCGAACACAATGCTATGAGCTGTGAGCGACTCTGGTAACATAAACATACTGTACCATACCTAATGACACAGATTCTACAAGTAGTCATTATAGGTATAAGACTAATCACATGCTTTACAATCAGATTTGATCTTAAATAAATACCACACATAACCAAGATGTTATGAGGAAATCCTTTCTAATCTCTTCCTCAGTCGCTTCTACTGTATGGTCTTTCTAATGTATACAGTACACTGGTCACAACTATTACAATCACGACAAGTGTTTTTGTTTGCAATATCAGTCAAATATCAGTCAAATGTCCTGTGAAAGCAAACAGACTGACTAGATTGAGTGATGAAAACAATGATTCGAAACCTCATGAACACACACACACACACACTATATATATATATATATATATATATATATATATATATATATATATATATATATATACACACACATACCCTTTCTTTTTACAACCAAAGAGCACACTGTGTCCTATCACCAGATATATTAACACAGAGTAAAATGGATATGGACATACATACCACATACTGAGAAAGGCTCGGAAGCATTCCCAAATATAGGCTTTCTGCAGGTGTCTCATCCACTTCCTCCTCCCCCTAGCCAATCAGAGAATTAGGTGAGTCAGACTGACAACCCTAGCAGTTGTATCTGCATAAAACTGCATTTATGAACATTCACCATGGTCATGGGGCACTGCTGCAGTTCCTCTTCGCGCTTGATCTGCACTTCGGCGATGGAGACATACTTGTGCTGTGAAAGGCAAAAGACAGAGAGGAAGAGTGTATTACCACAGTCTTGTCCATGAGTGACAGACATAACATAAAAACATATGTGGACTTTAGCTGGTCAAGCACTTAGCTCTTGGCTATGAATTTTCACTCCACCACTGATTAATCACTCGCAGATCAGAATCTAGTACTGATTACATTTTAGTGGGATTGCATTTTAGTTCCTGAGAAGCCAAAAGCGGCTTCCTGAGATCTGCCACCCCACAAAGTTCAGTGATCTGTTTCTAATAATCATTATTAAGACATGATTAGTTGGGTGAGGTATCTCTATCATTGGAACTAAATTATTTGGCGTGTCTTGCAGGGCTGGATGCAAAAATAGTTCTTAACAGGGCTAATTTTCTGGAAGTACAGCAGCCACCAGTCTTCAACTGAATTTTCACATACAGTAAAATCAAATTCTATTTTTGTTTCTATGATTTCACTAAACATTTCTTAATTCATCGTCAGTTTACACACAGAAGGGTATTAGTTCACTGAAAATTTCTGTTATTGCTATTACTATAATTAAATAGGTACTTCAGAAGTGGGTTTCCCACTAGTTAAACTAATGTACACATTCTCTGTTCTCAATATTTTTTTTCAGTAGTTTGTACCTGTATTTCCTGTTTCCAAATTTTGCACATTGTGGAATCTGTTATTATTTTATATGTTCACTGTTTTACATCTATGATGCTCTGTTTTGCTGTTAGTCTGGCTTTAACTTTTATTTTTCACTGTAGGAAAAATTACTTTTGCATTTTATATCTTCCATTGCTGTTAGCAAGAATCAGCTATTTAAATCTTGACTAGTAGCAGAAGCCACTTTGCTTAGTAACACAGATGTTGGGTAGCACTGACTGCTCCAGTGTCCCCAGGGTTACTGTCTGTAAAGCATTTTACATGTTCTTGCCATGTCCGTGTAGGATTCTGTTACGATACACGGAGGGAGGCAGGATGCATGCGCAGGGGAAAAGTCAGTTTATTAGGAACACAGGATTCGAACGTAATGGAACACACAAAACAAAGGAAATGAACAGTAATCCACCAAAAGGCAAGCAATAATACAAAAGAGATAATCCACAAGGGAGTAAATACAAAAGGTATAGAACATGAAAACGACACAAAAGTACAGAACATGGGAACAAAACAAAACCGAACAACCGCACGAAACTAGACGATAGTCTGTGAACTATGAGCTGTGAGCTAAGGGCGAGAGAAAGCGAGAAGGTAGCAGGCATACAGCACATGCTAGGACAAACTCTAATACTCCGCGCTGAGGCGGAAACGGGAAGAGGTTTAAATCGATGGAATAATCAGACACAAACGAGAAACACCTGAAACACATAATTAAACAATGAACAGTGAACTAATGAACATACGAGGGCGGGGACATGACATGGACAGGGAACCAATAGACATTCAGAGGCGGAGACATGATGTAAACGAAAACACAAGCGCATGGCAAAGTAAACAAAACGTGAGTTCATGAATGACAGACGTGGAATGCAGAAGTAAGCTGCCGGCTGTCCTCAACAGCGGCGCGGAGAATGGAATGAGGAAGTGTTCGCGCAGCGAGCGACTCCGAGAGTCAGCCGCTCGCTTAGCGAGCGACTCAGAGTGCGAGGAGATCTCTGACAGATTCCTCTAGACTAAATTGCCCATTGCCTAGTGCGCGTGCATGGTGTCCTCACTGTTTCCGGGATAGACTCAGGGTACTCCTAGATCGTTCTTACAAGCTAAACCGTTCTTAGTTGTACCCAACAGTATCTTTGGTTACTGCAATGTGTATAAAGTCCTCTCTAATCATTTAACTCAAACTGCCTTAGTGAAGACGTGTTGAACCTGTGAAGACCTGTGTAACCCTGCTGTACAGCCAACTCTTATGGCCAGTACCAAAAGAATTTCAAATGGAATTTGCGAGGATAAATAAAACAGCATGACTGAGGGATTTTAAGACTTTTTAAAATGAAAATGATATGATATTATATAGAAAAATGTATATAAGCAAATGTTTCAGTTATTCAAGTATGAAAATACATGTTCAAACGTGGCTTACCTGTTTAAGAGTCTTCACACTCTCATGAATGGGTCTGGGCAACCCAACCAGGGTCTCTGTATCACTGCAAAAGTAATGAAAACCAGCGTTCATGCAGCACATCTCACTAGATTACAGCATGCAGTATTGGAGTGTGTCAAGGTAAAGCCTGACGTCATCTTCATTAACACTGTTATTGTCAGGTTCTCATTAAGGCAGGAGTTGAGCTGAGCTGAGCCGAGCGAGGCTGTAAGCTCAGACTCACCTTCCCAGGGTGAAGCCGATAAACTTGTTCCTGCTGGTCTCTAGAAAATGCTCAATGTCTTTCTCTCTGTGGAGGAGATAAGAGAAGAGGACAGTTCTTAAACACTGAAAAAAGCAAAAAGATGCATATGAGTAGTATATGCACATCATGAGAATTCTTGCAGGGAATGGAAAATTGCTGGAGAGTGTGATGCTGATGACCTGGGTGTGAACTATAAAAAGAGGAAGGTGGGTTCAAATGACAGGGGACACCGATGTCGCACAAGAACAACCCATAGAACCCATTTTGTTAAGTAAGAAATAAAACACAAAAGGGGTGTACTGTTATAGGAAAATAATTAACAACAGGGTGCTGTGCTACCATTACTGTTTCCCAATTGTTGATTATTTTCCAATAATAGCACACCCCAAAGAGTTTTACTCTTCTTATACTACAGCAATCATTGATTTTTTTTTTAATGAATGACATATCATGCTTTTTGGCCTAATAAAATGAATCAGAGCATATAGTAAATGGCAGAACATATTTATTAGCATTTATTATAGTTTTCCCCACTTTGTGACCAGTGCCAGAGAAATAGCTACTCAGAGAAAACCTCTAGTCTCTGTGGTGAAACAGACTCTTTAAATGGGGTGATGTAGGCACTGACATTCAACCAATTAGAACAACACGCTGTCTCTATACTACTCTGCCTCTCTTGACTAGCATTTAGGTATTCTAGCCTAGGTACTAATGTGCATGTGGTTTTGGGGTGTGGCTGTTAAGGGAACCCTAAAAGCAGGGTCTGTATTTGTTTGGATTTTGCTTGTAATGCAGTTAACCTCAGCTAGCTTCTAGCTAAATCTACTACTCATTTAAATATTAAGACAATCAGATTTGCAGACTCATTAACTCTGTACTTTGTTATTGGTAAACACTGGTTGTCATACATGTTTTTGTGTCTTGAAGTTTGCATTCCCATTTCTGATGGTTGAAACTATGGTGCGCTGCACCTCATACTCTACGTGCATTCGTACATAACCATCTCCCCAGCATGTGAGCATGAGCTTTGCTCATTCTTAATTTGCCAAATTGACATGAAGAACACATGTAAATATGGATGTAATAAAAATAGTGTTAATACCCATCTTAAGGGATATAATGGCAAATCCAAAAAAGGATCATAAGAGGGATGGTGGCTTTACGATGAATTTTTTGTTGTTATTTTTAAAAATCAAAAATCAACTCCTGCATATGACATTTTTTCCCCTATAAACCAGAATATGGGTGTCCCTGGGTGTTTACAGACAATATTTCATTACTATGCTAGACCCCTAAAGCCTCATCAGTTACCTATCTTCCTGTCTCTCTCTCCCTCTCTCTCTGCATTACACAAGCAGTACAGCTCACTGAGATACATTTTATGGTTGAACATATTTGTAAACCAAGCATTTTGGTAAGACCAAGACTGTATTCCCAGCCACATTAGCTTCAAATCCCTCCTGTCCTTCTGTATGCATGTCTTTTGCTCTCTCTGACTCTCTCTCTCTTATGTTCCCAGCCCACACGGTCATGCATTATTCATGTCCCAGGTGCAGACTTCAGTAAGGTTGCTCCTTTCCAGAGCTGGCACAGTGACAGGGTAAAACCTGTCTTCAGCAGGCAGAATTAGTGTATTAACATTCAGATCTGTTTCATGTAACACCTCATGTTCTCTTTACTGCTGTTTATAAAATGCAGAGAAGCTGGTTAATTAGAAAAATAGGCAAAAACCATTAGTGAAGAGTTAACTGCATTTTCTGTAAGCACTATCACATCAGTGGAAGAAAAGCGTGATAGAGGAGATGGAGTTTCGGCCTCACCGGACTTTAGGTGCCCACGGTAGCCCTTTAGGGAAGGTCACTCTCTCAGTAGGAGGCCGCAGAGGGGGCGGAGGAGGAGGGGGCTGGATGATGACATCACGGTCGAGGGGGTCAACCTCACCCTCTATTCCACTGTCCACATCCTCGGCGTCATCTTCTTCATCCCGAGCGTCATCATTTTTAAAGGGGTCCCGCTCATTGTAGGTGTCCAGGCTGTCCTGCTTGACCAGAGGCTGTAGGACAGGAAGGATATGTGTTGACCAGTTTCAGACAACTTTATACACTCCAAAGGGTCTATATACACCCTGATGCTGAGTCTCTCTGTGAAGCAAACCACCTAGGACTGAGGTTTTGTATAATGTTAATCAAATTCACATAATATGAGTAATATGTATAAAAATATATATACATTTTGTTTTTATTGAAAAATAGTTTGGCATTATAGTGACAATTATTATACACCTCCAGTCAAGTGTTTAAAAACCCTCAAAGTTTCCTTTGCTTTGTTACAAAAGTCACCAAAGACTTTATATTTATGGAATTGGCAGGCTTTCAAGCTCCTAATGGGGCATTAATTAAAGGCATTTGGACAGTGAACCAGTTAGATTTACACATAAAATACTCAGTACGACTATCAGTATTAACACAAATATATGTCATGTGCTACAAATGCCTAATTATGGTGATGACGATCTAGATCTTTTCGGAATATTTCTAAATCGTTTCCAATAAAATAAAAAGTTACAAGGTTGAGGAGCTTGTCAAACCAAGAGACCCTTGGAGTAGAGCTGCTGTTCCTCTGAATTGAGAGGAGACACAATGTGGTTTGGGCACCTTACAAGTATGCCCTCTGACCCAGGAAACATGGGAAAGATTAAATCTCACAGTTGGTTTGGGAACATTTGGGGATCCCTCAGGAGTAGAAGGGATCTGTGGCTGGGGATAGAGAAGTCTGGGCTGACCTTCTCGGCCTGCTGCCACCACGACCTTCACCAGGAAAAGTGGATGGAAAATGAATGAATGAAATATCACCTATTTCTTTCTTGGAAACTTTGCTTCACAAATTTAAAAACGAGCCCTTTGTTTAAAGTTTAACCAATATGTTAATATGGGGTCCTCAGAAAACTTTGACTGGAAGTGTACATGAAGTTGTGGAATGACAGCACTGAGAGAGACTAACATCAGGGTGACATTTACAGCCACTCTCCCTGCTTACAGAGTCACTTTCCTTCCCACATCACGTTTTCTCTCACACCACAATTCTGAAATCCATCTTTCTCACAGAGAACATTCATTATCTCTTGAAACTCCTCAGGTTACAGTCCAACTCATAGACTTACCGATCCACTGAGCTTCCGGGAGGAATATGAACCCTT
Source organism: Cranoglanis bouderius (assembly GCA_023630585.1). NCBI lineage: Eukaryota > Metazoa > Chordata > Actinopteri > Siluriformes > Cranoglanididae > Cranoglanis > Cranoglanis bouderius. The sequence continues at coordinate 21,211,127 of CM042538.1, forward strand.
GTTGTGGCTCAGCACACTTCAGCAAAAATTCCACACTCATTTTTGTGCATTCCAGTGGTGCATGTTTCATTCAGCAAAGGCACAAACAAATCAACAAGTTCCTTATCGCTAGTGCTGTTTAAATGGATGAATGGCAAAGTCCAGAGCAAGCATCAGGCATGGGTTGCATTAGTGGAACAGGTATGTGTGCGTATGTGTGTGTCTTTTTTTTTTTTTTACTTTTTTCTCTGGTGTGACGCATGGGCATGTGTGTGGTGGTCAGGTGGTTGTAGTGCTGTGGTTATGAATCAGCTATGACCGGCTGCTGCCTATGAAGAAAGCCATTCTGGTACCTAGTCTGCTAGTGGGTGTGTATATATATATATGAGTTTTAGGCCTAAAACGAGGTGGAGATGGAGAGACATGAAAGTAAAGGACAGAACAGAGGCAGAGACAGACAGAAAGAGAGCTAATGTCTGGCACATTTACTACACAATTCAGCCAGCCTTAATGCTTATTAAGACCTCTCACCACTGAAGGCCTTTGTTTATACTCAAAAGAGCAAACTGCAGTGAATGAGGGAGGACAGAGGAGTGCAACAGCCCAAGACAGAGAGAATGCACACAAAAGGGGATCTGGGTAAAGACCTGCTTCTTGGCAAAGGGACTGTCTCCTTCCAAGCTATCAACAAAGGCACTCTGTAGGAACACAAGGAAGAAACGGGGATGAGCAATAAGAGAAAGCCAGAGAGAGAGACAGACAGAGAGAGGGTGAGGAAGAACAGAGAGAGACAGCAGGGTTGAAAGGTTAGAAAAGATGAGATCTAACAGGAATAAGGTCCTCCCGTGTTCGCTGTCTACGAGGCAGACAGGTCAGTGAGTATGTTACTAGATTTCACTTGCGTCGCTGCACTGGTACTGCAGTGCTACTGCAATGTGTAAATGACAAGTCAGTTAGTGCTGCAGTGTGGGGGAAAAAGCAGATGTGGTATGTGAGTTTGCAGTCAATAGCTTAGGCTGGTATGTAATATACAGTATAGCAGGCATGCAGGAAGTGAAGGAAAGAAAATGTATTAACATATGTACTCATATGCAAATTCCTACATATTCTGGTGTGTGTGTGTGTGTGTGCGCGCGTGTGTGTTTTATACCCTGCGACTCCTGCGTCCTCTTTTCTGCTGCTGCTGCTGTTCAATGAGCTCCATGGCAGTGGCTGGTGGTGAGGCTGCTCTCATGCTCCTGACCACCTTAATACTGTCCTCAGGGAGTGGCGGCAGACCCAGCTTCTCTCTCCCTTTAACCTTCATCTCCTGCAGCTCCTCGAAACCGCCCAGAGTGAACTATAACACACACACACACACACACACACACACACACACACACACACACACACACATATATACACACACAATTCACTGGAAAAATCTGTCAACATATCTGTCATAGCTGTCATTAATTCTGCATCATCAAGTTAAGATCGTTTTAGTCATACAAAAGTTAAGTAAGCGCAAATAAAGGCAGACGATCATGGCATTGGTGTGCATGTGGTATTTTTGTCCAGAATTTGAGAATTCGGTAAACCAACCAGAAACAGAAACAGCTTAACTGCAAAAGGGGTTTTGGTTTAAAACCATCTAGAGGTGTAGTTAGACATGCTGCTAATCAAAGCTCCTCTCAGAGTGTGTGCCAGTGGCTCAGCACAGTGATATTTTTATAAAGACACTGTAAGTGATTCGATTACACTACAAATTGTGTAAATGGCAGAAATGACTGGAATTTTTTTTTTTTTGCCTGCTCATGCACTTTTATGGACTTCTGCTGTTGTAAGCCTATCTGCCTCATGGTTTGGTGTGTTGTTCTTTCTGAGATGCTTTTCAGCTCACCACGGTTGTAAGTGAGGTTGAAACAGTCTGGTCATTCTCCTCTGATCTCTCTCATCGACAGCACGTTTCCGCCCACAGAACTGCCGCACACTAGATGTTTGTTTGTTTGTTTGTTTGGGGTTCCCCCCCCCCTTTCTGTGTAAACTCTGTTGTGTGTGAAAATCCCAGGAAAATCCTCAGCAGTTATAAATTACTCAAATCAGCCTGTCTGGCACCCATAAACATGCCACGGTCACTGAGATCATATTTTTCCCCGATTCTGATGTTTGATGTGAAAAATTAACTGAAGCTCTTGACCTGTATCTGTATTATTTTATGCACTGCACTACTGCCACATGATTGATTGGATAACTGCATTGTTGAGCAGGTGTTATGTGTTGAGTATATAGTGTACATTTACAAAGCCGAGTTGTTAGTAATAGGACAGGACTTTTAAGACTTTTAAATCAGATAAATACCACTTTGGCCTTATGTCTGCCTAACAAAGATGCTGTAATGTACACACAATTTTGGACCAAAGACTGAAAGTAGCACTGCTGACACATTTTAAATGTCATAACCTCTGTTGTGCTTAAAGAGTGCTGCAGGAATGAGTCATAAAACCTGGAAATGGGTTAGTATTTTTGCACTTCCGGTTCCATCGTCCTGAATCAATGGGTTTTTTTCAATGCGTTTTTGGTTAAATGCCTGAAATAAGGTCTGTGGTTATCACAAGCTCAAGGTATTTTCACATTTTATTCTACGAAATAAAATACATCAGATTTTGTTAAGCTTTTACATGTCTTGAAAAAGGCGGTTGCTAACAAGTGGCTAAATGGGACTACAGAGGTTGTCGGGGACATTAAACGTCATCACGCCAAACAGGGAAACTCATCTACTACAGCCTCGTTGTGTTTATACTTGCGCTCTTCCAAACTGTTCCAACTCAGACTTTCCAACTTGTAGATTTATCAATTTATATTATATTCCAACTGTAGTGTTTTTTAAATAAAGATTGAAAGAGATGATAGTAGTATTAACAGTAATTGTAGAATACAACAGAATAGAAAAGAAAAGAATAGTGTGTGTGTGTGTGTGTGTGTGTGTGTGTGTGTGTGATGGAGTCTGACCAGTACAGTCTTCCACAGCAGCAGCAGCACTTTCTTCATTGGGAAGTGGGGGGCGCTCATGCTGCAGAACTTGGTTACCATGGTGAAGAGGAGAAGGGCGAAGGGCTCACCATTGTAGAGTGGCGAACCTATGATGGGGAAGACAGGTTAATCATAGATTACAAGGTCAATTTTATACACACACACACACACACACACACACACACACACACACACTCACCCAGCTCAGTTCTGAAGGACTCTCGAGCCTTCCGCCACTCCGGCTTGTCGTCTCCTGTTTCCATCCGGATAGTCTCCACCATCAGATACATGATGCTCAGTAGAACCCTGCCCAACAGACATTTTTAATGATTTTCATAGATGTGTGTGTGAGATGGTGTGTGTCAGTGTATGTGTATGATACATGTCTTTCTATTAAGGTCTCATCAGAATTCACCCTGTGTCTTTAGCTGCCTAATTAACATGGCAAAAAGCAGCAGGTCTCTAATTCTAGCCCTTTTGCCTAGAGAGATTTCCCACCAAGCATCTAATCAACTAGAGGAGTGATGGCATTGGGATGAGAAGTGCAGGAAGAGGACAGGACTCAGAGATGGACTGACAGGTGAGGCTGGATTTAGCAAGCAATAATCTGAGCAGTCCGTCTTCTGCACCCACAGGGCTCGGTCTAATAGAGTAGGGCGAGGAGAATTGAGGGCTGGATGAGATGGTGATTTTTTTTTTGTGTGTGTGTGTGTGTGTGTGTGTGTGTGTGTGTGTGTGTGTGCGCGCATGTGTCTTTAGGAGAAGATTGAGAGAAAGGTTATATCATTGCTGAAATCATCTCTAGAATGTTTCTCACCTGAGCTCAGTGCTGTCTGCCAGGGATATGGCAGGTTTCCTGACAGCACTGCTACATGCCTGGTTATTACTGCTTGAGAGAAACACACACACACACACACACACACACACACACACACACACACACACACACACCAAAAACCAAATATAGAGTCAAACTGCCTCTAAATATTTCATTAAACAGCTTACATAATTCCTGGGGCAGAGAAAATGTCAGCATAAACTTATATTTCTTTCACACAAGGACACTAAATAAAGAAGAAAATGAAAATAATACATATACATTATGCATACAAAGAGCAAAACCTTTACATAAAAACTAAATAAAAAAAACTATGCATAAGATTATAAAGACAATGAAACCTAAGCATTAAAAAACATGGGGTAGTGCAATGTAGAACTTTATTACAACACTGAAGGTGTTTTCCTATAACAGCACATCCCAGTGTTTATCTCTCTTATACCACGTCAAATTGCCAGTTTTTAATTAATTAGAGAATGACACATCATGCTTTTTCATCAGATTATAATTACATTTAATTTTTGGGGAACAGTCATTCCTTCACCAGACTCTCTTTTGTCTAAAACAGCGGTTCTTAACCTGGGGTCAGAAAAAGAGGGTGTCACGAGAAAACTTTTATTTTAAATGATTGTACACAGAGATTCACAGAGAAGCCAGTGGTGGATTTTTGGATATCCGCGTACACCAAATACCGAGAACTGAGTGACATGGCATAGAAAAAAAACTCTCCCATTCGTATCGACCTCTCTCTTTTTCCAGTGCCGGTGTACCTGAAGAACAAGTGTAGATGCCTCTGCTACCAGCAAATCTTGTCCATTTGTTACTAATTTGTATGCCTCAAAACCTTGTTTGGATCAATTGCAAAATCGAATCAGTTCATCTGTTGGTTACAATGATAATTCCCTATAAATCATACAAATATTATAATAACTACTCATTCTTGAGAAATTGTGCTAACTATCTTCTTGGAACGGACACACAGAAAACCCTAAAATATAATGCCTCCACCACATAATGCAGGGCAAAAATATGCAGCTTATCATACTACATAGAAAACAAAGGAAAGCACAAAGTCCCTTGTTCGGAAGACTTTCCTGTGAAGGAAAATGCTGATACCCGAGACTCCTTCCAGAATTGCTACATATTTGTCTTGATTATATGATTATATGTTGTTGTTTATTAAATAACACATCTTTTAATACAGTCATTATTAGCCTTAGATTATGTTGAGTTTCTGCAATACAAGTCCCTGTGAGTGAGTTGTAACTATATAAACAATAATGTACTAGAATGAGCACTTTAATATAAACCTGTGATTTGCATTACAGTTGGCACTACTGTCAGTGCTGCTGTTAATTTCCATCCATTTTCTGTACCGCTTATCGTACACAGGGTCACGGGGGAGCCTGGAGCCTATCCCTGGGTACTCGGAGCACGAGGTGTGGGACACCCTGGACGAGGTGCCAACCCATCGCATACACTACGGACAATTTGGAAATGCCAATCAGCCTACAGCGCATGTCTTTGGATTAAGGGAGGAAACCGGAGTACCCATAGGAAACCCCCAAAGCACAGGGAGAACATGAAAACTCTGTGCATGTAGGGCGGAGGCGGGTCCCCAAGGCAAACCTGCTGACCAACAAGCCCCCTGCTGTTAATTTATCAACACCTTTTGGCCAAGATTTGAGAATTCAGCAGCACTGTGAGATAATAGGAAATAATGAAGTTTACTGGATAACAGTTAGCAGTGAGTGCCTACACACCAGCAGTGTGCCATGTAAAGCACTCAGGAGCTTTCTAACATCCCTCTCAGTTCCAGCTCCAGCACACCCGATTCCAGTTGACCACTCGACACTGAGACACGGCTCAGCGAGCAAAGCAGATCACTTCACAGAATCAAATCACAGAGTGAGGCTGTGTTCACACTTAGTGTTTTTTCTTCAATCACCAGCATGGTACATATAATTCAGTGTGAAAATGCCCGTGTATAAAAGTGCTGCTGTCATTTTTTTATTGTCAGATTGGATCAAAGCTCAGGGGACAAGCAGAAATGAATGAAATGTGCAGTATTGTATGGCATTGTACAATAACAAATCCATGATCCCACAGTTCATTGCTGTTTCGTTGCCAGCTGTCCTGTGTGGTAACTAAGTACCCATGCTGAACGAATTGACACAAGTCAGACATTAAGAAAAAATCAGACAGTAAGGCACTGCAATCTTGTAATTCTTTTCTAATATTTCTCTCTCTTTTCAAATGTCCCTTTTGGATTTAAGATTTAAGAATATCACAATTGTATCATAAATTGTAAAATGACATTTACCTTGATGTTACATTTCTTACCCTTGATCAATATAAAATCTGTCATGTACATAAGAGACTGAATTTGCTTACTACATAAAGCCTAACATAATGCTGTTGTAGAATGTATGTAGTGCACTATATGCTCAGTACAATGCAATTTGTGATATATCCACAAGAAAGGGTGCTTTGGTAAATTTGTTGCATTCTGTCAGGGATTCTCAGCGCAGACCTTTATTGTGCAGGGTATAAAAATAACAACTAACATGATGAGTACACACAAAACAGCAAAACATACAGACTATGGGCAGGACCATGACAGGCAAAGCAACAAGCAGACACAACATCAACAGAAGCATGACAGTGCATGACACAGAAACCAGAACTGAAATAGTGGTGCTTATTAGGGGTAACACAGAACATGTGTGAGTGATCAGTGGGACATGTGACATGGTCATGTGATGTCTCATCTCAAAATCCTCTTATGATGTAGACAAGTGACCGCACCACACACATTCTTATGTAACATAAGCTATATGTTTGTTTTTTAATCACATGTTAAACAAATCAATTTGTGAATTTCTAGTAGTACTGCATTAAATGTGCCACCTCATATGCAGAGAATTTCACGAGTATTGTTACACACTAGGAACAGACACATGTACTTGACCAGGGTATATATATATATATATATATATATATATATATATATATATATATATATATATTTTATTTATATCTTTATTTCAATATTTATATTGTATCTTTATTTCCTCTATATTTCTATAGTTCTATTTAATCTTTTTTGTTACTAGTAAAAAGCTATTTAAGCTAGAAAAAAAAAAAAACACAGATCTAAGTGGTTACAGAGCTGTTATGATTATAATATGTGATTGTGGGAATCTTTTTATTTTTATTTAAATTTCATATCATCATATAAAGCATGCCAGGCTGTGCTTTTAAAGTACAGCTAGTGTGAACACAGCATACAGAACAAAGGACTTGCTTTACTGTGCCATCTAATGGCTACACATCCATATATACCATCTTCAATTTACATTTACAACCTCTTGTAACCACTAATCAATCAGACGAACAAGCGTGATTAAGATGTGTCAGCATAAAAGCTCACACACAGCTGTGTTTCCTCTACTGCAGTAACAACTGACAGCCAGGGGAGCCAAACAACACTAAAGAGCTTGAATGCAGAGCACACTAATGCAAGGGCAACTTGTTTTTGAACTGCACTCGAAGCCACTTATCCACAGTGGAGAGGGACCGAGAGAAGGAGAGCAAGAGAAACAGAGAGAGCGAGAGAGAGAGAGAGAGAGAGAGAGGTATTTTTTGTATCCATTGAATAGTAGCTTTTTGGGTACAGATGACATGTACTGCAGTATTTAAATGTTTTTTAAACATTCAATTCGATTTTAATTCAGAATGCCATGAAGCAATTATAAAACAATTCTTCATTCATCTTGACAGATCTCAAGGTTTTTATCCTTCTTGATAAAATTGATAGCATTCATCCTTCATTCTTGATAAACGCTAGGCTTAGTGTTACATGCACATATGCAAGTCTGATATTTTGTACGCTGATGCATCTAAGAAAAATTCTTTTTTCCCCTTTTTTCCTAGGTTGTAATACCACTGCAGGGCCACACATGCTGTCAATTTGACTGAACAGAGATAGCGGTCCTACAGGAGCACCATAACAGAGTGTAACAAACCCATTTCAAAGCACTGCTGAACATCACCGAGATGGAATCAGCGCACAGTTGAATGACTGAGGCAGGACAGGAGAGGTGTCTCATTAGGGCAGGCCTGGGGAGAGCTGCACAAATACAGAGCCAGCAGCAGCCAGGACATGACAGCTGTTTCCAGCCCGTTTCCTCAGGAGACTCGCAGGGAGTGAGGGGTAAAAATAGAACTGGATCCTCTGCCACAGAGCACAGAGGTTCGAAGGTCTCCGGCCTCACGCTGAGCGTTTCTGTCGTGTCCTCAAGTAAATCATTTAAGCTCCAGTCACTTTGGTTCAACACAGTGCTCTGGTGCTAATCAGAGTAATCATAGAAATATGACCCAAGCTCTCAATGGCCCTATGCTGAATATATAAATGTCACAAAAGGTGTGCGTTCTTATTCTGTCTTTTTACACTCAAGTAAAAAGTACTATTATTTTCAAAGAATAATTATTCAAGTGAAAGTAAAAATACTTATCCAGGTAACTACTTGAGTAAGAGTAAGAATGGACATAGTGTAAAACTACTCAAGTAGAGCATTACCTAGTAGGCAGGGTCAAATTTAAGCATTTTAGAACATGAAATCCATCCATCCATCCATTTTCCATAGTGATTATCCTACACAGTGTCACGGGGAGCCTGGAGCCTATTCCAGGAGACTCGGGGCACAAGGCGGGGAACACCCTGAACAAGGTGCCAATTAAACTCGGGGCACAATCGCACACACAATCACGCACACATTCACACACTACAGACAATATGGAAATTGGCCTACAACGCATGTATTTGGACTGTGGGAAGTAAGTGGAGTACCTGGAGGAAACCCTCGAAGCATGGGGAGAACATGCAAGCGCCGCACACACAGGGTGGAGGCAGGACGCAAAACCATTAAACAATAAAGACATTTTTTCACAGCCTTCTTTGTTCATATTTACCAAGGGTGCCAATATTAGTGGAGGGCACTGTACATACTTACACACACATACACACACACACACACACACACACATGCACAAAATCTGTGAAGAGCACACTCACTCAATCTCCATGCTGAGCAGCTCCAGTAGTGCAGTGAAGATGCCCATTTCATAGAGTAGAAAGACATTGTGTCGCGACCACTGGAGAACATCTGCTTCTGTGTTACACTCATCAAACACCCCTTTATTTACACACACACACAAACACACACATACAAACATAAGCAAAAGAGTATTTGGGAATGTAACATATGTACACACATCTGTCTATACAGTCTCTATCGTAGAAACACTGAATACAATGCGGAGGCTCAGCCTCAATGTGTGTGTGTGTGTGTGTGTGTGTGTGTGTGGTACCCTGGGCCAGGTAGAGTATAGCCCGAGCCACTTTGAGTCTCTTGTCTCTGTCCGTGACCTCTAGAGCATCCAGCAGTCGCATGATATATGCCCTCTGCTCATCCACACTCAGCTCCACCCATCTCCTGCCCTTCACTGACACACACCCACACAGAAAAACATGAGTAAATACATACATTCAAACATTCTCCACTCTCACTGTTGCTCAATCACTCTTTCTGTCTCTTTGCTTCACAGATGAGAAAGATTAGCATTCCTGTTTGATGGATCCATGAAGTGAATTGCAAATCTCAAACATCCACTTTATATTTTCATAATTGAGATTCACTGCATAATTGTGTCTTGAAAGGACATACAGTAAGAAATGATGCAAGTTATAAGGCTGATGGGAATTCATTTGCAGGGACAACCAATTTGAAAATAGAGGAGTGGCAGGCAGACATGACAGGAGAGGTGACACAAGTGAGAGAGAGAGAGAGAGGGAGAGAGAGGGAGAGAGAGAGCATTGCAAGGTCTAATAAGGTGATCTGTGCTTGTATACACAGTGAAGAGATAAGCCCATGGGCAAACAACCATATGCACCAACACTGTGCACTCATGTTCATGCTTAAATCAGTATAAACATAATCGCCACCACAGACAAGTATTACTTCTCTTAGTAAAACTCCAGTGCATTTTTAACCTAATCTGTATCTATTGCTATCTTGTTTTACTCAGAATGTGGAAACGCAAAACCGGCATTTTTTGTAGAACCTCATGATTTTTTAAAGATATTTATGGATTAAGCAAAAATCAGCATATTTCTCACACACACTCACATGTCTAGATATCATCAGCACAACATGCGCAAATTACATCTCAACATGTAACTTGTTTGCTATCAGGGCAGCACTGTTTTGATCACCTTTAAGGCATGTTATTAATATTTCACTTGTTATACCTTTAGACCAGTGGGAATATTTATTCAGTTCATGATTTTTAGTAAGTTGGATATTACCAGCTAAACAAAACCCTTGAAAAATATTGTGTGAGGGGAACTTGAGCTGAATCTCCTCATCACAGGGTAAGAGTATGGATATTTAATAAACCATCACCAAGAAGGGCTTCTGTCTTAAACAGTGGTTTTAAAAAAAGAAAAAAGAAAAGAAAAGAAAAAAAAGTGGATGCTCAAAAAAACCCTTCCCCAATAGCAAACATGGTGCATGCGATGTCCTTGAGATGTAAACTGTGCAAGTGTTGGCAACAAATGTGTGTTATCTGGATTTTTATTTTTTTACTTTAGTGCTCCAGTTTTGAAAGCTGAATAAAACTATATAAGAATAGCTTTAGTAAGACTTTTTGTAATGTCTCTATCATGAGTGTAAAGGTTGTTTTGAATTCACATTTTAGTCTAGTATTATTTTTAAACATTTACTGAATTTAATATCTGCCTTTAGGCTCACACAATAATGTTTAATAAACAGGTTTTCTGTTCTTTTCTAATCACAGAGAAATTGAACATCTAGTTCCAAGACAATCTTCTCCAAAAGAATAATATGTTAGTTATTACAGACTTGCTGATGTGAATAGTGGTTAATTTTTAATAAGGTGTGGCCACGAGTTAAACTTCTTGAGTTGTATTTTGCATCTATGAAATACTTAACTATCCCATCCATCCATTTTCCGTACCGCTTACCCTTACACAGGGTCACAGGGAGCCTGGAGCCTATCCCATGGGAGACAGCCTGGACGGGATGCCAACCCGCAGGGCACAATCGCACATACATTCACAGACCCATTCACACACTTTGGACTGGGACAGGGAGAACATGCAAACTCCATGCACACAGGGCAGAAATGGGAATTCACAGTGGCCCCCAAAATATTTAACTACTGTATTAATGAGTAAGGCAGAGAAACCTAATTGATTTAGACCATTGTGGACACAGGAACAGAAGCATGAAGATGATTGATAACATCAATCTTGGAAAGATGTATAAAGACATACTGGAGTCACTGGTATTGCGACATGGATACATTAGTCAATGTCACTTTAAGTGAATTCTCAGAGTGAACGGACATTTTCCAGCCGTTCCCACCAAATAATTAACTGGAAATCACGTATTAAGAACGATGCTGCCACAACATTGGTCTTGTATGGCCACAATTATAACTGTAATTATATAATAGTTTGCGGCCATTAGATACTTTGTGCCCTCGAAATATTAACTTGTGGCTTCAATATATTAATTTGTGGTCACGCCTTATTAAAAACTATCCACCAATTCATCTCAGAGGATCAGTATTTTACAGTCAGCAGGCTGCAGGATATTACAGTCTGTGTATACAAAAATATGTGTAAAAAAAACCCAGACTTTTCTAACTGGACTGCTGCACTGGTTAAACACAGCATTGTCTTCTTCATACAGAAAGACACACATTGAGCTGTACTTTGCACATTTGGCTCTTTGTACTTCTCTGCAGTGTGTACCTTACACACACACACACACACACAGACACAGGAACTGTACCATGCTGACAGTTCATTTCTCTCTCTTTCCGGGCCACTTGGGAGCTTTCAATTAATCAGCTCCTTCCATCTCCCTCTCGGCACACACACTTTACATGTGTGAATAACCTTCTCACATAGCACTCTCTCACTGTAAAGAGCTAGAATTCCACAACAGAAACCAGCCACAGTGATGGTACATACACAAAACATCCACAAACATGAACACCCCACAGTTCTGAGTAGGCCTATGAGGTTAATGGGGGGAAATAATTGTAGGTGGCCACACCGCTCTGTAACCAAACTAGACATGATCATCTTGACATTACCGTGACTCCTAAAGTCCTCCTCAAAGCAGTCCCGGTTCAGACTGAACTCAGGCTCCTCAGTGTAACTGTACAGCTCTGAAAGAGAAGAAGAAAGAGAAAGAGAAGTGGTATAGCAGGTGCAACATGTTCTACCAAATAATGTGCTGAATGTCAACCCTGTGCAGTGTTTTTTTAATGGCCCAGTGCATGGCATGGTCATTAACCCTTTCAGCTCTACTTCATTTGCATAACTTTGTGTTTCGTGTGATCATGCTGTAGTATTAGGAGGCATGGTGGCACGACGGGTAACGTTGCTGCTCCAGGGTCCCTATTCAGTCCTGAGCTCGAGTTACTGTATGTGTCTGAGGGGGCTTTCACGCTGACAGTTTAGTCCAAAACAGAACACGGTTTGCATGAAAAATTGGTAATGTGAAAGCTGTCATGTGGACCAGGAAGCGGACCATGGTAATGAACCCAAGGCAACCTGTTGGAGATGGTCTGAGTTCCACCTGAGAAAACCACCTGAGTGTCCTCTGGGTTCTCTGGTTTCCTTCCACCTCCCAGAAACATGCTGGTTGGTGAACTGGCTGCAGTAAATTGCCCCTAGGCATGACCAAGTGTGCAAATGTGTGTATCCTATCCAGTGTGCTCCGTCTCTACTGCAACTCTGACCTGGATAAAGTGCATACTAAAGATGAATGAATGTTCTATAATATGTCAGACTCAGAACACCCTCAACCAATAAGATCTCACTCAATAAACCACCTATATGCTATAATAAATAAACCTATATACATTAGTTCATGTCACCAACAATCACTGTGGATAGAAACTGATCTACATACAAAATAATAGAACAAGCAAAGATTCAAGCAACAAACTATACCCTTTTTCAACAAATGTGCATGGTAGTTTAATGATACAAGGAAACAATCCACTCTGACAAACTGAGGCTTGCTGGCTAGCATAATATATGTGGGAAAAATCCATCCATCCATCCTTTTTCCAAACTACATATCCTACACAGGGTCACGGGGGGAGCCTGGAGCCTATCCAAGAGGATAGGGGACAGGGTGCCAACCCATCACAAGGCACAAACACACACTACAGACAAATTGGAAATGCCACTCAGTCTACAACGCATGTCTTTGGACTGGGGGAGGAAACCGGCGTACCTGGAGAAAACCCCCGAAGCACAGGGAAAACATGCAACCTCCATGCACACAGGGCGGAGGCATGAATCGAACCCCCAGCCACCGTGTGTGGGGAAAAACATATTTTTAAAAAATCTCTCTTACTCAAAGACAAAGGCAAGGTGGAAAGTGGACGGCGTAAAATAGGCTTAATGGTTTAAAAATACATTTTAATTAGTACACAATACAGGTGCATCTAAAAAAAAATTAGAATATCGTGGAAAAGTTCATTTTTTTCCGTAATTTAATTGAAAAATATATTCTAGATTCAATACACATAAAGTGAAATATTTCAAGCCTTTTCTTGTTTTAATCTTGATGATTACGGTTTACAGCTCATGGAAATGAGAGACTGGAAAAAACTAGTAGTCTGCTGGTGTTGGTCCACTGTGTTTTCTCAAGTCGAGAGTCAATGCAGCCGTCTAGCAGGAGATTTTAGAGCACTTCATGCTTCCATCTGCTGACCAGCTTTATGGAGATGCTGATTTCCTTTTCCAGCAGGACTTGGCACCTGCCCACAGTGCCAAAACTACTAGTAACTGGTTTTCTGACCATGGTATTACTGTTCTTGATTGGCCAGCCAACTCGCCTGACCTGAATTTTGTCAAGAGGAAGATGTGAGACACCAGACCCAACAATACAGACGAGCTGAAGGCCGTTATCAAAGCAACCTGGGCTTCTATAACACCTCAGCAGTGCCACAGGCTGATTGTCTCCATGTCACGCCACACTGATGCAGTAATTCGTGCAAAAGGAGCCCCGACCAAGTATTGAGTGCATAAATTAACATACTTTTCAGAAGGTCTACATTTCTGTATTATAAATTCTTTATTCTAATATTTGAGATACTGGATTTTTGATTTCCATGAGCTGTAAGCCATAATCATCAATATTAAAACAAAAAGGCTTGAAATATTTCACTTTATGCGTAATGAATCTAGAATATATGAAAGTTCCAATTTTGAATTAAATTATGGGGAAAAAATGAACTTTTTCCAAGATATTAAAATTTTTTGAGATGCACCTATAAGTTAGCAGTTCATCTAAAGTCAAGTCTTTATTGTCAGAATAACCACAAGTTTGTTAAAAGTTCCTATGACATGTTTAAAACAAGCACAAACTGAGAAGTTGGCAAATCTTCTAAGCTGTTAACTGCTATTTGTTATTTGCATGCGTTAACTGTGTGTGTGTGTGTGTGTGTGTGTGTGTGTGTGTGTCACCTGAGAGTTCTGCAGTCAGACTGTCTGTGTCCCCGTACTCGAACTCCAGGTTGGGGGATTCCATGGATCCCTAAAGAAAAGAACGAAACATACACCTGAGCAGTGAAAAGGAAACACACACTGATCATCCTGGATAGCTTACACTGAAACACACTCTTCAGGTTCTGCCACTATTTCCCCTCACTCTGCAGAGGCTTTTTCCCGGCACTGTGTTGTCTGTGTGATTATGCAAATGGGAGGATCAGTGCGTAGAGGAAGTTGCAGGAGGCATTTCTAAGGAAGCTGAATGAAATACACAGAAAAAATAGTCGACATTTCTGGGAGTGGATTGACCACAATTTCCGTCCAGTGATCTTATACATACTGTCATGGGTCTCAAGAATTACATTTTGGGTTAGTGATAGCATTGCGTAAGCGCACACACACACACACACACACACACACACACACACACACACACACACACACACACACACACACAGATCTTGCCTGAATGAACATAGCCACAGGACCAGAGGGTAACCACATATCCACCACATGCTTCAAGAAATCGAAGCTCCAGTAAAAACTTAAACATGTATCTACTCGCTTTTGAATCCTGTGCACAATAGCAAAACACACACATACTCACACACACATATTGCCCAATGCAAGTATTTTCTATATTGTGTATTTGAGTGTTGAAAGTTGAATGCTTTTACATCAGCTGCATTTCCTTCACTTTGTCTACCTGCCATCAGACTGACACTCACTCACACTGGCAGCTAAATTGTAAAGAGTGTCAAAATATCAAACAGCTTGACACTAACTACAGCTTGATATGTCACACTCCTTTTAAAATTGAGTGTAAATATCCATCCATCCATCCATCCATCCATCTCTGTACCACTTATCATACACAGGGTCGAGGGGAGCCTAGAGCCTATCCCAGGGACAAGGTGGGGGACACCCTGGACAGGTGCTGTAGCATTACAATTTCCCTTCACTGGAACTAAAGGGCCCAAACCTGTTTCAGCATGACAATGCCCCTGTGCACAAAGAGAGCTCCATGAAAACATGGTTTTCCAAGGTTGAAGTGGAAGAACTCTTGTGGTCATGCTCATCAATTTAATTCAATTCAATTTTATTTGTATATCGCTTTTAACAGTGGACATTGTCTCAAAGCAGCTTTACAGAAATATATAAATTCTGGATATAAATGTTAAATTTATAAATGTATTACTAATGAGGGCACCAGAGGAGATAGTGGCAAGGGAAAAACTCCAAAAAGAAAGAAATCTTGGGAGGAACCAGACTCAAAAGGGAACCCATCCTCATCTGGGTGACAGTGCGATTATAAATAATTACTCTTCTATAACTGTATACTATATAGTCAAAAAGTGCTAACTATTTTAACAGGAACTTATGAGTTTATGAGTAACATATGAGTATGATCATCAGAGGCATTTCTAAATTCATTATAGTTTTAACATAAAGTCTATTGTACCGAACTGAAGTTATTAACTGTTCAGTGATGGAGACTTGAGGGCAAACTGTTCTTAACAAATGCAATCCTAAGGCTATCCAAGGAAGAACATCCACAGTCATCCTTATGGTTTCTATGTGGTACCATTTACAGTAATCTCATGGTGATCTTTAGGCTGTCCATGTGGTACCATCCAGGAAGTGATTTTCAGATTTTTCATGCTCTTGTGGCTGAATGAGCACAAATCCCTACAGCCCTACGCTCCAAAATCTAATAGAAAGCCTTCCCAGAAGAGTGGAGGTTATTAACAACAAACGGGTGAATAAATCTGGAATGGGATGCTCAACAAGCACATATGCGTGTGATGGTCAGTGTCCGCATACTTTTGGCCATATAGTGTATCTTTGAATGCTAGATGAAAAGCATTATTTTTTATATTTTAAGTATGCATAAGTATACTGTATGCATTGCCTTTTTGTACATCTCCCACACAAATGGGGTTGGGTGTTTGCAAAGTTGATTTTTAATTGCACCACAATAAACACCTGAGCAGCATGTTTTGCCAGGGATCTGTACAATATGAGCAGTCTGAACGAGACATCCCTTCTCTCCACGCTGTTTTCAGCATGCTGTGTTACACACTCAACCACCCACGACTTATTCCTGAGAACAGGCGCGTCCCAATTAGGGAGAAAATATGTGTATATTTGCAGATCTATAATCTGATTGAGCAAACAGGAACTGAAGTAGGTGTAATACAGACCTATACAACACACATACATACACACACACACATTTTTATAGTGAGTGGTGCTTATTTTGGTCTTCAGGACCAGATGGCACTGAGAGCCAGAGACGTGAGCTCCGGCTGAGAGGCACGAGGGAGAGCACGGTTTTCCTCTCACAGACACGTTTGCAGAAGGATGCTCCCTGAGTGTCGCGGCCAAGCACTCTCTTATGGAGAGAGTCCGATCCAGTCTATTCTGAGGGGCTACGGACAGATCGATAGCACTACGAGAATGTGAGGCGAGCCATGTGCAAAATATTATGAGCAACAACAATTGCAGAGAAATACTAAGGTATTACATTACAACACCATTTAAATGCATGTGCAGTGAACTTCCACAGTTTGTAGCAGAGTCTAATCCTAAATCACAGCACTCAATCTTCTCTCAAAATAGCAGCTGAGAGTAATGCCAGAACAGAGGCATCAGGCGCCACATTAAGAACAGCTCTACCAACCCCCTACTTCATATTCCATAAATACCAAACATCAACAGCACAAATATACACATCAACAACAGCACTGGCCTGGATCCAAAGGCTCAAAGATCCTATTCCATCTGCCATATTCCATGTTATTTGACCTCTGAATGAGATGCAATCAGTCCTATTTATAGGAGTATGGAGATTGGTCTATCCTTTAGCAGCAAGTATAATTTAGTCATGAGGGTTGATGGGTGGGAGCCATGCATGTGTTGTGTGTTTACATCCAAATCCCCACAGCATTGTGTTAGAAAGTCTAGCCTGAAGGGTCAAAAAGACTCTCGAAAGCCTTAATAGCACTCATCCAGGATACTCATCTGACATGGTGGAGGGATAACTGCTACTACTTTATCCTGGTCGGCTTTACAGTGGATCTGGAGGTGAAGCAGGAATACACCATGCACACACACAGACTCACATCTAGGGGCAATTTAAAGATGGCATTTGACAAACCAGCATGTTTTTGGGAGGTGAGAAGAAGCCAGAGAACCTGAAGGAAACCAACACAGACACATGGAAAACATGAAGCTTCACACAGACAGTAACCCAAGCTCAGGATTGAACTGGCGACCCTAGTGCTGTGAATCAGCAACACTACCCGCTCCACTACAATGCCATCTGGGGTTATTATCATGATTCTGATTTCTAATAAGTCATTTTGGACAACTAGCATGTATCTAATGGGCAACTAAATTCAGACATTTTTTTTTTTTTTTTTTAAATATCAATTTCATCATTTGGTAAACAGTAAATAAATGGGTAGTAGTGCATCCTCACAGCTCCAGGATCCCCAGTACAATCCTGAGCTCAGGTTACTGTGTGGAGTTTCACATGTTCTCCTTATGTACACCTGGGTTACCTCTGGGTTCTCCAGTTTCCTCCTGCCTCCCACAAAACATGCCATGAAATGGACTGGTGCACCATCCGGGGTCCATTCCCACCTTACGCCCAGTGTTCCTGGGATAGGCTGGGGATCCACTGCAACCTTGACCAGGATACTGAAGATGAATGAATGAATCATAACCCTAATAATACTAGAGGAGGAGAAGAAGCCCTTGCTATGATGCAACTGTATAAAAACCCCCATAAAGAATTCCTCCACCATGTCAGATGAGGGTACAGTATGATGTGCTGTAAAGGCATTAGAGCAGTGGTCACCAACCCTGTTCCTGGAGATCTACCTTCCTGAAGACTTCAACCATAATCGTGCCCACCTGACCATCTAATCATTGCCTTAAGAAGTTCTTGATCAACTAAAACAGGTGTGTTAGATTTTGGTTGGAGATGAAACCTGTAGAAAGGCAGATCTCAAGGAAGAGTGTTTTTGACCACTGCATTAGAGCATGTTTTTGGACATTCACGCTTGACCTTCTAATAAAGTGGAGAGGGGGTTTAGATGTAAACACTGTGACTCTGACCATGATAAAGCAGTTACTGAAGATAAATGAATAAGATGGTGAATAAAAAATAAATCAATACATTCCGCATCCAAGTATAAACACACCAATCCAAGTATATAGAGGTGCATTTCATCAAGGATTATAATAAAGAGATATATTGATTTTACGCATTGGGGCTGGAGAGTCACAGGCTGAATGGGTCCCACCACATGACACTGCTGAAGTCCCGCAGTCCCACCATCGGTCATCTGAACTGTAAAATATGAGATATTTATAGAGCTCACACGCCGTGTCGCCAAAACAAGAAGACGGGCTGCATGCGTTGTGGAGCAAGGGCATTTAAAGCTGCCCCAGCAACAACCACCGACACACGCGTGCGCGCGCTCGCTGCGCGTACTGATCCTGCTGATTCCTGATACACTCCTGCGTGTACTGCTGAATGTGTTTATAAGGTGTAAAATAGACCGGTACCTCCATGTCGTCCGACTGCTGCATGGCTCGTGTGTGTGTGTGTGTGTCTCTCGTCTCTGTGTGAGTGTCTCTGCTATCGGTCTCCTCCGCTCGCGCACCGTCACATTGACCGCGACGCTGCCAGGTTGCCAACTTCACAATTCCGCGACGCTCTGATTGGACGTTGAGGCGGTAAGGGGGCGGGGATTTACATACACTGTACACATACGGCGCTTATAGTCTCGCGCCGTGCGATTAAAGGACGATGTTTTTCTTAAGAATACAGTAGATAAGTTAGGTTGTGTTGTGAGACGCGGACTCCTTTAAAGACCTCCATTAACTTGAACAGCATATAGAAAAAGATAGCAAAATTGACCGCTACCATCTCTTGATTGTTAACTGATCCTCATTATGTGACATAAAAAAGCTAAATTGAATGCATTCCATGCCAGCAACACTAATTAATTACTAGAAGAAGAAAAAAAGTCAGAGTAAATTAAGACAACACATGAAAGCTCCATAAATACCACTCACAGGTGCATCTCAATAAATTAGAATGTCGTGAAAAAGTTTATTTATTTCAGTAATTCAACTCAAATTGTGAAACTCGTGTATTAAATAAATTCAATGCACACAGACTGAAGTAGTTTAAGTCTTTGGTTCTTTTAATTGTGATTATTTTGGCTCACATTTAACAAAAACCCACCAATTCACTGTCTCAACAAATTAGAATATGGTGACATGCCAATCAGCTAATCAACTCAAAACACCTGCAAAGGTTTCCTGAGCCTTCAAAATGGTCTCTCAGTTTGGTTCACTAGGTAAGCCACAAACATTCATTGCCAAAGAAGCTGGCTGTTCACAGAGTGCTGTATCCAAGCATGTTAACAGAAAGTTGAGTGGAAGGAAAAAGTGTGGAAGAAAAAGATGCACAACCAACCGAGAGAACCGCAGCCTTATGAGGATTGTCAAGCAAAATCGATTCAAGAATTTGAGTGAACTTCACAAGGAATGGACTGAGGCTGGGGTGAAGGCATCAAGAGCCACCACATACAGATGTGTCAAGGAATTTGGCTACAGTTGTCGTATTCCTCTTGTTAAGCCACTCCTGAACCACAGACAACGTCAGAGGCGTCTTACCTGGGCTAAGGAGAAGAAGAACTGGACTGTTGACCAGTGGTCCAAAGTGCTCTTTTCAGATGAGAGCAAGTTTTGTATTTCATTTGGAAACCAAGGTCCTAGAGTCTGGAGGAAGGGTGGAGAAGCTCATAGCCCAAGTTGCTTGAAGTCCAGTGTTAAGTTTCCACAGTCTGTGATGATTTGGGGTGCAATGTCATCTGCTGGTGTTGGTCCATTGTGTTTTTTGAAAACCAAAGTCACTGCACCCGTTTACCAAGAAATTTTGGAGCACTTCATGCTTCCTTCTGCTGACCAGCTTTTTGAAGATGCTGATTTCATTTTCCAGCAGGATTTAGCACCTGCCCACACTGCCAAAAGCACCAAAAGTTGATTAAATGACCATGGTGTTGGTGTGCTTGACTGGCCAGCAAACTCACCAGACCTGAACCCCATAGAGGATCTATGGGGTATTGTCAAGAGGAAAATGAGAAACAAGAGACCAAAAAATGCAGATGAGCTGAAGGCCACTGTCAAAGAAACCTGGGCTTCCATACCACCTCAGCAGTGCCACAAACTGATCACCTCCATGCCGCGCCGAATTGAGGCAGTAATTAAAGCAAAAGGAGCCCCTACCAAGTATTGAGTACATGTACAGTAAATGAACATACTTTCCAGAAGGCCAACAATTCATTAAAAATGTTTTTTTTTATTTTTTTTATTGATCTTATGAAGTATTCTAATTTGTTGAGAGTGAATTGGTGGGTTTTTGTTAAATGTGAGCCAAAATCATCACAATTAAAAGAACCAGAGACTTAAACTACTTCAGTCTGTGTGCACTGAATTTATTTAATACACGAGTTTCACAATTTGAGTTGAATTACTGAAATAAATGAACTTTTCCATGACATTCTAATTTATTGAGATGCACCTGTATCCTACACAGGATCATTGGCAAGCCAAGGCACTCGGGGCACAAGGCAGGGGACACCCTCGACAGGGTGCTAACCTATCATAGGGTACAATCGCACACACATTCACTCACTACAGACAATTTGGAAATGCCAATCAGCCTATAATGCATGTCTTTGGACTTGGGGAAGAAACTGGACTACCCAGAGGAAACCCCCAAAGCAACACAGGGTACACAGGGTACACACACACACACACACACAGAGGCTGGATTCAAACCAATAGATTCAAAATAATAATGATTGTACAACGGCGCTGTTGAATTCTCAAATCTGATTGGTCAGATGTTGTTGATGTATGGTCCACATAATCTAAGCCTAATAAACATTTTTTTAAGTATAAAAAAAGAAAGAAAATGTATAATCATTGATACTGTGAAGTTTGGAGATGCTTATATAACATTTATGAAAGGAGTCTTGAGTGTCAGTGTTTTGTAATGGTCAGTAAGTTTTCCACCCTGGCAGAGTCTTCAGGACAGAGGACTAGTATCTGCTCTTCTTTTGGTAGTAACATCAAGCATTTGTGTCAGGGACAGAAATAAATAGTGTTCATTTGATAGCACACTTTTTTCTTAGAATCTCCTGCCAATCAGTTTCCTAAGTTCTTAAGCTAGCATTAAACTAGTTAATTACCAATAAGTAATTAATAAAGTGAAAGATGATTCCATAGACCCTAAGTAGACAGAGGTCCCAAGCAAACCATAGAGAATATTGGCACAGGTGGCTCAGTGCATTAACATTTCATTAGGTCAGCTTTGTTTACAGCATCAGAGTTTGAAAAAACACAGATTCAAGACCCGAGTCTGGCTCTGGTCCTGTATACACAGAACGCAGCATATTTTAGTGATTTCCCTTCTTTAATACATGCAGTGCTATGAACAGCAATCCAAGCAAAACACCACCTAAAATTAGTAAAAAAAATCTATTGTCTGTCTGGAGAATAAGTAACAGAGGACTGTGACATTTGACGGGAAATGAGATAGTGTTTTGGTTATTTCACAGAAAGTGGTTGCCTTTGTCATATTTCATATGCTCTCAACTAGGACTGCCTTGCAAAAATTATTATTATTATTAAACAGGCCTATTTCATGTCAGCGGATCCTTTGTGATCCCCCACCTGGCTCAGGCCAAGGACAACTTCCCCGTTTGTCCCTCCATAATGGCAACTCTTAAAAGTAAGTAAATTATTGGTTTGTAAATTGGGGTTGCATAATTTTGACATGAACAGTATCCCACAAAAGTGAGTACACCCCTCACATTTTTGTAAATTTTTTTTATATCTTTTCATGGGACAACACTGAAGAAATGACACTTTGCTACAATGTAAAGTAGTGAGTGTACAGCTTGTATAACAGTGTAAATTTGCTGTCTCCTCAAAATAACTCAACACACAGCCATTAATGTCTAAACCGCTGGCAACAAAAGTAAGTACACCCTTAAGTGAAAATGTCCAAATTGGGCCCAAAGTGTCAATATTCTGTGTGGCTACCATTATTTTCCAGCACTGCCTTAACCCTGTTGGGCATGGAGTTCACCAGAGCTTCACAGGTTGCTACTGGAGTTCTCTTCCACTCCTCCATGACGATATCACAGAGCTGGTGGACGTTAGAGACCTTGCACTCCCCCACAGATGCTCAATAGGGTTTAGGTCTGGAGACATGCTTGGCCAGTCCATCACCTTTACCCTCAGCTTCTTTAGCAAGGCAGTGGTCGTCTTAGAGGTGTGTTTGGGGTCGTTATCATGTTGGAATACTGCCCTGCGGCCCAGTTACTGAAGGGAGGGGATCATGCTCTGCTTCAGTATGTCACAGTACATGTTGGCATTCATGGTTCCCTCAATGAACTGTGGCTCCCCAGTGCTGGCAGCAGTCATGCAGCCCCAAACCATGACACTCCCACCATCATGCTTGACTGTAGGCAAGACACACTTGTCTTTGTACTCCTCACCTGGTTGCCGCCACACACGCTGAACGACACCATCTGAACCAAATAAGTTTATCTTGGTCTCATCAGACCACAGGACATGGTTCCAGTAATCCATGTCCTTAGTCTGCTTGTCTTCAGGAAACTGTTTGCAGGCTTTCTTGTGCATCATCTTTAGAAGAGGCTTCCTTCTGGGACGACAGCCATGCAGACCAATTTGATGCAGTGTGCGGCGTATGGTCTGAGCACTGACAGGCTGACCCCCCACCCCTTCAACCTCTGCAGCAATGCTGGCAGCACTCATGCGTCTATTCTGCAAAGCCAACCTCTGGATATGATGCTGAGCACGTACACTCAACTTCTTTGGTCGACCATGGCGAGGCCTGTTCTGAGTGGAACCTGTCCTGTTAAACCGCTGTATGGTCTTGGCCACCGTGCTGCAGCTCAGTTTCAGGGTGTTGGCAATCTTCTTATAGCTTAGGCCATCTTTATGTAGAGCAACAATTCTTTTTTTCAGATCCTCAGAGAGTTCTTTGCCATGAGGTGCCATGTTGAACTTCCAGTGACCAGTATGAGAGAGTGTGAGAGCAATAACACCAAACTTAACACACCTGCTCCCCATTCACACCTGAGACCTTGTAACACTAACGAGTCACATGACACCGGGGAGGGAAAATGGCTAATTGGGCCCAATTTGGACATTTACACTTAGGGGTGTACTCACTTTTGTTGCCAGCGGTTTAGACATTAATGGCTGTGTGTTGAGTTATTTTGAGGGAACAGCAAATTTACACTGTTATACAAGCTGTACACTCACTACTTTACATTGTAGCAAAGTGTCATTTCTTCAGTGTTGTCCCATGAAAAGATATAATAAAATATTTACAAAAATGTGACGGGTGTACTCACTTTTGTGAGATACTGTATACATACAGAGTTTCACCCTAATAGAGGATTTTACAGTACATTGATATCTTTGGTGTGAAGTCTGTGGCTATGGTTCTCTCCCAGAAAAGAGTGGGATGCGTTCTTCAGATGTGGGGGGAGACCTTTCCCCTGGTGGAGGAGTTTAAGTATCTTGGGATCTTATTCGTAAGAGATGGAAAAAGAAAGTGTGACACTAATAAATGGATTGGGCCAGATTGGATCAACAGTAGTGTTACAGTCACTGTACCAGTCTTTGGGGGTGAAGCAGCAGCTCAATTTTTAAATAAAGCTCTTTGTTTCCTGGTAAATCTATGTCCCTGTTATCCTCACCTATGGCCATGAGCTGTGGATAGTGACTGACAGAATAAGGGTGCAAGTGCAGGTGGTAGAAATGAGGTTTCTCTGCAGGGTTGCTGGGCTTACTATCTGTGTCAGGGTGAGGAGCTTGACAATCCAAGAGAAACATGGAGTAGAACCAAATTCTCAGGAGGTGCTTTGGGCACCATAAAAGGATGCCCCTGGATGGCTCTTATATTAGAGCTATATCAGACAAATTCAACTTGACGGGGACCCCAGGCCAGTGAGTATACAGTGCCTATAGAAAATCATCATACCCTGTCAGAATCCTTAATTTCTCACATTACACCCTGGAAATTAAAATAAATTAAATCTAACTTTTGTATTTACACATTATAACCCTCGAATTCTGAACAATTATTAAAATTTAATTAGTGAAATACCTGGTTTGGATAAGTGATCAGCCCCTTAGAGTAACCATTATAAACTTGCTCAGGTACAACCAGTCACTTCCCAGATCACACACCACGCTAATTGCTCCCCACCTGACATCAATTGTAGTGGTTTTGATAACTTCATAAGAAAACCGGCTGTTCCATGATGATTCCATTACTAGTAGTGCATGGCAACTCAAAGAATACACCATGGTTGGAAAGGTGCTTTCAAAAGGGCTCTGGGACAAAGTTGTGGAAAGGCACAAGTTAGGAGAAGGATACAAAAAGATTTCAAAGGCTTTAACTATCCCTCTTGAGTACCGTTCAGAGCATTATTAAGAAGTGGAAAGCGTATGGCACCACCAACACCTTGCCTTGATTGGGCCGTCCCTCCAAACTGGATGACCGAGCCAGGCGGATACTGATCAGGGAAGCTACCAACAGGCCAATGGCAACTTTGAAGGATTTACAAGTCCGTATGGCAGAGATTGGTCCGTCTGTGCATGTGACAACAATCTCACAAGCTTTATACAAAGCTGGCCTGTATGGCAGGGTGGCAAGAAAGAAGCCTCTTCTGAAAAGGCTTTGCAAAAAAACACTTGGAAGATTCTAATGCCATGGGGCAAAAGGTTTTATGGTCAGATGAGACCAAGATTGAACTTTTTGGACTGAACTGCAAGCGTTATGTTTGGCAAAAACCAAACACAGCACACCACCAAAAACACACCATACCTACTGTGAAGCGTGGTGGTGGCAACATTATGTTGTGGGGGTGTTTCTCTTCAGCAGGGACTGGGCAATTGGTCAGGATTGAAGGGAAAATGGATGCTGCCAAGTACACCCACATTCTTGAGGAAAACCTGTGGCCCTCTGCTAGACAACTGAAGATGGGCAGGTGGTTCATCTTCCAGCACGACATCGACCCTAAACACACCGCCAAAAAAACTACACAGTGGCTTAAGGATAGTTACTTGGCACTCTATTGAAGGATAGTCTCTTCAGCTTGCATCATTGGTATTTTGACTCATAGCTTAGTGTTTGTAGCACTTCTCTCTGCTAGCACTTACCGCAATCCTCATGTATAGTTGTCGAGGTCTGATCATTCTACAGTCTTCCATCCAGAGCCCGAAAGAGCTCCTTAAACCATTAATTAAAGTTCACTAAAGAAACTCTTTTAGAAATCATTAACCATCCAAAGAACCCACGAGGAACCTTCTCGCTCACACTTGTTTCTGGTCTTTTGGTAAAAACCTGGTCTTGCAGCACTGTTCACGTCTTTATTTCTTACATCTAGATTCTATTCTGCCTCACTTCGAAATAAAAAAAAAAAAAAAGAAAAAAAAAGTAAATGTTACACAAATTTAGAGACATAAAACACTTTAAAGTCTTTGGCAAGCTGAGTAATGTGTATCTTTGAGTAATTGTGATAGTAAACCCTTCTGAATAGCTACTAATGACATCTGAAATATTTGTATTTGTATGTGTTGAAAGCTCTGCATTGATGTCTGTGATCATGTCTGTACTGCTGATAGTTGGAACATGTTGAAATATTCTCCATAAAGTATATATAAAAAGAGAAACTGAACAAATCAGCTAAATTCTGAGTGTGGTTTCTTTCAGATAAAGCAATAGTCCACATCATCTTACCAAGCCACCATTTCCTGTGCAAACATCCTGCTTGGGAATTTTGGGCATTGTGTGTGTGGTCAGCTTCATCACCAGCTATCTACAATGATAAATCTAACTGGTGCTATAATCTAAGTGTTGCTATATTTGCACATGATCATTCATCATTCGCCACCACATGCTTATTCCTGATTAAACTGGAAAATACCTGTTTGGGTGCTACCCAAACCCAAACCCACATTTCAATAGAAATGTCCATTCCTTATTTCAATTAGTCCGTCTGATTCACAGCACACTTTCAGGGGTCTTGTGAAGTCCATGCCTTGATGGGTCAGAGCTGTTTTGGTGGCACAAGGGGGACCTACACAATATTAGGTTTTAATGTTATGGTTGATTGGTGTATAATTACATTAGAGCAGCTGTAAACAGTTGTTCCCTTACCAGTCTCTCTCTCTCGCTCTTTTTATTTTTTAAAATGTTAATTAAAAAAAAGCTGTTATACCACAAAACGCAAACTCCTGTCCTTAAGCCTTTCATGTAGGGACAATACTTAAAGGTACAACATTACTTCTGTTACAAAATGCTGACACTGGAGACTCTTTCCAAAGATGTTAAACATCTACGCACAGAAAACTTCACCATACAACCAATTTATATATATAAACCTAGATTAGAGCATCCCTGTGAATCAATTGTCACTATAGAAACAATCCCTCCATCCAAGTTGGCATACTTACACTATGTACTAAAAGTATGTACTCTTTTTGTGAAGAAAAAGTACATACATTTGAGTGTGTAGCAAAAGAGTATATATGTACAGGGACGTACGAACACATCGTGTAACGGGAGAGAATGTTGTTGTCTAGTTACGCACACTGCTACCGTAAACAATCTCCTCGTTGCATTTCAGCTTTTCTTCATTCATTATTCCTTGTATAGTTTATATTATATAACTTATCATTCCCTTGATTTATTTTTCCACTTTATAATTACGCCTCTCTAAAATGCATCCTTGAATTCTGCAAACAGTCACAAAACTCCTCCTCCCTATTAGCCCTCATCCATCATGGCCCCCTAATAATCTCCATCCCTGAATTGGCTACATCACACTCCTCTCCTCTCCACCAATAGCTGGTGTGTGGTGGGCGTTCTGGCACACTACGGCTGCCGTCGCATCATCCAGGTGTACGCTACACACTGGTGGTGGTTGAGGAGATTCCCCCCCCTATACTATGTAAAGCACTTTGAGTGTCTAGAAAAGCGCTATATAAATGTAACAAATTATTATTATTATTATTTAGTATAGATATTATGCCAATTGAGATTCAGGGAATATCATAGAATGAGTGCATTTATAAATGTGATTTAAATTACAGTTGACACTACTGACAG
This sequence comes from Cranoglanis bouderius, assembly GCA_023630585.1. Taxonomy (NCBI): domain Eukaryota; kingdom Metazoa; phylum Chordata; class Actinopteri; order Siluriformes; family Cranoglanididae; genus Cranoglanis; species Cranoglanis bouderius. The sequence goes on from CM042538.1 coordinate 21,238,805, forward strand.
TGCTGCTGTTATTATATGAATAAAACATGATAGGGAGTGCTGGATAATCAACGACAGAGTGGTACGATGCAGCCCGACACAAGCTGGAGGTACTGTTACCTCCCTGAAGATGATTCTGAAGTATTTTATTCCTCTTATACCAACACGATTTTCTAATAATCACAAGTTTTCCTATAATTAATGAACGACCATTATATATTATAACCATTTGTAGTTACATTTAATGTTGTGTAATGTTGGTTCCTGTTAGCACTTGTGTTAGAGCAGCTATAAAGTCGTTCTTTCAACAGTCTCAGATGACGAATTAGACAAAAAAAAAAAAAAAAAAGTTTAAAAAAAATTTACTGACCATTGCAAAGTACAAATAAATATCTCCATGCCACTCTGTCTGCAAGACAGCATAAATGGATTTCTTTGATTACGTATTGCAGAGTTAACAAAATAACTTCTGCTTGATGGTGGAGGAAAGGGTCAATCTTTAACTGACATTTCTGAAACTGATTGTTGGGGCTGCATAAATATTCTGAGCCACGATCACTACAACTTCACCTGAATTAGCATTAACAGGATTTTAGTGGAACACACTGAGACTGGACTGATTTGGCTAATTTAAGCAAGGCTATTTCAAACGAGCCTGGATTTTATGAGCTCACTTCATGGAATATCCACAAGCAAGCTGGGATCTTATCCTAGTTATAAAGCTTATCTATTGGCTCTGAAGCGAGGAATCTGCAGACTGACTAGGCATGGTTCACAATAGTGGGCTTGGCTAATTTTACAAAGCTTCCTAATGCAAGTATGACCTTCAAAATACAGTCAAATATTAGACCATTAGAAATCACGCAGAAGTCACAAGGAAGACAATCTCGGCTAGCCTTTCACATAGCAGTGCAAAACAAACCACAGGCTGCAATACCTGAAAATTTCCTCCAATACATTTTTATGACTTTTATTTTATTCTTTCAGGTTACATATTGATTATTGCTCATCTACCATCAATTTGAAATATTTAAACATTGTTTTGACAATGTGACATTAAAGATTCTCTTATTTGTACTGAATACAATAAATACAGGAGTGGATCTGATTTAGTTCCTACGAAGCTCGTTTCTATACGAGATGCTGGTGTTAACTCGCTGCACGTGCTGCTGTGGGACCACTGATTGTGTCAGCCTTAGTCAGAGGCTTGGATCCTGAGTCAACAGCAACACTGCGGCAAAATTCTGGCCTTGCAAAAAACCCGTACACACACGAGCCCCCTCAAACACATAAAATGTATGCGCATCCAAACACAGACAGACAGAGAGAAAAAAAAAATAAAAGAAATGAAAAAATTTAAGACGCATCAAGGTCAGCACACTGACAGATGGAGAAACTGACAGACAGTTGGGGCGATAACTCGAATTTGAACATGGTGATACAGTATACGGCTTCGGTACATAAACTTAACACCAAGTGTATTTGGGGCATAAAATACTACATCATTAGAGTGACTGCTGAGGGATTTAATGAAGTGTTTCAGGTGTTGCGGTGTAGTAATGCTGAGCTTGGCAACACCTTAGGAGGACATGCTTAACACTGTTATAATCAGAATAAACATACAAAACAAGGTATTTGAATTGTAGAGGTGTGTATTAACACTAAAATCTAAGACTTGTATATTTGTTGGTCTCTATTTTGCTATGCAGTAAAAGAAGAAAATGGCACAGGAAGCACAGCTATATGGAGTCTGAAGAAGCAATTCACTCCCTTTATGAGAAACATCCAGAGTTGATCAAAGATGAAATAGTCACCTGTCACAAAGGTAATTCTTAAAGTGTAATGAAATAAAGAGCTGGATTTTGTCCCACTTCAATAGGCCATTCAGCCAAGGCAGCTTTGAGAACAGTTATGACAAAGCAATTTGTTCCAAACACCCCTTAAAACACTGAAATGTGCACAGAAGTCACTCTTTGTTTCACCTAATCCCCAGAAATCCTGGAGGGCCTGGCAAAGAAACTTGGTACCGGCCTGACTATACATTTGGTATTTCATCAAAATAATCTTTACTTCACAGTATATAAAGCGAAATTTTCAGTACATTTAACATTACACTAAAATGTAATAGAACATTTAATTTGCTTATCTCTATATTAATACAGGATGATTTCATGGGAACAGAAACAGGAAGTAGAAGATAGAAAAATCTTAGTTTTCTGTATAAATATTTAAATATACACCCCTGTGAATGATTATACAGCCTGAAAAGCATCTGCAATAATGTAATAACGTGATATGAAAATCAAGAACTAGAGCGTGAGAAGTGCTCAATAGAGGGAACCATTTTTAAACATTAATACTGGCTTCATTTCAATACCGAAACAGCGCGAGCCTCTTTGGGAGACACACTGAGATGGTCACAGTCTGGTCACTGTGTCCAGTTGTAGTGACAGCAGGGTAAATAGGCTGTGACCCCATGTTTATCAGTGTCAGTTAAAATTAGTCTTGCTTATTGTGATTAAGAACGGAAAAAAAAAAACAAATCCTAAAATTTTAGTAAAAATCTAATTAAAAATAATAATAATAACTTCTCAATAATGTGAACAAAGGAAAGAAAATATATAATTGGGACCCTTGGACCCAGCCATAACCGTGTCCCAAACCACCATTTCATAGAAAGAAAGAAAAAAACCCACAGAAGTAGAAAATAAAGACAACAGGACAAACTGCATGTCCAACACAAAATCACTAAAGGTCAAAAATGGTACATTGGTTTCTTTTTTTTTTCAGCTTTGTCAAATCAGCTTAGACAACATTAAACAAAAGATCTCTAAATGGATTACGTACAACTAACACAAGAATCTAAAGAGGATGAAAGGGTGAAATCTCCATAAAGATGATGCTAGGATGGGCCACTAGCAGTAGCAGCTCATAAAAGGATTAGAGTTATGCTATTTGTAGCAGAAAATAAATAAAAACTGCTGCAGCCATTGCAAGCCATGCCCCAGGCTCCAGCCAATCAGCACAGAGCCTCTCCCTCCCCCCTGAGAGAGAGGCTGAACCCCAGCTTCCCCTGGATTGAGGAGTCTGACTAAATTCTCTAATCTTCATTTTCCATTGGCGATGTGTTTTAATACCTGCAACAGAGATCATTATTATAGGTTTGTCATTTTATATGAGGTAACGTGTAGATGGTTTTGCACAGAAGAATTCAAAAACAAGACCAAAAGAAAAAAACAGGAAGCAGTAGATGCCATGACTCTGTAGGGTATACTTGCCTGTAGTAATTTGGCTTGAAGGGCCCGTTTTTGTTTAGGCCTAGATACTTGGCCTGCTCATCGCTCAGCTCAGTGAGGTGGGCATCAAATGTGGGCAGGTGAAGGCTGGCCACGTACTCATCTAAACAAGACACACACATCAACGGTCACAAAAATTACAGTAAAATACAGGATGTGACACTGTGTACAGCTTTGTGTTTAAATGAAAGAACCAAAAAGGCTCATCAGTTCTTCAATAACCTCGGCATAATATGTGCCAGTGACACTCTATACAGGGTCTAGTGTAATTTGGACGAGTAATAAAAAGAAAAAAAAGGAAGAAGAGCTACTGAGTTTCAATCGGGCAGTTTGAATGTGATGAACTTCCAGCCTTGACTAATTACCTGCCGGATATTTCTCTTGGAAATGAAACAGCTTCCTGCTTATGCCATTAGTCACAGCTTCCTAAAGTACTTTCTTTTATTCAACTGTTTACTGTAATGATGCTAAGGTACAGGTATGAGGGAGGGAGGGAGGGAAGGATGGATGGGAGCATGAGAGAGAGCGAGAAAGGGTACTGAATGGTGCAGTGAGCACTAGCAGCAGTCTCTGACAGGCTGACCTATTTTCTGCTCTCTCTGCAGAGCCTGTACTGGGACACACATGGTTACGCTCCAAGCAATAGACTGCACACATGCTTAATCATTCAGCACAGCACAGTCTGCTGACAAACTGGTATAAAAATCCCTCATGACTACATGCAACACAGCATGAAAAAAAAAAAATCTACACACGTAGGCACAATACCAGCTGGCTATATGTGAACAGTAGGTCTGACTCACCAATAAATGTCTTCATTATACATATATTACACACACATAAAAATGTGCATCTTACCCATCTTCTTAGGCAGCAGGTAAACGTCCTGTTTGTAGCGGCCCTCTGGAGCATTGTACAGCTCTATCAGAGCCAGAGCCTGGGGGAGGAGACAGAACTTGGTCACCATGACAACAGTGTGGTTGTATGCATAGGCATACATGTTCACATGAGTACACACGCACGCATGCACGCACACAGAGGACAAAACACTGTCACTGAATAAGCAGGCAACAGTGTCTCTACTTGAAAGCGGAAGTAAATTCTCACATAGTAACTACTGCTTTAACGTAAGTGTCTCTCACCTGGGTTGTGGCTGTGATGGACAGGACAAATGTGGGTACAGTAGAACAGCTTAGGTTGAGGAGGCGACCCTAATTGAACACATACACATTCAGATAAATATACAAACACCTGCTCTCTCACACACACACACTCTCACATGCTTTTGTTAAAGGGACAGTTCACCCAAAAATGAAAATTCTGTCATCAATTACTCACCATTGTGTCGTTCCAAACCCATAAGACTTTTGTTCATCTTCAGAACACAAATGAAGACATTTTAATGAAACCTGGATGATTTCTGTCCTCCATTTACAGTCCATGCAACCAAAACTTTCAAGCTCCAAAAAGTTCGTAAAGGCATCTTAAAAGTAATCCATGTGACTCCAGTGGTTTAATCCCAATGTTATGAATATGAATGCTTTTGTGTGTGCAAAAAAACTAAAAACAAGTCTTTATTCGCAAAATATCTTCACTTCCGCATAGATCTCCGATGCGCGTTTACGAGAGAACCACAACGCATGCGTGTTGTGTTGACGCGAGAGCGGGCAAAAAAACCCACAAGTCCTCCTCTATGCTGAAATCTGCGGACATGTTTGTTACGAAGACGAACGAAGGTCTTATGGGTTTGGAACAACATAAGGGTGAGTAATTGATGACAGAATTTTCATTTTTTGGGTGAACTATCCCTTTAATGCGTTAGTGGCTTTATAATAATTTCAAAATTCTGGACTGCGAAGATGCATAACACGATATACATATTTATATGCAGAGGCTAACAAATATAACATTAGTTATAACAAATATAATTAACATCCTAATAGTCCATATACATCACTCCCAATCATGCCATTTTCCATAGCCAGTTCATCATCTTCATTTTTTTTTTTTTTAAATGAGGATTTCACAGAAGCTTATCATCTCCCCTTTACTGTGTTGGAACTGAACATAATGCCTGATTAAGGCTTGATGTATCAGCACTGGCACAAGGGACGTACGATACCATAATGATGGTGTTATACACATGAGATTTTTGTAAATAATTTTTTCACAGATACACTACTGAATGCATCATCAAACTAGTCAGAGAAAACACTGTCCACAGCCGTCATATAAGTAACTAGTAACATTTTAAAGCAAAATGATGTTTTTATGGCTCAGCTGTGATGGCATGGTACTTGAAAATTTCTATTGGTTACAAAATCCTTACAGGTGTCTCATTCGTACTGATGTACCACTTACCACTATATTAAAACCACTCAACATCTTGTGTGTTTTTCTATAGGGGCTGAAAGGGGGATTAGGTGGTCTCGGTTATAACCTCACCTCTGCCAGTAACACTATTCTCTTGCCATCAGGCCAGATCACATGGTCCACCTGTGATCTCACACGCTCCCAGGTCAACTCAGGGGTCCTCAGACTTGCCTGAAACACACAGTATCAATCAGCAAATGAATGAATTAACAGATGTGATAAGACATACAGTATATTAACAGAACCTTTTTTACACTAATACAGAAAGCTACTAAGCCAACTGTTCATTAGCACAACGACACAGTGATTGAGGGTCATTAAGGTTTGCCCACCACATCGATCTCAGTGTTAGAATGGCCCATGTTGCAGACGATGCAGCCGTTCTTCATACGGTCCAGGTTTTCTCTCACCACCACGTTCTTGTTCCCTAAGAGAAATAGAAACATTTTTTAGCCATTATTTAATTCTGTGTGTGACTGGTCAAAAATGACCCAAAACACATGAACAAAAAACTATGACCATTCCAGGCTTTTGGAACAGTAGGTGGTTCTAAGATATTTGCAGGCTGTCCATCAAACAATGGAAGGTTGGTAAACAGGTAAAAACACACGTTTTGTTTGTCAGTTCAGACGATGGCACCTCATCTGATGAAGACCAGACAAAAAAAAGACAAACGCAATCACAGAGTGTTGCGGTAAAGACTTTAAAAATGTATTTAGCTAAGCTACAAAACATCATGTTTTTTTTTGTTGTTTTTTTTAAATATCCAACTGTCTGTAAGAAACAGATCCATTACATTGAAAGGGAAACATGCTGACGAGAAATAGATAATTTCATTAATTAAAAATGTGTGTGTGTGTGTGTGTTATCAGTGCTGCCTGGTTGATGAAACAGTTAAACTGACTTAAAAACCAAGCAATTGAGGTTGAAGACTGGGGGGGGGTGATTTTTTTCTCTAATCTTCAACTGTCTGTGCCCATGATAGCCTCAGATTCCTGTTCTTGGCTAACAGTAGTGAAACCCAATGTGGTCTTCCTCAAGGTTTGATGTTTTGTGCATGCTGAGATGCTTTTCTGCCCACCACGGTTGTAAAGAGTGATTATTAGAGTTACTATATCCTTCCTGGCAGCTCGCACCAATCCGGCCATTTCCCTCGGACCTCTCTTATCAACAAGGCGTTTCCACCCACAGAACAGTCACTCACTGGATGTTTTTTTGCACCATTCTGTGTAAACTCTAGAGACTGTTGTGTGTGAAAATCCCAGGAGATCAGCAGTATCGGAAATATTCAAACCAGCCAATCAAGCACCAACAACCATGCCACGGCTAAAGTCAGATCACACTTTTTCCCCATTCTGATGTATGATGTGAACACTAACTGAAGGTCTTGACCTTTATCTGCATGATTGTAAGCATTGTACTGCTGCCACATGATGGGCTGATTGGATAACTTCATACATGAGCAGGTGTACAGGTGTTCGTATTAAAGTGGACGGTGAGTGTATATACATACAGAAGTGTTGGGAAAACAAACCTGTGCAGGTGATAACAATGTCCACTTGTCTGATGACCTCATTCAGTTTGACCAGTCTGAAGCCATCCATGCTGAGAGATCAAGAGACAATGGTAAACAGAAACAAACTGAGGTATTTATTGAAATGGATATCAAACCCAACTCACATCTGTTCTATAATAAAAAATTAATACTGATCTTCCTTGACAACTAAGAAAGCAAGCACCTGCATGTGTATGTGCGTGTGGAAGGGATAGAAACACACAGTTTTCTCCCTTCACTACTGAGGAAGCATGTGTAACACTATGCATCAAGCCCCACTTTATCCCCCACATTTCATAAACTGAAGCTTACCAGGCCTGCAAAGCACAAATAGGGTCAATTTCTGTGACATACACAATGGAGCCCATTGCCTTCAAAGCAGCACAGCAGCCCTTTCCAACCTAAACACACATGTTCAGTTCATGAGAAAAATAAATAAAAATCAGACTTGCATCACAAACACAGACATTTAATACAAGACTTTGTTAATGCATGGCACCACCTAGTGGCCATACTTAACAACAACAGCAATAATAATTATAAATGATTAAAAAAAGCTCTCATGATCTGCGAGTGTGTGTAGTAAGAGTTGCATAGACAACTTGCACAGACAATTGAGAGTTGCCTAGTCAAATAATATATTCACTAGTCACTGCTATGGGGATGTCGGCTAGTTAAAAAAAACAGTAGAAAGGCAAACGTTTAAGAAAAGCAAGCTAAACATACTTAGATCCTTAAACATTTCAGACTAGAGAATGCCATTTCTACTGCATATTGTATAGGACTAAGCTGTGAAAAGTCTTTTTTTCATGGATGTTACCATTTTCATATTAAGACTTTATTTATATAAAAAATTTTTTTAAAAAAATTTTAAAATCCCACTCCTGCCCACTCCCAAAGGAATTCTGAACAATCAAGATCCTGCCTGCTCCCGCAGTTATTTTTTTTTTAATAACCAATCACAATATTTTCTAATGCATTTAGTATTTCCAAAAATATAAACAAATGATTACAACCACAGTGAGCCTGACCAGTATAAGGCAGTTAGTAAAGATAAGTGAATAAATGAACGAATAAGTAAATCCCAATTTACACGATAATCCCAATTTATGCGATAAATATATCACTCAGTATGTCCCATGTTAATCAGCGTGCCATTTCCTTGTCCCGCAACCTTTATATCTGCTCACTTGCTTGTGTCTTTAACAGTACAGTCTAAAAATATTTGTGGCCTGTTAATACACACACACACACACACATATATATACATATATATACACATATATATATATATATATATATATATATATATATAAAATGTACAAGTATATAATGCACTGGTGTGCTAATGACAGGTTCTCACCTCTCCGTAACCACACACCACCACCTGTTTCCCTCCAAACATCACATCTGTGGTCCTCTTCAGACTAAAGAAACACACACAAAAATACATACATCAGCTATGGAAATTATTATAGTCTGATCCACAAATGTATCTTGTAATACAACTAAGAGAACATGACTTGTTTAATGAAATATCTTCCTGCCAGAAACGACGCTCGACTTACCCATCCAGAATGGACTCGCGGCAGCAGTAGAGGTTGTCAAATTTCTGTTTGGTGACTGAGTCATTGACGTTCATGGCAGGCACACACAGTTTGCCAGCCTTTGACAGTTGGTACAGCCTAGACATAAAGAAAAAACAGAAAACTTAATTTATACCTACTAACTACAGCATGGCTCTAGGTGAACCAAACAATCTCTAGAGTGAAAATACGGTTTGAATGCGACAGTGCAAACACACGGTTTAAGTAAGCAAAACAGCAATTACGTTACATTCAGTGATGGCTAAAAGAGCACAGATATGCTGTCAAAATGATTATACAGTCCTTTGCCATTTTTCTTTGTAGTTTTGTATTTACTTCTCACATTTCCACAAGCTTCTTTTTGACCACCAATTAATGATTTGAGCCAGTCATCTGAGCAATCTACTGAATAGTTTAATAGAGAATATTTTATAATTAGTGTTTTTAAAATAGTTACAATTTTAAACTATGTTTGTACACTGTATAATTAAAAAAAAATAATATTAATCTATGAAAATCTGTCATTTCGAAGTTCAGACAAACCTCAAAAGTAACAGTACATTATGTACTTTACAACAATGTAGCTATTCCTATATCCAGCCACTAGATGGCAGAGACAGTTTGCCAGCCATGGATAGCTGACACTGAAGCACAACTCCAGTTATACTCTGAAGAGGGATGTAGGCGTCTCAGGATGACCCTTTTTGCACAGATATAAGGCGAGATCTAAAGGCAAGATATAAACTGAGCTTTCGGGGAAAAAAACAAAAGTAAAAAACAAAATTCAAGGCTAACCTCAGTGTCACTGTTAAGTCACATACTCTCAAGTCAGCAGGTCTGGAAACCAAGTCAAGTTCCTGGACTGTTAAGTTTTGCTTGTTAAGAGCAAAATTTGCTTTTATCAGGACTCTTTATCAGGATGTTAATTAATGTTGATCAAATTAATATTTATATAGCCTATTGACACTAACTTCATAGCAACAATTTTAAAGTCTCAAGTCTTAGCTAAACAAGTCAAGTTATAAATCATGAAAATCATAAATTTAATCATAATGAAGTCCAAGTGAAAGACTCGAATATATTGTTGGTATGTATTGAACACATACTGGGTGAAGAATCTCAGGACTGGCTGTAGTTTTAAAGGTGCCATAAGGCTAACTGCTCACCTGTGAACTCCAGTCACACTTTCCTCCACAATGCCTTTTATCTTCTTGAACATGTTGGGGTATTTCTTATAGATCCAGTGTGTCAGGTCTCCACCATCATCCAGAATCTGAAGCAGATTTGACAAATGAAGATGAGTTTGAAGGCTTTATAATCAGAGGATGAATCTATAAAGCCAGATATACATGCAAGGCAGACAACCTGCAGGTTCCCGTCTCACCATGTTGGGTTGCCAACCCTCCACGTTCACACAGCGATCGATGCACCACCAGAAATCATCCTCAGACTCACCCTTCCAAGCAAACACAGAGAAGCCTACCAAAGAGACATCAACAACAGTCAGAGAATGGTGAAACAACACACAGAGAGGAAAAAGAAACTGAGAGAGAAACACTCTTACCTCCCTCTGCCAGGGCAGCCGCCACCTCATTCTGGGTGGAATAGATGTTACAGGCAGCCCACCTGCACTGAGCACCCAATGCGGACAGAGTCTCCATCAGCACCTATTTACACATGCAAACACACAAGGACTTCAAATATCTGTGCTGGTTATATGTGTACAAGCTTCTGATTACAAGTACAGACTACTTACAGCAGTCTGGGCCGTGATGTGAGTGCAGCCCACCACTTTAGCTCCAGCCAGGGGCTTTTCTCCCTGAGCTCTTTTCCTCAGAGCCATGAGAGCAGGCATCTCTGTAGAGCAACACACCCAGTATAGACTTTGAGAGTAATGATAATACATGTCAGCACAGTAAACTAATCAATGATTAGGAAATCCACAATTTTTAAAGAGGATGCATAGCTGCGACTTGGCTGTGCTTTTTAACCGATACATTTTAAAAACAGGAAAGGAAAAGTAGCTACAGAGAGAAAAGTGGTGTATGAGTGAGCAGAAAATGGTGTGTGCTCAGTGTTTGGCTGGTTGTTAGGGGGTGAAGTGGGAGGCACCATGTGGTCTGTCAGTGTACTCTGAACATATGGGCTCCTCAGCAGCCCAGGAAGAGCACAGCATGTTCCACTCCACCCACATATACATGCACCCCCAACCCAAGAGCATATATGAACATCCACCAAATTCTGAAGATTATAACCTACCTTGCTCAGCAATTTCTATCTCTCTGCGACCAAACTCAGCCTGCTTGATGTTCTTGATGCAGAAATCTCCGTTGCCCTTGGAGTTCTTCTGCTGCTTGTCTCGAGGAGAGGTCTCATCATCCGAGCTATCAGTGTAGGAGGCAGCTGGTGGGATAAGGGACAGCGCATGAGCCAAATATCCACTCACACTACTAATGGTCTGTTATGAGCCATAATGTTGGTGGTGTGCTCTCAACATGGGGAAAATAGGATTTCTTTTTCTTCTAAAAGTCTGTCCTGTTCTGTCAGTGATCAACCTAAAGATCCAACAAAACTCTCTTTCCCTTAGAGACCAAAACACAACCCAGATCTCCTGAGACACCTATCATTAATTATAATAATTACCATAACCTATAATTATCATTCATCATAAAAATCAGCTTAAAAAACGTAATGACTAAGTGAGTGTGTCTGTGTATGATTTTGTACCTGAGCTGTAGCTATCTGTAGAAGACTGAGAGATGGAGCGAGACAGAGAGCGGCGTCCGATCTTGGTTGGCCGTTTGTTGAACTCCTGCTTCTGGTCTGCAAACTGGATCTGCTGCACAGTGGAGAAGAAGAGACAGAATATGGATGAGACTAATGGCGGTGTTTACAAACAAACTAAACCCAGGACATGTCCGGAGCCAAGCTGTTACGATTTGAAACCTAGTATGATAACCTAGTCTTAAAATATATCACATATCACTGTACTAATTAACCATTTACAAACCATGGTGCAAATTAAAGCCGAACACCTGAATACTATGAAAAGACAGAAAGCTTTCTGAACTGACAGTCAAGTATTTGCGCTGATGGGTTGAATGCTGGCCGTTCAACATCGCTCAGTCCATAAGACATAGTTTATTGACAGCTGTCAGGATGCAAAATCTCTCAAAAGGTGTTCTGTATTAAAAAGCACTGACTCCAACTTTAACTTTCTTACACATAAAAACTGTTCCTCAGCATTGCTTTGGACTACTGAATCAAGTCACACCTGAAATGCTGCCCCACCGCTATTATCAGGTTTACATTTACAGGATTTCGCAAACACTCTGCTCCAAAGCAACATTAACTGACCAATCAGCAGTTAATGTGAGGTGGGGGACAGCAAACTGTCGGATGTGCGGGTAAACTGATGTTACTATTCATGGCATGGCAGCTGCCAGGAAGAGAATGGTGTCTGTGTTGTGAGCGGATTAAAGTACAGCATACAGATAATGCCTCTGTTTATGACATTATCTGAATGAACAGCGGCTCTCAAATCCCTCTGCTCTATAAAGTGATATTAAAAATGGCAGTCTTACGTAAGAAGGCCATGCAAACAATACATCGTATCAAAGCTAGTGTATCATTAATCATTATCCATCATAATCATCGATGACAATTAATGAATGACCATGTACATACTGACAGATATATTCAGTACTCAAGGTCAATTTTTTTTTTTTGGCTAAATGAAATACCCTCCTGATCAACAATTAACTCAGTGCTGCTGACATTGTACATACAGTGTACTGGAGAAAATGTCTTCTAATCCAGTAAACAACCTTACATGTTTAGTCTTTATGTTCACACTCGTCAAAAATAGACTTCTTCTGGATGAAGCAATGGTTTGTGCTACATATTCAGAGTCCGCTAACCACTGCTTGAAATATAGCATTCAGGAAATCGTTAACCCTTTCCGAACCATCCGCTCCCTTGGCACTGCAACAGTGCTAAACTACTCTAACTAACTGAAAATCCACCTTCCTTTCCCATAAATGCTTATAAGAGTGGAAAAGTCCAATATTGTATGAACAATAATAACGACACTGTCAAGCTCTTGCCCCATTTTGCTAAAATCATTTATGAAACCTATAATTTTAAGGAAAACAGGGATAGCCTTGGTTTAGCTGGCAAACTAAACCAAAACCAGTCATGTTGAAGCCCACACAGTGTGACACATTGAGCATCCAGCTATGACTCACACACACAGTCTGTCTCACACGCATGTATGCAGAAAACCTTGACTTTTGACTCGGTGTGCTTTGTGAAAAAAGGGTTTTGACTCACCAAGTGAGATGTGTAACACAATAGCCCACATTAAAGACAGAGCCTTGACTCACATGGGGAGAAAGGCCACTGAGCCACACATATCTCACTGACCTTTCATTGTTAATGTTTCACAAAATGGTAACTTTAACTTGACCGCATGAACATTAATACGGAGTACTGAATGGTTTCAAAGGAACAAGCTTAGACATGTTAGTTTTTCATTCATCTTCAATAAGCAATTTATCCTGATCAGGGTCGTGGTGTAGACAAGAAAGTGATGAAGCGATATTTAGTGACGCACTATACATGTGACGCCAGCATGGCTAAGACATTCCCACACACATGTACAGGTGCATCTCAGTAAATTAGAATGTCGTGGAAAAGTTCATTTATTTCAGTAATTCAACTCAAATTGTGAAACTCGTGTATTAAATAAATTCAATGCACACAGACTAAAGTAGTTTAAGTCTTTGGTTCTTTTAATTGTAATGATTTTGGCATCTTCAAAAAGCTGGTCAGCAGAAGGAAGCATGAAGTGCTCCAAAATTTCTTGGTAAACGGGTACAGTGACTTTGGTTTTCAAAAAACACAATGGACCAACACCAGCAGATGACATTGCACCCCAAATCATCACAGACTGTGGAAACTTAACACTGGACTTCAAGCAACTTGGGCTATGAGCTTCTCCACCCTTCCTCCAGACTCTAGGACCTTGGTTTCCAAATGAAATACAAAACTTGCTCTCATCTGAAAAGAGGACTTTGGACCACTGGGCAACAGTCCAGTTCTTCTTCTCCTTAGTCCAGGTAAGACGCCTCTGACATTGTCTGTGGTTCAGGAGTGGCTTAACAAGAGGAATACGACAACTGTAGCCAAATTCCTTGGCACGTTTGTGTGTGGTGGCTCTTGATGCCTTGACCCCAGCCTCAGTCCATTCTTTATGAAGTTCACTCAAATTCTTGAATCGATTTTGCTTGACAATCCTCATAAGGCTGCGGTTCTCTCGGTTGGTTGTGCATCTTTTTCTTCCACACTTTTTCCTTCCACTCAACTTTCTGTTAACATGCTTGGATACAGCACTCTGTGAACAGCCAGCTTCTTTGGCAATGAATGTTTGTGGCTTACCTAGTGAACCAAACTGAGAGACCATTTTGAAGGCTCAGGAAACCTTTGCAGGTGTTTTGAGTTGATTAGCTGATGGGCATGTCACCATATTCTAATTTGTTGAGATAGTGAATTGGTGGGTTTTTGTTAAATGTGAGCCAAAATCATCACAATTAAAAGAACCAAAGACTTAAACTACTTCAGTCTGTGTGCACTGAATTTATTTAATACACGAGTTTCATAATTTGAGTTGAATTACTGAAATAAATGAACTTTTCCACGACATTCTAATTTATTGAGATGCACCTGTATATGCAGCATAAGCGAACTCATAAAGCATCTAGTTAAGACCTGTGGAAATTCACCAAAGCTAGAAACAAATGCACACATTTGGACACGGGCTGTCTCGTGCTTTACTTAACAGAAACACAAACAGCAGATCAGTTGTGCTAACACAAACACCAGATCAGAGATGTTCTCATTTTCCAAGCTGCAGCCTACAATTATACACCAAATCCAACACCCATCACCACAATGAATGCTGCAATGTGTTCTCCACTAGTGTTAAACTCTCACCGGCTCCATTTGGCAGTTAGCCATTAACAGTGCTGACACTATAGGGTTTACAGAGGTCAGCGGTGCTTTAAGAGACTTTACCGAACGTACACACAAGCTTTTGTCTACCCACTTTTCCCACAGGTCCTCCTCCATCCTGAGATCTGAACCCCACCCAGCAAGCCGCTCCTCTTACCTTTTTTACGAAAGGCTCGCTGCGCTCTCGATCCTTCTTTTTCAACATGATTAAGGTGATGGAACTGAAGTGTGAAGAAGCACAGACAGACACGATGCTGACTGGGAACTTTTATACCCGCTTCACTCAAGGCCAGTCCTGCCTGGTTCCGCTGCCCGTCCTGCACAATGCTCAATTGTTTTTCTTTTGTTTTGTTTTTTATACCTCTCACATCAGTCCTTTAATTGTTAATTGTTCAAAACCTGGAAAGAACAGAGCTGTTTGAAATGAAGGCTAACAGTGGCCTTGTTCAGCTTAACCAACATTTTAATCAGGCCACAGTGGGTCCAAAGTGTTGGTGTGCATGTTGAAGATTTTTCAGGTGAAAGTTTATGAGGTGATTACAGTATTTTCATGCCCCGGAGAGTTGCTTTTGCCAAGGATACTTGCTCCCACTACAGGCCCTTAACAAAGCATGCTTTGTGCAAGAGCTTAAAAAGCAGGACATATGAGCAGGAGGTGGTAGGTCATGCTGCTTCAGGACCTTAGTGAAACATGAAATGCCAGGTGTCACTTTAAAAGGACTGATAGTGCTAGTTAAAATAACTGCTAGTTAAAAGTTATCTTCAAACCAAAGGCCCTAAAATGCAGCTAGAGAGGATTTTATCTTCAACCACAAGAAACACAAAAGGTTGAAGATTTACCATACATTTACCTTAATGACTCACAAGAACATTAACTGTCATGATCTAAACTCTCCTGAGCTAAAAAGACACTAGAAACAGAAACATTGAGATAAAGCGTATAAACACTGTAGACAAATATATGAAGTATCAAGTCCGAGCCGGAAGTTTATTTCCCTTGTAACACGGCTAATTAACGTGCTTGACAGACTTAGATAGCCAAGGGTGCTCAAGACCTACCACACCCCTGCTGAATCTGAACAAACTTGACACTAGATTAGTAAGCTAGCTAAATATGGTGAATGGCAACCAGATAAACAAGAGCCGTTTACACAATCTTTCTAATGGAGAAGCCCTGGAGGTATGTAAATGATGAATTCGTGTTCTTGCTTAATCTGAGGAAGAGCCCAGAGTTGGTAAAACCCCTCCAAGAAGTGCTCGTCACATAGCTGCTACCTCGTACAAAATTCCTTCCTCTTCAAAATAAATAAACCATTTTTAGCGATAGTTGGAAAAGTATGCAGGAAGACATACTGCTAAAAACACACAGACAAACCATGTTTACTGCTATTGAGATACTATTGTAGAGCAAGGGACGGGACATATATTGTTATTCATATCATTTAACTGGACAATCACGGTTACGTTATGAATCATTGAACAATTTTGATTGTTTTCTCAGATGTAATGAACTAAAAAATTAAAACAATTCCAAAAATATTCTTTACCAGATATCATTTTGGTACCCATAACACTAAGGGAACGGCTCAAAAAGCTCTACAGCACCAGTTTTGATTTCAGGGGCACTTTAAATGCAGAAGGAGAAGCATTTTAATCTCTGATAATATGGGTGGATTTGTGGATTATCAGAGAAAATCTCCATTTATGGCAATACAAGAAAGGTCATATGTTACTACAGACAGACGCATATCTAGACCTGAGCTGCACATCAAAGCACTAAAGCAAAATTGATGTGTTATGTAAGAGGGTGGCGAATGCATTGTGTGTTGTGAGTGTGAGAGACAGACAGCAGAGGAAACAGACCTGCCTGAGTACACACAAGCATACGAACACCACTGACTGAGGGAATTTGTGCAGAATCATGAGTAACACAGAACCGAACAGAGTAGTGGAGAGCATGAATTTCCCAGGCCTGCATTAACGTCTGTTACATTCACCCAGACAGAGATACAGTGCCCTCCAGTAATATTGGCACCCTTGGTAAATATGAGCAAAGAAGGGTGTGAAAAATTATCTTTATTGTTTAACCGTTTGATCTTTGTTAAAATAAAATAAAAAAAAAAAATCACAAAAATATTCTGCTCTTAGGGATATCAAACAATTGCAAACACAACACAGGTTCACCAAAATTTTTTTTTGTTAAATATAGGTGTGCAACAATTATTGGCACCCTTTTAGTCAATACTTTGTGCTACCTCCCTTTGCCAAGATAACAGCTCTGAGTCTTCTCCTATAATGCCTCATGAGGTTGGAGAATACATGGCAAGGGATCTGAGACCATTCCTCCATACAGAATCTCTCCAGATCCTTCACATTTCGAGGTCTACACTGGTGGACTCTCCTCTTCAGTTCACCCCACAGGTTTTCTATGGGTTTCAAGTCAGGGGACTGGGATGGCCATGGCAGGACCTTGATTTTGTGGTCAGTAAACCATTTTTGTGTTGATTTTGATGTATGATGTTTTGGATCATTATCCTGCTGGAAGATCCAACCACTGCCCATTTTAACCTTTCAGCAGAGGCAGTCAGGTTTTCATTTAATATCTGTTTATATTTGATAGAGTCCATGATGCCATGCATCCTAACAAAATGTCCAGGTCCTCCGTCAGAAAAGCAGCCCCAAAACATTAAAGAGCCACCACCATATTTAACTGTGGGCATGAGATACTTTCCCATATGGCTACCTTTCTGTGTGCCAAAAACACCTCTGGTGTTTATTGCCAAAAAGCTCTATTTTGGTTTCATCTGACCATAGAACCCGGTCCCATTTGAAGTTCCAGTAGTGTCTGGCAAACTGAAGATGTTTGTTTTTGGCTTTTTTCTTGAAACCCTTCCAAACAACTTGTGGTGATGTAGGTGATTGTAGTTTTAACTACAATCCGAAGTGGTAACTTCGGATTGTAGTTTTGGAGACTTTCTGACCCCAAGACACAATTAACTTCTGCAATTCTCCAGCTGTGATCCTTGGAGATTTTTTGGCCACATGAACCATCCTCTTCACAGTGACATTTTATTTCTGTTGGAAATTAACATAATTAGCTCTTCTCATAGCTGCTACAGAATTAATACAACAATCCAATAGGGCTGGACGATATATCGATATAATATCTATATCGTGATAAATGATTACATGATACACTTTTCTGAGATATCATAAGTATGATGTATTTTTTATGTTTTTAATCATTACAAATTAAATGGTACTGAATGGATGCCACTGAAAAATCTTCTTAGTCTTTGTAGGCATTAAAGAAAAGTAGCATCAAAGACAGTTTAATGTTTTTTTTGTGTGTTTATTTTACTACTGTTTTGCAGACAGTTTGTTAGCTAAATCATATATCGTGATATGCATCGTATATTGTAGAAATGTCCTCAAATATCGCCCAGCCCTACAATCCACTCTCTCTCAGAAGATCGAGCCTCCTCATCTAAAAACTTTGCAGATACATGAAAAAAAAACATTTACAACAGGTGAAGCAAGATTAATGAAGTGATTTTCTAACACGTGCTTCCACAGAGACACGTGAAACCAGCAAACTACATCTTTTTGAATGGCTTTCACGATTTGCCCGTCAACTTCACTAATCATGCCCTTCTAGTCCACTGTGATCCATCCCCAAGAGTTTAGAGCTGCCACATTTCATTATTCTTCAAGAATCAGTTTCCAAGAGGCCACAAGAATGAACTTTACAAAGAAAGATTCACATTACTAACCAAACCTGCAAAGAATTGGGAAGAAAACAGTCTTTTGACTGTATATCGATCTCTCCAAGCTGAAAGTGGGCCCATGCTGTAGCCTATATAGAAGGCCATGTACACTATACATTCAGTACAGCTGAACTGCAGTGCCAAAGGTTAAGAGGTCAAAAACCTCCCAATGTCATGCTGTGGTTAGAGAAAATAAACAGTACACATATGGTCAAAATCTGACGGTAGATACGGTGGGAAT
The DNA here is from genome assembly GCA_023630585.1 of Cranoglanis bouderius. NCBI lineage: Eukaryota > Metazoa > Chordata > Actinopteri > Siluriformes > Cranoglanididae > Cranoglanis > Cranoglanis bouderius. The sequence goes on from CM042538.1 coordinate 21,257,614, forward strand.
GTGAAACAGGAACAGAGAACTACTGCAGCAAAAAGAATCTTACAAACTAATGGATCCACTCAAGTGACAAAAATAATAATAATAAGAAGAATTTCTCACTTTTTCAGCTTCTCATTACGAAGCATTTGCACTAGCCATCCTGAGCCTCACTTTTCCATTCTTGTAATTAGTCATTATTGTTCCTGTAGCTGTGGTGGAAGGCAGAATTGTTTAACTCTCTTCCTCCTGGTAAGTGGCTCAATGTTGCCAGCAGCTAAAACAACACAGGCAACAGTTTGTGCTTGTACTTACAGCATACTGAATCATTTTGGTCAAGATGTCTACACTTAGACAGGGTTGAGGCAAATGGGGCTCTTTTGCAATGTGATGCCAACTAGTAGATATGACGTTGGTTTACTGTGACTAAGAACACGAGTGGAAAAAAACAGGGTGGGGTCCAGCTTTGGCTTGATCCCTGGATAACTGAAATGAACTGGTTCAATAAGGTTTGCACACGCCAAGCTCCTGACCGGCTGAGAGCGTACATTTCACATGAGTTTTTTCTGAATACTAGCGTTGTTAATGATTAATTTGAAAATTGAAGAATTTAGTCGACTACATTATAAAATTGAAGAACTTCCTGTCCTCGATTAGGCTACATTAAATAAAGTAAGTTGTCATCGTTTTCAATTCTGCACAAGGGGGTGCAATGTAATTATTATCCACACAATACAACAATAGTTTACTTGTGTAAAGCAGGAAAAGAAGCAGTGAGAAGAGAGTAGTGGGAGAATAGGAGTCCTGTGTGGGAGAACTTTGTGTGAAGTTCGGAAATACTAGAAAAAAGGTCAACAATGTTAGTGCACTGGCACTCGCGTATACCTGGAACACCTGAACATTTTTATGACATGCTTATTTTCCTGAAATAAAGAACAGTAGGTCTGAGGATTTGCTCCTTGGAACGTTTCATCCTAAGGGTTTCCAGCTGCACTATTTCTTTACTAAAGCAACAAGGTGGTGACTCCAAATTAGCATAAGTTGAAGTTATACTTCAGCTTTGGATTTTTGAAAATTTCATTCAATTATCTATAAAGATATGTTTAAGGGGAAAAACATGGCTTGTATTTTATACAGATTTTGCATGCTGCCTTGCATTTGTCAATAATTAACTGTTTGTTAACGTTAGCAATAATAAAATCATGGGAGAACATACTTTTGCATACCTACAGGATACATTTTTCTTTGCCTGCAACTATTAAACTAGGGAAATTGGCAAGAATTTGGACAAGATATTGATTAAAATGCAACGATTTTCTTCTCAATAATCATATAACTGTAGACACAGATATTTTGTTCCTCAAGGACAACATGACATTAGTACAGTTTTAACCAGGCTTGATCTTTCCAACAATAAAGCATTAAAAGGCCTTGAAGCAGTGAACAAGGCTCGATCTTTGATACGGTTTTTATTCCCCAGTCAACAGACATAGAAGGTGAAGTCTGATGAGTCCATGCTCAGTATTCATAAACAGAAAGCAGTCCAAAGGGCAGCAGTGGAAAAAGCAGAGCAATCACAGACTGTCATAACACCTTTGGTACATTCGATACCACACCAACACTGTCTTTGTAAAATTAAGAAATAACATGCAGTAATAAAGCATTGTGTTATTGGGTTAAATGTGTTACACAAAATGTGTGTGTAAAATAATCCCTCTATGTGAAGTGTATTCTGTGCTCAGCTACAGGGTAGGAGGGTGCCACATAGGTCGATTAAAAAACTTTTATGCAGAGCCATCTGATACGATTCCCTGCCATTAATAAAACAAACTTCCTCTCTCTTCTGCTGAGCATCAGCTGTGCTTTGGGGGAGGAAAAAAAAAGTCAGTAATGTCAATAAGAGCCTTCACGATGCAGTACTACAGGTCTACTTGCTACAGGGTCTCAAATCAACAGCCACAATCACTACAGAAAAAGACGCCTACATGCAAACAGTGATCATAGTGGACATTTTAAGCTCCCTACGAAGTGTGAGTGAATCATACATGCAGTTAAAACTAAAACTAGTCAACTAGTCTCCCATCTTTGATAGAAAACCACAATATAGTAGTTACAAGTGTAAAAATACGTTTTTTTTGCCATTATGGATATGACTTCTACAGGGTTACAGAGACAGTTCTGACATTGACGTTGGATAACCCACTAACTGATGCTAGCTGGACTGAGTAGTTAGCTAGCTAACTGTAAGGCAGCTTTCCTAGAAGAGAACCTGTTCCAGTCTGCAAGCAACTTGGGACTGGGACGGAGATTCGTATACCAACAGGACAATGACATTAAGCATACTGCCAAAACAACACAGGAGTGGATCAAAACCAAGAACCTGAATGTGTTAGAGTGAACTCAATGTGATTGAGAATCTTGATTGAAAATGTCTGTTTAGTCTCCATCCAATCTGGCAGAACTTGAACAATTTTCTTTATAACAAATTAAAAAATATATATTTTGCACATTCAAACATTAGACATTCTGTGTAAATCAAATGATAATCCCAGTGAAGCCTGTTTCAAGTCCAGATCGTAGCACTACAAAACATGGAAAAGAGGGGGGCGGAAACTTTGTTTCATGTGCATCACCACATTTTGTTTTTAACTTTGCTAAATATAGCTTAATTTGCATCACATAACTTTTTTTTGACTTGGCTAAATCCTAGCTCAGACAGTGAATACAGGAAGACATTAGCTAACTAACAACATTTACAGCATAAAGAGCAAATTTATTTTCAATAAATTCTGAACTGACTTGCTTCATCTGTAGCACAATCTCCTCTGTCAGACAAACACAATACTCCAAATAAAGTGAACATTGGCACAAACGGTGTTAGAACACTGAGAAGGTGTATTCTGGTGGGGGGTGGAGCTAATTTCAGGGTCAGAAAACAAAAGGCCAAAATAAAGAAACTGACACTCCATCCATCCATCTTCCACACCGCTTATCCTACACAGGGTCATGGGGGAGCCTGGAGCCTATCCCAGGAAACTCAGGACACAAGGCGGGGGACACCCTGGACGAGGTGGCAACCCATAGCAGGGCACAATCACACACTCACACATACACAACGGACAATTTGGAAATGCCAATCAGCATGGAGGAAACTGGAGTACTTGGAGGAAACCCCCAAAGCACAGGGAGAACTTGCAAAATCTGCACACACAGGGCAACCACAGAGGTGCATGGCAAAAGTTCTAACCACTAAGCCACCGTGTCCCTGAAACTGACATTCAATATATTAAAATTTTGTATATCAGTTTTTCCATGTTTTTTTTTTTTTTTACCTTCTATTGTGGGTTTATAATTTTTAACTGTGCTTCCAGAACTCTAAAAATGTAAACACACTTACAACCAAGTCTTCAAGGTCATTTTCTTTTTCAGGACCTCAGTCTCAAGTCTCCAAAGTACAAATCATATATCCATCTACTCTGGTCGCTAGTATTCAGCATCAGAGGACAAAGGCCATCCTTTGAGTGGAGCAGAGCGGCGGCTTCAATAAAACCCTAAGTGCACTCAGGTGGCTATAAACCTGTTCCTGTGAGCCAGTTCTGAAAACCTTTGCAAATGCACCATGTGACAAGAGGCAATCATTGTCTTGAGGCTTGTGGATAAAAGCTTCTATTTATATGCCAGATGGTGTCTCTCTGAGGCTCTGAGTAAGCACTGAACGGCAAGAGTGTGATGTTCCTTCAAAGTCTGGATAGGGGCCTGAACCAGCACTAAAAACACGTCTTCTTATGATGTGTGCTACATGTGCAGTGGTGATAAGTGGGGAAAAGCAGCAACATGTTCAGACACAGGAATAGATGCTTCAGAAAAAAAAAGCTCCTGCCGAGTCCTCAACGGATCATCAAGAGTGGGGTGATCATTTATGAAGCTGTGTAAAGATGAGAAAAACGTCAAATGTCTTTCATGGCCCATTTTCCCCAAACTTGTCAAAGACGGGCTAGGAGAAGAAGGCGGTCAGTCAGGGTTAGGGGGAAAAAATAAAAATATCTTGACTTAAAAGAGAATCAGCCTTGGGTTTTTTTTTTTTTTTTTTTCATCCCTCAGAAGCTAATATGCAGAACATGTACATGGTTAATACAGCGAGCTCCGCACTGGCTCCATATTGCAGATGCAGACAGAATAATATTTACAGTCGAAAATATTCTGTCAGAGGAAACACACACAATGTCTTTTGACTTGGTACTTATAAATATGAACAACAAAAAAAAAAGTATTCATAAGTATAAACAAATATATGTTAAAAAACCTAAAGGTAAAAAAGCATTGTGTGTGAAACAGATATATGATATCAGACAAAGACAAAGTGTCCAAAGACTTATTTCTCCTCACTGTATTAAAGAAATTAAAACATCATATCCAAGTATCACTGGCACATCTGAGTTCACCATGACTGAGGTGGTGGTGTTTTTTTTTTCTACATACACAGTCACAGTTATGAAAGGCAGAGCAAACCCAATTATCTATGAATCATACTGTGGAGATAATGTGATTAACACTGTGAACACAATGAATGTTTACCTGATAAACCTTGGACAAACCCTTCACTGTAACCCCATTAACTGTAAACATACCAAGAGCATTTTGTTGGTTTAAGCCAGGATTACACTGTACGGTTTCTGCCTGATGTGGCTGTTGAGAACAAAATCACACATCGTAAATTCTTTAGTCCTACGTTGTGTGCATAATATGTGACACTTAAGACCAAAGATGTCCAACAAGCTCTGGCAGCGTCAGAATCTTTTGATTAAAATCTCAGTGTGATCGCTACTGCGACACTCATCTCAAAGCCACCAACAGAACACCACAAATACGGTGGTGTTTGCATCGCAAAGACTTTTACGAATTTCTTTTAATCATAGGTCTATAGTTAGAGGATCTTTCCTTTCAGAAAAATAAGCCAAGCTGGTTGTTCTATATACCGGGAACAAAAAAAAAAATGCACATGATGTAAACTACTATTCCATCTTAGGTGATGGTGAGACAGAGACATTTAATGTTTAGCCACAAGCTACTGGTTTACCACATGATTAACACAATATTTAAATGACGGTGAAAGGATCTGCTGATGGACCAGAATTTTTCTAAGCAGGTGTTTTATTCACAGCTACCAAAATGTGGGAAGATACTCAGCAGATATTACGCAACTGTTGTGACTTAAATCGGTGCTCCACCCAAGATCAACCAAGTTCATGGTTGATTCAGTCTTAACGCAGTCTTCATGGCAAATTGTTTAGGCCTGCGAAACATGACATTCATTCAGGAATTAGGGTGAAACTTCCTCCAGTAGTGAAAAGGCCAATGCTCCAACAGGAGCCAAAGAATCCAGTGGGGCATGAGATACGAGTCAGGGCATGAAACGGGGAGCCTCGCGTGCTCATTTATCCACACCGCGAAGAATTTTTAGAAAGATGAGAACTATATATTACATGTTTCCCTCACTGACACTACAACCACATTAACTGTTAATCATTAACAGTCATTTTAACACAAAGGATACCAAGTGCAGCATTTTCCAGGGTTTCGGTTTTGTTGGGAACAAATGTCCCTATGCTGATCATTGAGGATAGAGGAGTTAAGACTTATTACTGCCAAAAAAAAAAGAAGAAGAAAAAAAAAAAGATGTGATTTTAAATATACTTTTTCTATACAAATAATTTCATCACAACATATGACTGAAAGCCAAATTCCAAACTGTGAATAGGGGGATTCAAATTTAAACTAGGGATGAGTCCATATTTTTGAACATTCAATTATTTCAGACAACCTTCAACATTCAAATAATAAATTAATAATTTCTGACTATTATTTAATTCTGAGCATGGAGGAAAGTGTGTCAGTGTTGAGGAGGCGTGTGGCTGCCTGCAGGTTATGAGTATATCGCTCTTTGCTCGCTGTGTGGTTGCTGTGTATCAAGACACACTCACTTTGGATTAGCTACAAGTCTGAAAGCTATTCAACAGATGCTGCCGTTTTATGAAAACATGCCTCAAAATAGGTCGAAAAGGCATAAGAATCACTCTCAGTAGTGTATCATGACTGTTTTTACTGTGTTGCACTGTTAACACGTCACCATGCGGTATTTCACCTCGGTGTCACAGTAAATGTATAAATCATTCGGTGCTGCGAAATTCTCATGCACAACTGATGCATCTTACCCAGGCGCACGCTGTGGTCTGTCTCAGTGGTAGAGCTTTGAAAGGTAAACAGCAAACGAGGTCAAATTTGTGTTTGATTAATCTTTAATTATAGCTGCAAAGTAGAAGATTCAAAGCTCTCTCTAATCACGGCTGTTATCCTGTAAAAACATGCAAGACGAGGAACATGACCCAAAGTCTTTACAGTTAATGCGCTGGCTTTTAAAGAAATCATAAGTCGGTCCCTCCAGGATTTTGAGATTCTGCAATCACAGAAATTAACACAAAATCAAGGAAACTCCGCAATACTCGCAGGAGCTTTGCGATTTTTCAAACTTACTGCAGGTTTGGGCCAAGACACATCATGTGACGTCATCACAACGCACCATGTGACATCACAACACGCATTCAGTCAAAGCCCCCTTCGAGTCAAGTGCGCCGAACATGAGCGCAGCTAAAATGTCTCGTTTACCAACAAACGTCACTGCGGAAGGCCGTGCAAAACGATTTCGTGCAATTGCGATTTCACCAATTCAAGCAGTTTTCCGCAAAAAGCACAATTTATAAAATAAACATTTAAGAAGTCGCAGCAAAATCAAGCATTTTTGGTCGCAACAATCATTTAAAAAAAACTCTGCGAAATCCTGTATGGACTGATAAGAAAACAATATGGCACAAAATGGCTGCCAAGAGAGACAAAATATATATATATATATATATATATATATATATATATATATATATATATATATATATATATATATATATATATTTTTTTTTTTTTTTTAAATGGCTCATTTTAATTTTTCCAGAAGTTTGACAATTATGTCCCCATTATAATGGTGGGATCGAGAGCTGGAGTTATAGTTAAATTACAGGTTTGCATGGGCATGCTACTGCAAATAGCGTTTTCCTTCATGCAGAGATATAATTACGTTTAACACACTGTGGGGTGAAAGTCATATTTAGGCTAGTCGTTTTAGGACAGCTCTCTTTTTTAATACTGCGGCAGTCTAAGTCGCACGTGGGTATAAAAACATGTGGGTATAAAAAGCGTTTGGCTATAGAGTGAACCCTGGCTAACATGCAACTTAACATCCTACTGAGGAGTATAAAACGCTGAAAGTGCCCTAGACATGTACAATAGATTCTGTACAGAAATGACCAGAGCCTTGTAGCACGAGGCAGAGAGGAACCAGTCTAGACGGGAGAGTGGCGCTATTGTAAAAGTTCTTTGTGACGCAGCATTTTTAAAATGAGGCCTTTGTTGTGAGTGGCTACATTCCTCCATATACAGTTTAACACGCAGTATAATTTGAATCAGTATATTCCTGCACAAACTTTAATCGATTTTGAATGAACAAATCAACGTTATATTTAACTAAATTGTTGCTGCCAAATGTGAGAAGCAAGCAGACCCATTAATGAAAAAGGAGGGGAAAAAAGTGACTGTCTCATGAGGTGATCACACTGAACACAAGTTACTATGCTTTAAGTCAAATGGCCAAGCATATGAAAAGGGAGTTTATTTTATGGCAAGATACACAGTCACTTTTTGGTCTTTCTAGACCTGCATTCTAGCAGGTGGTCAGTCATGACACAAAATGTCAACATGTGATCCTGTTAGCTTAATGACCAGTGTAATGGAATGATCAAGGAAATAAACTTTATGAAGAAGAACTTGACGTCACGGGAAGCTTAGTCCTTCTTATTACAAATTTATATACTTCAAATTATCTTAAAATATACTTCAAACAGGAAGGAAGCTACTGAAGAAAAAACTATTTGACCTTGATGTGATCTTGACCCTGTTTGGATCAGTTCATCTGTTACAATGAGATGATGATCATTCCAAATAAATCCTTCAAATATTCAACTGCTCACTCGTGAGATATCTTGCTAAGGATGGACACGGAACAAAAGCAATACACTAAGTGAGCTAAGCTTGCTGAAGTATGACATTTCAAAATGAACTACAATTGAGGAGTTGATTAAGTTAATGCATATCAAAGCAACACTTCACTACTCGATGACCGGTGCATAAAGCGAAGCTAAATAAGCAACACCTATCACGCAGCATCTGCTGAAAAAGGTCCAACTGTCCGTCCTATCAAAAGCCCATTGGTCCTGCTGTCTATGAAAACCACCCAGCTAGACATCAAAGACATACTGTCCTTTTTTCTTCCTGTTTTGAAGTGTACTCGTGATAAAGAGCAAGTACGGCACAGAGACGCCACTCAGTCGGCTTATCAAGTCCAACCGTGGAGACGAAAGCTCTTGTCCACTGATCTGCTGTATAAGAGGAAACCTGGAAATTATTCAGATGAACAAAGTACACACGGTTATCCGCCAAGGCACAAATGGCTGGTAACAATTAAGCCATAAAAATAATAGCCACCCATTTTCCTGTGCGCAAGCCGTCATAATATGGCAATATATGCAGCACAACATGGTCATGAGGTTGTTAACCCGGTAGAGTTCGACTGCATCAGTGGGATTCGCTGCCAAGTCCAGCAAGTCGAGATGTGCGACAGCAACCAGCCATGAATGTGTAAATATGGATAGATATGGGGTCGAAAGCAGGGAAAGTATACAGAGCTGGACAGTCTGCACTTTACATAGTGATTGTTTCATTTCAAATCCAATGGTTCAGATTGCTGAACGTTTCTGCTTGTTAAAAATTACTTACCAGCTAAACCTGCTAAGAGTCATTTTAATTATTACAGCCAATTTCTATCATGAGAAACGGAACGAATTTGTTATTTACGTTTGTTCATTTAGCAGACGCTTTTATCCAAAGCGACATACAAATGAGGAAATACAAGAAAACCGATACATCAACGGAGAACAATACAAGTAGTGCTACCATACAAGATTTTTAATTGAGTGCTAGAGCAGCAAGGTGAGCAGAATAGAGGTGTAAGAACCAGTGTAAGTGCAGATTTTTTTTAAAAAATAATAATTTAAGGGAGGGACCAGGGGACACGTTAGGGATTACTTAAGTGTTCATGGAAGAGGTGGAAATTTTGGCCATTTTTTTTTTTTTTTTTTTTTTGAAGAAAGTGATGGATTGTGCTGTCTGGATTGAGGTTGTAAGTTCATTCCACCACTGAGGGACAGTCAGTTTGAAGGTTCTGGAAAGAGACCTCGTGTACTAGGCACTACCAGGCGTTGGTCGTTGACTGATCTCAGGTTGTGCGACACTACTTTCCATTAGCATGAGTAAAGAAAGAGATTTTAAAACTCCAAACGAAGACACAAACAGTAGTAGACAGACGAGCAGAGGAAATTCTTAGCAATAATTAGGTTAATATATTTAGGTCTAAGCATTTAAGGCAAAAAAAAAAAAAAGTCTGAACTACTACAACAGCTGCATGAGTATCTATATACAAGGAAGGAAAAGACAAGCATGACCAAGGATCATATTGCTTATGACTGCTTAGTGTTTAACAGAGTACATGGAGTTAACATGGAGTACAATTCCAGACTAGAGATCCAAGACAATGTGCCAGATACATTAGCAACAGATTTGACATTAGTTTTATTTGTTCATGTGCTACATAATCTATAATCTTATTGTTCAAAAGTCAATCTGTAATGTCACTGTTTTACTGAGTTTCTTAGACTTGGCCCTATACACACAACTCCCTTATGCCCTTTTACTTTACATCCAAAGCTAATTTTACTACAGAACTGCTGGAATGTTTGGTGCAATGAGTTTAGAGAGCCACCGTCTCATTTTGCGTTCCTTATATTTCAATATTACATTTCAGTGTATCATGGGGGTAACATCCCCATTAGAGCTGCAGTCGTTATTCATTCTCTGACCAGTAACCATATTAATAAACACAGGGTGACCTTTGCGGCTCTTTAGACTTCACCCAAGTGCAAGCGGTGCTGTTTCATCATCAGGTTTCCTCTAGTTATTACGTTTTATACTGAAAAAGTGCTGCATAAACTAAATATGTCTAGACATACAAAATAATTGACCACAGACATTTACTACACATGAGGATAATGGCCAGGACTGAAGAGATGGGAGAGGTGTGAAATATTTAGTCTCCTCCGAAATTATTGGAACGGCAATGCAAATTTTGTTTGTTTGTTTTTGCTATACACTGAACACATTTGGGTTTGAGATCAAAAGATGAATGAGACGATAGATCAGAATTTCAGCTTTCGTTTACTGATATTTAGATCTAGATGTGTTAAACAACTTAGAACATGGTGAGCAAAAGTACAGGAACATATAACGTTCTTAAAGTAAATAAAAGTAAATAACACTTAATAGTTGGTTGCACATCCCTTGTTTGCAATAACTGCATCAAGTCGGCGACGCACTGACATCCCCAAACTGTTGCATTCTTCGTTTGTGATGCTTTTCCAGGGTTGTACTGCAGCTTCTTTCAGTTGTTGTTTGATTTGGGTGTTTCTTCCCTTCAGGCTCCTCTTCAGCATGTGAAGTGCTGCTCAATTTGGTTAAGGTCTGGTGTTTGACTTGGCCAATATAAAACCTTCCACTCCCCCCCCCAGATAAAGTCTTTTGTTGTGTCGGCAGTGTGTTTTGGATCATTGTCTTGATGATGAAATTCCTCACAATTAGATTGGATGCATTTGGATCCAATCTGTAAATTGGCAGACAGAATGTTTCTGTAGACTTCTGAATTCATTCATGAGTTCTATCATCAATAAAGATTATTCTTCTTTCTGTTCCAGAAGCAGCCATGCAAGCCCAAGCAATAACACTACCTTCACCATACTTGACCAATGAGCTCGTATGCTTTGGATCATGAGCAGATCCTTTCTTTCTCCCCTGCCCTGTGGAGGTTTTTGGTGATGTCACTGACTGTTGTTCTTTTCGTCACAGCTCTCACAGTGTTTCTCTCACAGCTGTTGTTTTCCTTGGCCAATCTGTTCAATGTCTGGTTGTTAGTACACCAGTGGTTTCTTTCTTTTTCAGGACATACCAAATTTTGTATTGGTTATGCCCAATGCTTGTGCAATGGCTCTGATTGTTTTTTTCCCCTATTTTCTCAGCTTGCTTTTCTCTCTCTGGTCTTCACGCTGGTTTATTCTTTTTAACAACAAATGTGGCCTTCACAGGTGAAACCCAAGGCTCAAACCAAGTGTAGTCATTTAGAGCTATTAACTGTTTAAACAATCAATCTAACAGGACACACCCGAGCAACAAGAAACACCAGTCAGTCACATGTTCCAATATTTCTGATCACTTGAAAAAATGGGTGGATTTAAACAAAAAGTGCCATGTTCTAATTTTTTTTTTTTTAAAACACATCTAGATGTAAATACCAGCTCATGTTCATCTTTTGATCTCAAATCCAAATGTCTTCTGTGTATAGCATAAACAAAAGAATTGGCCTTGCTATTCCAATACTTTCAGAGGGGATTGTAGATTCTATGCACTTCTATTTCTGCATTCCTCAGAGTCACTTAATTTTACACCATGGTGATAAATGCTACCTGTTCACATGGTGGATAAATTCTTATGGAAAATCGTGTTGGCAACAACATGGGTGTAGGCTTGGACTGGTGTGAGAGCCAATAAAAACACCATTAAACCAATAATATTAAGTATTGAGGTGTGGGCATTTGAGACATCCTTATAACTATTACATTCCAGTTGTCTTTGACTTTGAGTATGTCTTTGGCATTTCACAATGGCTTGTCATTTGTGATACTGGTGGAGAGACACAAAACTACACCCTTTACTCACTCAAAAAATGAAATTTTTGTGATGCCAAATAGAATTTTGCGTAAGTTCACACACACACAAAATTAATTTTATATAGCCATTGTGAACTCTGATTGTTTGCAGTAACTCCATATAAACCAACGTGTAGACTATGAACATAAGTAAAGCACCCCATGGCTCTGCCCTGAAGTGAGGACTGCACCATTTGGGACACGACCTTTGTATTCACGGCCTGCGTCATAATTGTGGAGAGAAATGAATTAACAAAATATATTTTGATTTCAAGCGTAGGATTGATTCTCTCGCAAATGCACAGTGATGGCATATCTTAAGTGATCGTGCAGGAATTCATAACGATCTAGGTAATCTTGCTCTTGCCCTTGTGTGTAGGCTGATGCTGAAGAGAGCAAGGCAGGAAGCCAGGAAATGGTTGATTAGAGCGCATGGGACTGGAAGCTTTGCATGCTAACCAATCAGATAGTGGACTATTTTATTATTAGGCACTCAAAAACTTGTAGGTTAAACCCATGAGCCATTAACATGGGACTTGGCAGGTTTTGCTGGTGGCTAACAAATGTATCGTATGTATTGCATGTATGATCGTAACAATATGTTATCATATGCAAACACCACGTGCTGATGATAGAGACTGACCAATTCCTAGAGCTTTGTTTTCTTCCAATAATAGTTGTGGCTGTTGAAAGGAATACTAGTGTCAGAAGCTCTGAGTCACCGGTTGTCACTGCAGGATGGCTGTTGATGACCTGCATGAACTCCACAACAGCGTGCACTCTTATACGTCACACAAGTCTGATCCCCTTGAAACATGTAAAACTAGGATGTCATGGGGAAAAAAAAAAAAAAGACTACACTATCCTCAGTGTTCAAGGCACAAGCTACAGTGTCCCACATTGATTTAAGACTTGTTTTGAACACCAGGCTATAAATGGTAAACACGAATACAACCTACTTTCTAAGAAAATCTTCTTACAAGCAGGAACTAGGTTATTTTATCATTTTAGGAGTACACATATGCTGTAAAGCTTTCTGTAATAATTCCTATCATCTTCGGCTACCTACAATCCACTTACAGGACTTTCCCTTTCACTGTTGGCATCACACCAGACCCCTGATACTCAACAGCGGAAACTATGGTTTAATGGCATGAGATTACAAACAGCAGGGAAAAAAACCCAGCTACATCTCCATGGGTGTGTCTGCAACATAAATACTGCTGCTGCTTATTTAGACTGAATACAGCTGCAGGGAGACATTGAGTCACGTCGAAATCAAATGTTTGCACAGAATGATGCCTTTCTGACATACCTTCATCGTCAGTTTTGAAGATAGCATACTGTATATGTCTCCTTCACTATCATACATAATCCACCATCCAGTGTGAACAAAAATGGCAGAAATCCCCGGGTACAGGGTACAGTTTATGGACAAACATTATATGTGTGAAATAAATAATGTAACGTAGGCACAAAATATTCATTCTATTAATATACATAATTTACCAAAATGATGGAATTCCATTATTAAATACAAGCCACATCAACTGTGTGCTCTTCTCTTTGCTCCAAGATCTTCATTTACCTCCTACGTAAGAGTAAAAACATCCCAATACACAATCAGGCACCAAAGAAGTCGCTGCATATCGCATCTAGGGTTGGGTACCTATATGACCGGTATGTACCGGACCGAATCAGAACGCAGATTTCGGTGCCTCATTTCGTGCAACTTAAATGCCTCAGCTGTCGATTGAAATCCCCTCTGGTGCTCCAAAACGAACGCAAGAAGCTTCATCGCTGCACGTGATCGCTAGTTAAATTATACTGCATTCATGAGGTGTCGGAATAATCGGGAAAATAATTTCCAGACTGAGAAAATTCACGTGAACGCAAGTCGGAACAACACAGAAATTCGAAGAACATGACAGACAACAGTGATTGGTTGATTGTAAGAAACGTTTGATTAATGGGGCAAATCACGTATTGCATATCAATTTTTGCTAACATGTAATTTGTAAATATGGTATTAGGTTATAACGGTTAGTTGCTGTCCATGTAGACTGACATGTAGATTGACATGTAGATTGACATGTAGATTGACACTGACAAAGTTATTTATTAGCAGTAACCCTGATAAGTCAGGTAAAGCAATATTTAGTGGTTTCAGGTAATGTACTGGTGCAGTAACAACTCTGGGACAAAATCACTTTGTAATATAAAGCTCTGATGATACAAATCCAAGACATCTTCGTAGTAACGTTAGTGTCCATGTTGTTTTTACATTCCGACTTAAAAGCACAACTCGGGAAATGAGACCATGTGAGGAGCGCGTGAATGCAGCAATTACACTTGCTCTGAGGGCAGCAGGTAGCCTACCGTTAGCATGCAACATTAAAATTTTAAGCTGGTTTGTAGCATACCAAGAAACCCAACTACTTTGCTGTTATTAGTACTGTAAGTGTTATTTAGTGTTAAATTATTGTAGTTGGGTTAGGTGGCTTAGGTTTTATTGTGAATTTGTTATGTAAATTTGTTGTGTTTTGTATTTACTGATATTTATATATACTTTACACTTTTAATATACTGTTCAATTTAAAGAATTTTTTTTTCAATAAAAAAGCCGTTCTTTAATGTCGTCCACCGTCGTTTTATCTCTCTCTCTCTTTTTTTAAAGTATCGGTTCAGGCACCGGTACCATTTTAAAGGTATCGATTTGGCCCCGGTATCGTAAAAAACCCAGATGATACCCAACCCTAATCGCATCAAGGGAAATGATGGTAGCAATGAGACATCAGTCAAAGAACGCACCACATAAAAGTTAGTTTTTCACTTAAAAATGTACCAGCATGATCCTGAGTGGCACAACAGAAAAGCGTTCGCCCTGTTGTCTGGAGATTGAGAGCTCGAATCATAAAGGTGCCATCCACAGCAGGGAGTGCAAAAGAGCTAAACTGGCCGTGCACTCTTGGTGGGAAGGGGTGGTATACTCTCTCTGCCCTGTCAATCTCAGCGACACCGGCCAATCACAGGCACCTCTGGACGCATGTATGCGGAAGAGGGTAGATGCTGCTGCCCTGCAACGCAGCATGAGCCTGCTGGCTGGCCTCATGTGTCTCCCTGCTTGGTAGATATTGAAAGGGGGGGAAAAAAGCCCAGCATGATGCAGTACTCTTCAAAGCACCATAACGATAAGATTAGTTAGGTCTGGCCTGTTTCATTTTGGCTTGTTCAGATTAATGAAAATGTGTGTGTAAGTTACTGAATTAGTAGAGTTGAGATAAAGAGATAAACACAATCTTAAAAATTCTTATGTCATTATTTAAAAGAGTCAAATTCCTTATTCGCATTTGGTTATTGGAACAGTGAATAACTGTACAGTGAAAAAACTGTCATGCTCCCAAAACAACAATATGAGGAACTGTGGGAGTAACATATTGTAGCATCCGAATTAAAATGCTACTAAATGACATGTCTTCTTGACTCTTGAACTGGCTGTTTCTTTCGCACAATCCGAATAACCTCCTGCTGTGGAAAGTTTACGACAGTATCAAGTGATGCTGAGGCAAAATATAATAACTGTGACTTCCATCACACGCTTCTGTAGAGGAGCGGGCCATTTAATCGGTGATGTGGGGACATGGGCAGACATGGATTAGAGGAATCCATATATTTAATACACCAGTCCCCCTGTCCTTGTCCCAGGGATCAAAAGCTCCATGACATAACACACATTTAGCAAGCTGGCTATTGATGAGCTCAGAACATGCAGCCTAAAAAGAATCAAAGCTATCCTTTTGGCAGGTGATGGGTCCAGTTACGAAAGGCAGCCATTTATTGCACGCTGATGATGAAAGAGTGGATGCTATGAGGATATTTGGGACTTTGCCAAAACAACGACAGTAAAGAAGATTTTCTTGGCTATGGAAAATAGACCCATTTTATTGCAAACAGCAAAGATCAAAGTTCTCCTGGACCTTGATTTAGTTGGCTTGTATGCTATATGACCTTCAATCAATTACTAGCTATAAATCTTTATGAACTGTTAGAAGGTTGGTAACAGAACTCCTCAAACCCTTCAACCATGAACCCACTATCAAACCTTTATGATTTCTCCCAGGCAAGCTGCACAGGTAATGGCTTTACTAAAGAAAATGAACTCTTCCCAGGTGAACAATAGCCTCTGCACTGCCTTTATATTGCTTTTCCATTCCAGAGACACATTCACATTAGTCCATAAGTGGTACCCCACAGAATTACCATTTACTCTGTTAGCGCTCCCAGAAAAGGTCTGAACATCATGTCCGGTAAAGGACACTAAGCTAACAGTAAATTACTCCTGTCGTCAGCAATCAGAACTCGTTAACACACAGGGCCTGTGCGTAAAAGCAAATCAGGACAGACATACTTCCAGAACTATCCTAGACTGCTTAAAGCTTATGAGTGAAGGAGAGAGAGGTGGGAAGTGTGGCAGGGTCAGCGCTTAAGTTTGCCCTCGCTGTTATTTCTCATATATGACTCAGCTGCACTTGCACAAAATGATGGCGCAAATCGGACTGCTTTTTTCAAAG
This sequence comes from Cranoglanis bouderius, assembly GCA_023630585.1. NCBI lineage: Eukaryota > Metazoa > Chordata > Actinopteri > Siluriformes > Cranoglanididae > Cranoglanis > Cranoglanis bouderius. The sequence continues at coordinate 21,274,076 of CM042538.1, forward strand.
CAAACAAATGTTCAAAGCTGCGATACTTGTTGCTGTGCAAAACAATTTCCTTTACAGAGACCAGAGAGATGAAAAGAAACCCCTGGAGGGGGGAAAAAAATCTCAAAGTGTACTTTGATGGAAAGCTAGGGATTGAGCCTCTGTCACACAACAGGCCTTGTTTATCAAAGGGGATACAAATTCATTTATTATTTATTAAATCGTTCACAGGAGCATTTACACAAGAAATGTCATATTCATGAGAATCCTGTTAGTTTGGAAAAATGTTTGTATCCTATGAGAGCTTTTGAGTTAGTATACAGTGCTGTGCAAAAGTTTTAGGCACCCTATTTTTTTAAGTACAAACTTTGTTATATTTTTATTTTATGACTTCTACATTATCAAGTCAGTCCAAAAAAACATTTTAGATTCCCAAACATTAGTTTTCGAGCACAAAATTAAATGTTACAGAAAAATGTTTGTATGGCAGTAAAGAAAGCAGCATATTACATAAGAAACAATTTTCAGACAAAAAAACACAATGAAGGCTGCTGGGTTTTGCTGCAAAAATAAGAAGCGAGTGCGAAAGTCAAAGTCTCCAGAAGAACTGTGTCTGGTTCTGCAAGATGCTCAATAAAACTTACCAGCTCATTTCCTTATAAAACTGCACAAATTGTACCGGAGACTACAATTTTTATTTTAATTTTTTTGGTCACACCAAATATTGACTTTGTTTCATTTACTACTGTTTACGGTATTTTTCTTTTAAATGTAGAAACATTTAATTTCATTATTTTGAAGACATCTTTGCTCTACAGCATTTCTTTGCACAGTACTGTACATTTGTGTGTGAGACCCCGTAATGTGAACCATGACTGATCAGCTTCAATTTCTGTAATTGGTGCGTTACTGCAATTTTATAAATGTATTATGGTATCAGGTTTAAAAGGCTTATTTATTTCAATTGCACACACAAACCTAATAAACTTTTGGTCATTCTATATTAATGATTTCAAAGAGAGTAATCCGAACCAAATCCACAAATTAAGACAAATAAGACTAGTCATTCAAGGAGGACAATAGAAATGGTGTCCTCTAACAGGAGGAAAGGTTAGTGTGTGTCTATGGCTATCTTCTCATCACCAGGTTGAAGCGACACAAATCCGATTTTCTGCCTTGACATGACACATCTGATTTTTTCAGGACTTTGTGGACACAAAAATCCCAACTTTCAAATCAGACTTGAGCCACTTTTAGGCTATATGTGGTCCTAGATCAGATGCATATCTGAGAAGTGGCTGTGCAACATCAGTGACAACGTGTAGCTCTTCCACGATGCTCGGATCACTGTCAGTGTCTTCATCCGGTGTCGGAAAAGCAGAAAAAAACATTTAGATTTTCAGGTCAAGTTCTTTTTATTGTCATTCCACTATATAACCTGTATACATCCATCTATCCATTTTCTGTACCGATTATCCTACACAGGGTCGTGGGGAGCCTGGAGCCTATCCCAGGGAACTCGGGGCACAAGGCGGGGGGACACCCTGGACGGGGTGAAAACCCATCGCAGGGCACAATCTTACACACTATGGACAATTTGGAAATGCAAATCAGCCTACAGCACATGTCTTTGGACTGGGGGAGGAAACCGGAGTACCTGAAGGAAACCCTTGACGCACGGCCAGAACATGCAAACTCCGTGCACACGGGGCGGAGGTGGGATTCGAACCCCCAAACCCGAAGGTGCGAGGCAAATGTGCTAATCACTAAGCCACCAATAACCGATACATATATTCATATATACATGTATTCGTTCCAATACACTGGAACGAAATGTTTCCACAGCACCATGGTGCAACACATAATATAATGGCACAAGAACACTGTTAGACGAATGCAAACAATACAACAAATACACAGGACAATAAACACACAGGACAGTGATCATCATCTAGACATGACAAGAGAAACGGTGTTGACTGGGGAAAAAAATTCTAATGCCGAAAAAAACTGTCTGTAAACTACTGATTGTGATAGGAGCAAAAGTGTTATAATAGTAAAAGTGTCCAATAGCAGCAATTATATAGTTATAATAGTTACAATTATAATGCAATTGTACATTTTCCCTGATATTCAGCTGAAGGATGTGGAAATTATTGATTTACTTGATAGTTGGATAGATAGATCGTTTCAAGCAAAACTGAAACTATGCGATTTTTCTTGCACTTTTTTTTTGGGGTACTATTTGAAATTTATATTTGTGTTTTCCTCAAGTCCTTTTTCCCTTAAATTATGTCAGAGGTTGCTGGAAGGGTTCGCAGTGGAAGAATTTCATTGAACTGTGTAACAGACTGTTTCCTTGACATATCCTACTCCAACTCTTCAATCCTAAAAGTAACCAACCAAAACAGAGTAGTGCTCAAAACAATCGCCCAAGACGGTAAATTGTCTGCACTTATATAGCGCCTTTTACCCTTAGTTAAAAAAACAGCACTTTATACTGTTTCTCATTCACACTCACACACTCTCACACGCACACTTACACACACTCACACACCAGCCTGCAATCAGGAGCAAGGTGGGGTTCAGTGTCTTGCCCATGGACACTTCAGCATGCGGGCCGGGTATTGAAACGCCAACTCTAGTGAAGAACCCGCTCTACCACCTGAGCCAAAGCCGCCCCTGTGTGTGTTTCGGGGGCACAGGTGCGTTCTACAAGTACCTACAAGTATAGGTCAGGTGCGTTTATGAATGTAAACCGTTGACATAGACAGATCCAATTTGAGCAAAAAAAAAAAAAAAATCTTAATTGTGCAAGGAAGCTTGTAATGTGTATATAGCCAAAGGAAGCTGCTGAGCTGTGTTCGTATTTATTAACATAATTATTAGAGGGGAAAAAAAAACCCAGAATTCTCTCAGTTTGTGTGCGTTTTTCCCCCTAACAGCTTGATAAATCAGGCCCGGTGATGGAGAATATGAACATTCCTGCAGGCACACATAACGATCTGGATGACCTTGCTCTGACAGTGTGTAGGCTGATGCTGAAGAGACCCCCGTGGGAAGGCATGAAAATGGTTGATCAGTGTGAAAAGGGCTGGATGTTTTGCACGTGCACTTCTATCTTGGTGCGCGCGCGCGGGTTGTGTGTGTGTGTGTTCAAGTAGGCCTACTGGAAATAGCAAACGTATGCGATCGGTGATGTGATGTGGATACTTGGATGGCCATGTAGGAGCAAAAATAAACAGAGTTCTGTATAAGACGCAGATGTAGATCCTGTGCGCGCGCGCGCGCGCGTGATATTATAACGTGCTTTATTATATCACATAAAACCACCTGTGCGTGTCCAAATCACACCGAGGCGATGACGTCACCTGGGACGACCACCACATATGAGTAGCGCCTAAAATGTCGCTAATGTAACAGAACTGAGGCGCTTTATGTACATCTGATGTGTGGAGTGACCGCGGCTCTGACTGCTGGCTTTCAGCTCCGTTCATTTGTGCTAGAGTTAAACCAGCGGCATATAAATATAAATATAAAACAGCTGACAGTCCGGTAGATACAATCAGAGACGAAGCCAAGACCAACACCAACAAAATCTTCAGTCTGAATTAGCGTTAAAGCTACATTTTCTCTGAGGAGATAAAAGACATTCAGCGCAATCACAGCGCACTGCGGACTAGCATGCTAGCGAGCTAAGCTAACCCAGCTAGCTGAACCTGCAGTGAAGCGGACTGCCATTCGGTTGCGGTATTAACGTTACATAAACACTCCCAAACTCAGTACAGTAACCTCGACATTGTGGCTGTTACTTAATATAAAACTTGACATGCTGCTGGTTTTGCTTTTTTTTTAATGTTCCATGAGAAGAAAACTTTATTAGCTATTCCCAGGCAACGGTGCTTTGGTTGCTTGCTAACTTTCCTTCTCTGACACTGAGCACAACAGATGTAGCCGGCTGTTAACTGTGTGTTGTGAGTAAACCGTCTGAGATGAATGTTACGTGAATATTTATACAAGCAAAATACTCGAGTGACGTTATTCTGAAGCAGAAAAAGACCTGTCGATGAAATGTGCTGCGCCGTTAGCAGTGCGCGAGCCTCCGTCACACAATAACAAGCTAACTGGCTAAAAAAAAGAAAAGGAAAAAAAAAGCCCACAACTTGAACGGGTCTATTTTAGTACCGCAGGATACATTTCCCCTGCACATAAATAAGTCGGCTCTGGTTACCTTTTTCATGCGAGGAGCCTCGGCGACCGTGCCGTCGCTGTTAATAAACGCCTCGCCGCCGTTTTGTTGCGGGTCCGGTCGCTTCATCGCGGACGCTTGAGGCATCTTCAACGGGTTCGGGCTCACAGGACTCGGATCGCCCCTGACACCGGGCTCCGACATGGGAGCCGTCACTGAAACATTAGCCTCGTTGTTGAACGAGCCCTTTTCATCTGTCTTAGGTGTAACAGGTGAAACGACGGGCAATTCTTTCTTGGGGACGTCTTTTAGCTCGACCTCAGCCATTTTCGCTGCCACAACCTGAACTGACATCGCGGCAATCCACAGTGCTGTTTTACCGAACCAAGAGATCGACACACAACCGGAAGAGAGAGGGACGAACGAATTACCGCAAAGGATTGTGGTAGTCGGAGTTCTTGGGTTGAGTGGTAACCCATAGCAGCCGAGGCTACCGGAGATCACGAGTGTATTTTTTATTTAAATACGACTTTTAATTATTATATTTAGTGTTTTACATGCGGTTACTGTTGAAAAAAAAGGTTGCTTAAATTGAATTCTTTCCGTCTGAACATCAAAACTCAAACTAAAGCATACAGATAGGCTTTAAAATGACTACAACTGTGTTCAATCCCCAAGGTAACTAAGAAAATATTATCATTCATCCTCATTAAGTGCTCTATCTTGGTCAGGGTCACAATAGATCCAGAGCCAATCCCGGGGGCACTGGGTGTGAGGAAGGAATTCCTTTTTATTTTATGACTTCTACATTATCAAGTACAGTACAAAAAACATTTTAGATTCCCAAACATTAGTTTTCTAGCACAAAATTAAATGTTTGTATTTCATTAAAGAAAGCAGCATATTATGTAAGAGACCGCTTTTCAGACAAAAAAAACACAAGTGAAAGCCGATGTATGGTAACCTATACTTGGAATTTGTCCTCTGCATTTAACCCATCCAAGTTAATGCACACACATTAGTTGTGAGTAGTGAACACACACACACACTACAAACCGTGAACACAACTGAAGCTGTGGGCAACCATTTTTACTGCGGCACCCGGGGAGCAGTTGAGGGTTAAGTGCCCTGCTCAAGTGCCCAACAGTGGCAGCTTGACTGTACTGGGATTTGAACTCACGACCTTCCGATCAGTAGCCCAACTTCTTAACCACTGAGGTAACACCGCCCCTTTGATGGCTACTACTACAATGAAGGCTGCTGGGTTTTTCTGCAAAAATAAGAAGTAAGTGTGAAAGTCAAAGTCTCCAGAAGAACTGTGGCTGGTTCTGCAAGATACTCAGTAAAACTTACCAGCTCATTTCCTTATAAAACTGCACATACTGTACCAGAGTCTTCTATTTTTACTTTAATTTTTTTGTCACACCAAATATTGCCTTTCTATCATTAACTGCTGTTTACTGCTCTTTACGGTAGTTTTTTTTTTTTTAAATGTAGAAACATTTAATTTCATTATTTTAAAGGCATCTTTGCTCTACGGCATTTCTTTGCATGTGCCTAAAACTTTTACACAGTACTGTACATGTACAGAAACTCCACACAGACAGTAATCAGTTCAGGAACCAAAACAAGGACCCTGGAGCTCTGAGGTGGGAATGCTACCTGCTGCACTGCCCAGAAAATTAAATGTATATTTAAAAAAAAAAAAAAAAAAAAAGAAAGAAAAGGAAAAAAGGTTGAAATATTCTCATTCTTAATATTCAGTTTGAATGAGAGAGAGCGCGCGAGAGAGAGAGATGGGTTTGGGTTTCTCTGATGGTGATGTACATGTCTTGGTGGTGTGTTTGTGTGTGTTCAAGTAGGCCTACTGGAAATAACCAAACACATGTGATCAATGAAGTGATGTGGATATTTTGATGGCCACGTAGGAGCAAAAATAAACAGTTATGTACATGTTATTCATATACATTATGTATAAGACGCAGATGTATATTCTGTATACATCTGTATACAGATAATATACATCTGTATACATCTGTATACTAAAATCTTTAGTTTGAATACAATACTACCATCCCATCAGGTGGATAAACTGCATCCAATATGAAGAAAACCCTATATGAAAGCAAAACATGGCATACAGAGAACACAATAATAATGATTAATAATAATAATTGCAAAATCAACACAGAAGTCTAAAAATGTTAATTTCATTTATTGCTTATCAAAACAGTGACCAAAACACTCTCCAAAAAAATGAAATCAACAAAGTCTTTTTGGCAGATGATAACCAAGATGTTTGGCAGCCTTGTGAGTGTTTACACCAGCTATCTGCTGAACATCAAGCAGTAAAAGAGATGCAAAAGAGACAACAAATAATGAAGTGAAGATACTCAATAACATGGCCTGTGTAGTATGTTAGCATGTCAAGTCATGGAAAAGAGCACTTTACCTTTATGCATCATTTCAAAAAACAACTGATCTAAAATCTGATTATGAAAATGAAACCTTTCCTGTTGGGGAGGTTACAGTTACTGGTAATCTCTGTTAAATGATCAAATCTTAATAGGCTCACATTGGGGAGTAAATCTTCCTTTCTGTTCAAAGTGTGATGACTAGGTGTAGAAAGAGCAAAGCACATCGCAAGTATGCGGCAGAACCAAAACCGCACGTGGGAGTTTGTTTCTGAAATGTTTTCTCACAGCAGACCTTGACTGGTAATCAATCATAATTCCTGCGTGTAGAAAAATTTCAGTAACAACCTCCAAATCAGAGAAAAGTGAGCATCTTGCACAACAATTCATCTGGTCCTGTTACTTAACTAGTTCATATATTTTTAAGAATGAGGATGAGAGCATGTACAGAAGGGGGTGAGATAATACAGCAGAGATAATGCCTGTTCATGCCTACAAACAAGTCACTAACGTACAGATATAAAAATACACCAATTTCACACATTCAGTCCTGAAAAATTCTACAGCTTTGTATCAAACAAACCAGATTATTTACAACATCAAATAGAACTAGTTGCTTTGTTGACTCTGTTGACACACTTGTGCGTCAATGCTGAAAACACTTAAATATCAGCGGCTGATGCTGGGCTGCTTTAGGAACCAAAGCTCTATGCAGCCGTTTCCCCAAAACACAGGAAAAACAGCCAATATTAAATTAGAACCACATACAGCCATGTACAATATATTACTCAATGTGTGAGTGTTTCAGAGTGTTGTATTTACTCAGTTATGACACGGTTATAACAGTATTAGTCCCCAAATATCCAAAGGATGTTGACACCCGAGAGTCCCAGGTTGACTCTTCTGTAGGGGAAACAAAACACAAACACAAAAAACACACAATGTGAGAATTCATTTTGTCCACCTTTTTCAATTTGGTACAGTTCTTGTGACTTGTATTAATTATAACACAAGTTGGACAATAAAAGGTTGAATGAGTGAGTAAATGAGTGAGTGAGCCAGCAAACCAGTGAGTGAGCGAGTAGGTAAACGAGTGAGAGAGTGGGTAAACGAGTAAGCAAGTAAAGGAGTGAGTGAGTAAACAAGTGAGTGAGTGAGCGAGTAAACGAGTGGGTGGGTAAATGAATGAGGGAGTAAGTGAGTGAGTGGGTGGGTGAGTAAATGAGTGAGTAAACGAGTGGGTGGGTAAATGAATAAGGGAGTAAGTGAGTGAGTGGGTGGGTGAGTAAATGAGTGGGTGAGTAAATGACACCCACAAAACTCACAGAGTGCTGAAAACAACAAAATACTGACTAAACGGTGAAAGCGTGGCGTGAACTAAAGCATCCAATACTGCAGCTCAGCCACTGCAGTGTGCCATCTACCACACACACACTAACTCTACCTCCTTTTACAGTATAGGGCAACAATTATTTTGTCTTAACTGAAAGGTTAGTCTTACTTGTCTTTATTTATGGATTTGTTTTGAATAGCTTTTATTCAAGTCATTAATATGAAACAACTCTCAAAATTTCCATTAAATTTGTGTGCAGTCAAAATAAATAAGCCATTTATATGTGAAAACGTAATGAAACAATTACAGTAACTCATACCAATTATACAATTTGAAGCTGATCAATTGAGGTTCATATTAGTGAGTCTCCTTATATGAAAATTTTACACACTCAGGAGCTCTCATAGGATACAAACATCCACCCCCCGAACTGGATTTTCATGTATACCACGTTTCTTGTGTAAATGCTCCTGCAAAAAGTTCAAATACATTTGCTTGCACCAAGATTAATAAACAAGGACCACAGAGAACTCGAGTAGTAGTAACTGGTGATAGTGAAACTCACCCCAGCATCCCAGACTCCTTGGATTTGATAATGTAAAGGAACATGAGGATTGTGTGGAACAAATTGTTCCTGCCCTGTAAAAAAATCAACAAGCACGTACAAATCACAGGAACGAAGGTAATTAACCGTGGCTGTAGTTTTAATCATACAGAGGGTGTAGTGGAAGGGAACAAACTGTACCTTAGGCAGGCTGTAGATATGACCTTGATACACAAGCTGATAATGAGGTGGGTTGATGCTGCTTTGGTGAATGCAGAAGAGATTCTCATTGGAAAGTTCTGTATAAACCATACAAAAAAAAAAAAGAAAAAAAAAGCTAGGTTGAAAAAAAAAAACATGTCTACAAATAAACTGAAATTTTAGCATTCTTTATGGCTTTACCTGGTTTATTTGGAGTCTGGATGAAATGCTGAGATGTGAAGGTTTTCCCATCTGGGTACTTTGGGTGAGGAGGAAGTCTGGAGTCCAGGTATGTGCACAGAATATCCATGAGGATCTTAAAGAAGTAAAAAAAAAAAAAAAAAAAAAAAAAAAAAAAAAAAAAAAAAAAAAAAAAAAGCTGTTTGAATAGTGATAGTTGAATAGCACTGTGATCCAAGTAATTGACTGCGTCATTGTCCTAGCCAGAAAATATGTAATCACTGCAAGACTGTTTGAAAATCACAATGAGCGGTAGCGTAACAGGCAATACAAACTCAGTCCTTTACATGGTGGCTGTAAGCTAATGCGGCTAATGCTGTTACTTATTATATGACTCACTCTCAACCATGTGCACAGATGACCCATAAACAAAATTTGCACAGTAAGTGTTAACCTCTGTGTAGGTTGCCAATTTTTTGCCAAAATAACAACACTAGTTGCTGTGTAACTGCTGGGTTACTTAAGAATGAGAGAAGATACATGCCATCTATTCAAATGATCTCACGAGCTGGTAGTGCTACTTTAAAACTGGATACCACTGACAGTGTTTGCAAACATCATCCTTCGAGACATTTCTTAGCATGGAAGCCATGCAGCAGTTATGCAGCAGCTACAGTGCCAGTGTGTCATTTAAGTCAAACCGGATAAAAGATCAGTCTAACAGTTGTCTTTGCAGTACGTACAAGAATTCTCAGAGTTTTTTTTTTGTGATTGCTGTGGCCAAAAATGCTTGATTTTGCGGCGGCTTTTTTTTTTTTTTTTTTTTTTCAAAATTTGCGATTCAATTTGCTGAGGTTTTATGTGCTTTTTTGCTGAAAACTACTTGACTTGGTGAAATTGCAGTTGCACTGTTTTGAACAGTCTTTCTCGGTGATGTTTGCTGGTAAATGAGACCTTTTAGCTGTACTCCTGTCCAACGCACGTGAATCGAAGAGTGCTTTGACTGAATGCGTGATGTGATGTCACATGACGCGTCTTGGCCCAAATCTGTGGTAATTTTGAAAAATTGCAAGCTCTATTGTAGAGTTTGCTTGCTTTTGCATTCATTTCTGCGATCGCAAAATCCTGGAGGGACGGTCTTTGGATAAAAGCCAAATGAGGTAAATGCACAAATGTATTCTTTCCCAATACATAACAGGAGAGTGGAACTCACAGCAGAGTCAGTTGGGAGGTCTGTGTCCCATTTTCGGTTCTTCAGGTTCCCTCCACCATTCCAGCGAAAGGAGCTCATGCAGCCGCTGTGGGCCAGCTCTAGAGTAGCATTAGCAATTTAAAAAAAAAAAAAAAAAAAAAAAAAAAAAAAAAAAAAAAAAAAAAAAAAAATTTATATATATATATATATATATATATATATATATATATATATATATATATATATATATATATATATATATATATATATATAAACACACACACACACACACTAACCAGACACAAACAACTCACCAATGTACATGAAACCACATGAACTGTCTGAAATCGTGTCTAAAGATAATTACCCTTGATTCTCTCTACTAGATACTCCTGGTTGGATGTGGTGTCCAGGTACTGCACTATAGTGTTGAGGGTGGGAATGGCAGAGGCTTTGACTACCGCAGCCTGTTTCAGATTGCTGATACTGGCCTCTGGGGGGGAAAGAAACCATGAAATTAGAATTTTAAAATGTAATACAGCGTGCTGGAAATAACGGTCATATGAGCAGATACCTCCTATCTGTAACTCTGGGCAGCCCATTCTCCTGAGTTGGCTGTTGATAGAATCGATTTCTTTAACCAGATGAACCAGAATGGTGTCATTTATCCACTGCATATGAGAGAACAGCACATCTGAGTTTCTCCAACAAAAAATGTATACGATGAAAATATTAGTAATAACAATGCCATCAGAATGCGATATGGCTTCGTTTTTGGTTTTTACATTTGTTTCTGAGAACGCTATTTTTGCTTGTTCTGTCTAAATTTGAGTTCGAAAGCATGCAACGTCAACTGCTGGCAACTCACGTTTCTTAGTTTGGCAGTCCAGCTGTCAACGCTGTCAGAAATCACACGACTGGTTGTGATCCGTGCCCAGACCTAAGCAACACAAAACTAATTCAGACAACACACATCAACACTTGCCTGGCTAACTTAAAAAAAAAAAAAAAAAAAAAAACTTCACCACACACATTACAATGAAGCATACAACAGGGATATTGCAAGTATTCGAATACCTGATTAAACCTTTGAGGAGCCAGTATTGAAATGCTGAAATCACTATCTGGGTAAATGATTGGTGAAAGGTAGAGGATTTTTTTTCTCTTTTTCTAAATGTCAGGAGTTTGTGGATTTTACTCTCATATCCAGTTTTGTCCCTAGCACATTGTAAATTCATATCCCATGACGAGCCTCTTTAGCCTTAACTGCTTAGCTCTCTACACAGCTGTCAGTTTTACGCCTCTGAAGAAAAGCATCTGCCATATGAATAGATGTAAATGTAAACATGATATTTTTGTTAGATCCTGTATTCGACTTAAATAAATTGGACCAGAAAAAAAAAAAGAAAAAAAAAGAGCTCACCTCCTCAGCGGCTTGTTTGGATCCCAGCTCAGTTTCGTCTTTGTGGGCGGAGGGAGCCTGCGAGCGGCAGGCCGGCTGGTACTGGAACTTCCTCAGGCTCTGAGCATAATCACCCATAGAGCGGTTGTAATTCCAGAAAGTTGGACTGTGTGATGGAGATGTCGACTCTGGACTCCCTGATGAAGAGTCACACACACACATCCTCGAGTTAAGCTTATGTATGAAATCATACATCTACAAACCCTGGCAAAAATGATGGAAATCACCACACTTAGAGGATGCGCACCCAGCTTTTTTACTTTGTAGCAAATAAACAGATCACATATGACAAAACAATTTTCGTTTAATAGCTGAACATTACGGCTTTGTGAAACATAACTCAAACAAGTTCAGTTTAATTGTTTTAATTAATGGCATATTTTTTTCCCCAGACCAAGTACAGGAAGACATCCTCCAAGTGTTGTGATTCCATCATTTTTACCAGGGGCTGTATTATGACGACATTACCGCTACTTTACCCAGATGGCTGCGGTGGCTCTTCTCTTCCTCTGAACGAAGGAATTTCTCCAAAGATTTAAGGTCATCCATGTAGTCTTCCTTCCCTCCCTGAGAGCTAAAAACAGAAGGGGAGGTGCGGTAGCGTGTTCGTAGACTGGTGCCTTCTGCTGGGCCCAGGCTGCTCGGGTAAGGAGAGGAGCAGGTAGATGGACTGTAGTTCAGTACCTAAAGAAATACATTGCTAAATTTTCAGGACAATCTGCTAATAACATTCATCATGAAAGCTTTGCCATAGACAGAAAGAGGCTGGTAAGGGGAAGGAATGTTTATAGCTGTTAAGTGATAATAGGAACTAATTTGTCTCGCAGGCATTCCTCTACGTTAAATGCAACTATAAATTGTCAAAAAGTATGATGTGTTTATTAATAAATGGAAAACTAGAATCGCTGACATAATGCTGTGGTATAAGAGGAATAAAACACTTCAGGACGTCTTGTGCTAGGAAAGTAACCAACTTTGGGGTGATAATCGTAACCCTTCTATACACTGGGCCACATCCCACCATGCCTTCATTGAATATATTTTCCTAGGACAGCAAGTGTTTTATTCCTCAGTTTGCTTAGCATACAATACAAAGGAAGCTGGATAACCAGGCTTTAATAAACGACATGGCCAAAAGTATGTGGACACTTGAACATCACACCCATATATGGCTCTTCCTCAAACTGCTGCCACAAAACTGGAAACACATGTTTGTTTAGAATGTCCTTCTATGCTGTAGCATCACAATTTCCCTTCACTGAACCTAAGGGGACGCAGGCAAATCTGTTCCAGCATGACAATGCCCCCTGAGCACAAGCAAGTTCCATAAAGACAGGGTTTACCAAAGAATCTGAGTGTCCTGCACAGAGCTCTGACCTCAACCCCACTGAACACCTTTGGGATGAACTGGAATGCTAAGTTTGCGCCAGGCTTCCTCACCCAGCATAAGTGCCTCATCTCACGAATACTCTTGTGGCTGAATCAACACAAATCCCTAAATCCACATTTCAAAATCTAGTGGAAAGCCTTCCCAAAACAAGTGGAGTCTGTTATAGCAGCAAAGGGGGAACAAGTCAGTGCCCATTATTAATGCCCATGGTTTTGGAATGGGATGGTCTTTACTCCATACTTTTGGCCATATAGCGTATGTTCATCTTAGATAGGAAGATAGATGTACTTGATCCCCAAGGGGGAAATCTGGGTGCTACAGCTGCAAAGGACATTGACATCCTAAACAATGTTATAACAATACGTTTTAAAATAAATAAATAAATAAAAAGGAAAATATAAAACTGAAAACATAAGCTATTTTTATAAACACCAGTTCTATAAAATGTAACATATAACATATTTTAACAAACAGAAGCTCTGGTTTCATCAAGGTGTGACTGTATAGGATATTATATGGACAAATAATAACTCATTTGTTTCCAGTGCTGTGTGTGCAGACCTTGCCATACGCCACAGAAGGGGAAAAGGTTCTGCCCGGTGAAGAAGGGTTGCTCAGAGGTGGGCTGTACCCAGACACACAGCTGGGGGAGAACTTTGGACTGGTGCTGGGGGGTCGCGCAGGGCTGAAACTGAGCACGTTCTGTCCCTGCAGTGGAGATGACTGGGAAACCACCGGGGTCTCTTTCTTCTCCGGCTTTTGGGGCGGGGAAGCCTGGATTCCTGCAGACACAACGTGTACAGCTCAGAAAGCAAAGTCTATTGCTATGTGCAGACAGGCAAACAAAGATGTAGTCATTGTTCCCAGATTTCTTTTGGCATATCCGATTCGAGCAGGAATGTTTTCAGTCATTTAACCGTCTAAATAAATAAAACTGGAGTTTTTAAGTTATTCTGGTTTTAATGATGTCAGAGATGTGCAAGAAAACAGAACAACTAGCATAAAAGGCAGTCAGGTGAGGACCATATACTTTCAGCATGAACGCATACATACACACACACACACACACACACACACACACACACACACACACACAGTCATATACAATTATTTTACAGAACTTTGCTTAATTGTAACAACCACGATCACAGTAGCAGCAAACATGGCACACTGTTTTTGCCACTGTTTTTCATGGCCGACAAAAACCTCCCCACTTTTAAGAGCTTAATCATCAATGGATTTTCTCTTTACTGCATGTCTATAGCGTCAATGTCAAACCTGAATTAGTCAGTAAATATAGTAAACAGGAAAACATTTGGGATTGTGTACTGGAGGGGAACAGATTTCTAAATGGAAATGTAAAATATAGCTACATATCAGCAGATATCTGCATGATGGTTATCCATAATCACCAGAGTTGTCAAGGCCGAGGAGTCGATGTTGCTCGGGAGAGAGAGCAACGGTTGAAGGTGCCATGGTGTACTTGAAATACTTCCAAAAATCAAAGATGGCATTCAGGCTGAACAGAGAGGCCAGGGCTAGTTCTGTTGATAAAAAAAACAAACAAACAAAAAAAAAAACAACAAAACAATGGTTAGAACAAAAATACTCACAAACACCAATAAGACTTGACAATTTGTGATTTTTGCACAATTTCCCAGATTATTACTTGTCACACTGTATGAGATGATATCAATAAAATCTTGGCTGAATTTTATAACAGATTGTGTGATAATATTTGTTCAACATGGCAGAAGGTCCTCTAAAGAATTGTATAACAATGAGCATTTTTTTTTTTTTTGTCTGGGAATTCACACTTACCGATGTACCAGATGGGCCAGTAAGTTATGTTATAGTATCTACTCAGCAGCTTTCCTGACCTGCAACACATGTTCATTCCGGTTAATGTGCCAGTGTGCAAAATATGACAGGTATCACTTTTATGCAAGATATTTGCAAAATCCCTCACATTTCTGTGTAAATCATTCCAGCCAGAGAGACGTTGAGAACTGCCCAGGCCAGGAGAACCTGACGCTCCTGTTCCTCTCTCCTCATCTTCATGGTCTTGTCGATAAGAGAGGTCGTGCCTTCTTTTTGGGGTGTCATTGCCGGCTTTGGTTTTGTGCCGTCTGCAAGCGACACACACTTTCAGATGGAAGTGAAATGGTTCCACTGTCCCGGTTTTTTTTTTTTAAACTTGGCAACACTTTGCGACTCTGATGTTAGATTCGGCAACGATTTATACTCGTTTAGAAGCTTTATTTCAAAACATAAATTGAGACAAATCTTGCGACTTTTTGTCCCACCTTCACACGATTTCTGTTCTTCATTTTAAACTCTTCTTCTTCTACAGGGCATCCCAAAAGTCTCCATACATAGGGGAAATGAACACTTTTTAGCTAAATGTCTTCCAAAATTTTTCATAGTTCGTTAATATTGTATATGTTTTTGGGGTTTTTTTACCAGATAGTTTTTAAGAAAGCCTTTGACAAAAGAACAGCGTATTGAAATCATTCTCATGGCTGGATCAGGGAGCTGTCGCAAGGTTGTGATGGACTTCAACAGGAAACATGTCAGGCTCATCACACACACACACACACACACACACACACACACACACACACACACACACACACACACACACGACACTGCCGCCAAACTTATTAACAAATTCAAAAGGACTGGAAGTGTTGCGGACCGACCGAGAAGAAGTGGACGTCCACGAACATCCACTGACGAAGGCACAACCGACGTGGTGCTGGCAAACACAGTCTGTATAATATATAAAAGTCTATACAAACATGTATGGAGACTTTCGAGACACTCTGTATAGTTACAGATAATAAAAACAACTTATTCCATTTGTAACTCTTTCTTTTGTATCTCCTTCTTTTCCTTCCGGCTGTTCCCTCCTTCAGGGGTCGCCACAGCGAATCATCTGCCTCCATCTACCCTGCATCCTCTTCTCTCAGACCGACTACCTTCATGTCCTCCTTCACTACATCCATAAACCTCCTCTTTGGTCTTCCTCTCGGCCTCCTGCCTGGCAGCTCTAACCTCAGCATCCTTTTACCGATATATTCACTCTCCCTCCTCTGAACATGTCCAAACCATCTCAACCTGGCCTCTCTAACTTTGTCTCCAAAACATCTCACATGTGCTGTCCCTCTGATGTACTCGTTCCTGATCCTACCCATCCTCGTCACTCCCAAAGAGAACCTCAACATCTTCAGCTCTGCTACCTCTAACTCTTCCTCCTGTCTTTTCCTCAGTGCAACTGTCTCCAAACCATACAACATCGTCTTTCCTTTGTATCTACACTTCCAAATACTCGCTATCAATGCTTTCATTCTGGGTTTTTTTTTTTTCTTCTTTTAGTAATTTGCAAACATGTAAATAATTAGTTTGACTCTATTTTGTAAAAAAAAAAAAAAAAAAAAAAAAAAGGTCAAAGTTCTTGGAGGCATTACTAAAGATGATTTTTTATTCTGTAAGGAAAAAAAAGTAAGTATATTTTTTTTAATTTCCTATTCTGATAAAACTCCTTTTTATTCTATTCTAAGTGTCACTTAATATGTAAATGATGCCACCTGGCGACTTTTAGAGACTTTTATAGAAAAGCCTTAGCTACTTCCCCCTGAAAACAGTTTGCAGCTCTGCAGGACACCGAGTGTTTCTGTGGAGGCAAACCAACGAGCAATCTAGCTAGTTTGGACGTTTCTTACCAAAAAATATATATATATATATATATTACAATTAGCATGAACCGCTGAAGCACGCCTGCTCTTTACAACACCACGGTGTTTAAGTGTAGCATTTCGAGCTGTCAGGACAAAACAAAACTGCAGTAATATGTTATTAAATCATTGATATTTTGTGCTTACCTTCCTTAGCATCGACCAGAGCAGAGGCTAACTAACCTGTGCTAACTGCAGCGCTTTAATTCTATTTTATTTTATTTTTTTAAATAAACATAAAACAGAACCCTGTACCGTTTTAGAGGCGACTGGTACACGGTAGAAAATGAACCCTAAAGCTACATAAAGCTAAAAAAAACATACTTTAAAACTCAAAACTCAGCCTGCATCGTCCACGCGCCAAACTATGCGGCATGAGATCCTGGCTAAACCCCAAATAGCTCTCTGTGGATCATATAGTGCACTAGATAGGGAGTAGAGGCAATTATAGCATAGGCTTTGTAGGGCGCCTATATAGGGATAAGCAGCTGTTTTGAGAAACAACCCATAAAAAAAATCCACGGCGCTATCAACTCACCGGAAGCACTCTTTTCTATTTCAAAATAAAAGCTATAGTGTGGGTTTAGGATTTGTTTACCTGTTTTTGTTGTTGTTGTTGTTGTTTTTACTTTTAATCCAGGTTGTGTTTTATTTATTTTGCTTGAACCTTGGCCTGGGATTAATTCTGATTGTCAAAATGGGTTGCTCTTTCCTTTCGAGTGAGTCAAGCATCCTTACCTTTCATTTGAAGAACTTCTTGCACTGACTTTACACTGAACTGAAAAAGTGGCAGCTGGTCAAGTCTTTGCTCTTGTTCATGTACGCCTCACATCAACATTTGTGCACGGACAGATGTGGAGAGGTTTAAAAAGCAAACGTGGTAGTAAATAGTGTTTAAGTGCTAAAACGGTACTGATGTGATTTTCATCAAAAACGCGGATTCTGTCAGGACAGATTATTTCAGTTATATCATGAAGCCTTTTTCATCTAGCATACAGTGTTTATAACAGAGATGATGTGCTTTCGACTCATTACCTTCTCAAGCATTCTCCATGGTCTGCATGTGTTTTATAATGAAGTACTCTCCTTTAAAAACACGACCGTGGAGATGCCGGGGATTGAACCCGGGGCCTCATACATGCAAAGCATGCGCTCTACCACTGAGCTACATCCCCTCTGACAATTCAGCACATTTATATTATATATTATATATATATATTGTAATATGAGTTCGGATGATAAAGCAACACTTCCTGTGTAAAATCCTTTACATTTACATTTATGGCATTTAGCAGACGCCCTTATCCAGAGCGACTTACATTTATTTCATTTATACATCTGAGCAGTCGAGGGTTAAGGGCCTTGCTCAAGGGCCCAACAGTGGCGGTTTGGCGGTGCTGGGGTTTGAACTCACGACCTTCCGATCAGTAGCCCAATGCCAGTGCCTTTAAAATTCACAAAATTAGAATGCGAGACATCTCAGAAACACTGATTTTCCCTTTACCGGTCATTAATGGTATCCACTAGACATAACATGCCACAGAAGGCAACAAATTACCAGTAGAGACCCACAGGGATCATTACAGTTTCTATTAAAACCTTTACAAATGCTATGTGATTTATCCAAAAAACATAATTTTTGCTTAACACCAGCATGGGGATGTAGCTCAGTGGTAGAGCGCATGCTTTGCATGTATGAGGCCCCGGGTTCAATCCCCGGCATCTCCACGGTCGTGTTTTTAAAGGAGAGTACTTCATTATAAAACACATGCAGACCATGGAGAATGCTTGCGAAGGTAATGAGTCGAAAGCACATCATCTCTGTTATAAACACTGTATGCTAGATGAAAAAGGCTTCATGATATAATTGAAATAATCTGTCCTGACAGAATCCGCGTTTTTGATGAAAATCACATCAGTACCGTTTTAGCACTTAAACACTATTTACTACCACGTTTGCTTTTTAAACCTCTCCACATCTGTCCGTGCACAAATGTTGATGTGAGGCGTACATGAACAAGAGCAAAGACTTGACCAGCTGCCACTTTTTCAGTTCAGTGTAAAGTCAGTGCAAGAAGTTCTTCAAATGAAAGGTAAGGATGCTTGACTCACTCGAAAGGAAAGAAAAAAAAATCTGTAATGATTAGTCTTAAGAGCAACCCATTTTTTGGGGGGTAAATTTGAGAAATTGATTATATTACTCTTTTTGGGGAAAATATATAAACCCTACATAAACCCTCATAAAATTTGTCTTGTCTTTAATGAAAACTGTAATGATGTCTGTGGGTCTCTGTTGTGAGTCTCTGACCGGTAATGCTAAAACCAGTGTTTCTAAGACTTCTTGCACTTCATATGTGTTTGTGTACTTTAAAGGATTTTTCACAGGAAGTGTTGCTTTATCATCCGACCTCAAATGTCCGCTCTTACAGACACGGAGGGGATGTAGCTCAGTGGTAGAGCGCATGCTTTGCATGTATGAGGCCCCGGGTTCAATCCCCGGCATCTCCACGGGAAAACCTGCTCTTTTAACTCTGTAAAATGATTTCATTACTCTGCTTGAAAAAAAAAGCAACAACAACAACAACAAAAAAAACAATAGAAACATTTATAGAAATTTGTCATGTATTTAATGAACACTGTAAAGGTCCCTGTGGGTCTCTACTGGTAATTTGTTGCATGCTATTGGTGGCAAGACTATTAAGGACCAATAATGGTAATATAATGGTTTTAATAGTTAGTTGGTGGTTTGTAATGGTATTTGAGTGGAAACCATTAGAATTTCTGTGATGGTTTCTATTGTTTTTTTTTTTCAGCATGGCATCTAGTAAGTCATGACTAAATGAAAAGTATAGAATAACTAAATAACTGTAAAATTCGTATTCGCACAAAACTGGGTTTGTACCGATACATGGACACTGAACCCTGATGTCTCTATGCTACGCAGTGCTCTAAACAGTACCGTCTGTATAATAAATAGTAATAAAGCGCGATTGTGATTTCAGACCTTTTATATTGAAGAACAGCGGCGGACCGCCCCTTTTTGGTACGTGACTAGTGGCAAGAACGCCACGCCTCTCACTAACCTTCTGATACGAACTTGAAATGACGGTGAGTGTTTACGGGCTGTAGAAACATACTGCATGCAGCGATATTTTAAAGAGACAAATGTTACCTAATATGCCGTTGTTTTTAGGTGAAATACACAACCCATGTTTTCATTCAACAAGTCTTGAGATAAGAGCAGTAATAAGCGGTTCATGGCAGGCCACATACACGACAACAAGAAGCTGCAATCCGAAGGAGCTTAGTTCCTGTTGATGAGTTTTGCATTTGCGTTTTGTAGTTTCTGTGCCACCTGCTTGCCGTAGTTTGTTAAAATTTTCATATTGCATAGAAGCACAGTACACTCATATCATATCCACACTACTGTACTGAATCTAATGTCAGACTGCTACACGGTATGCGAGACATGCTGTTTAGTATTTTATTATGAGCTTATGGATTTACCTTGTTATGGCGATCAGCCATAACATTAAAACCACTGCCAGGTGACGTGAATAACATTGATTATCTCTTTACAATGGAAAAGTTGGGGGAGTTGATGTGTTGGAAGCAGGAAAAATGGGCAAGCGTAAGGATCTGAGCGACTTTGACAAGGACCGAATTGTGATGGCTAGCTGACTGGGTCGGCACATCTCCAAAATGGCATGTCTTGTGGGGTGTTCTCAGTATCCAGTGGTTAGTGCCTACCAAAAGTGGTCCAAGGTAGGACAACCGGTGAACCGGCGACAGGGTCAGGGACACCCAAGGCTCATTGATGCGCTTGGGGATTGAAGTCTAGCCCATCCGGTCTGATCCCACAGAAGAGCTACTGTAGCACAAATTCCTGAAAAGGTTAATGCTGGCTTTGATAGAAAGGCGTCAGAACACACAGTGCATCGCAGTTTGCTGCATATGGGACTTCGTAGCTGCAGACCGGTCAGAGTGCCCATGCTGACCCCCGTCCACCACCGAAAGCACTTACAATGGGCACGTGAGCATCAGAAGTGAACCATGGAGCAATGGCAGAAGGTGGCCTGGTCTGCATAATCACGTTTTCTTTTACATCATGTGGATGGCCAGGTGCGTGTGTGTTGCTTACCTGGGGAAGAGATGGTACCAGGATGCACTATGGGAAAAAGGCAAGCTGGCGGAGGAAGTGTGATGCTCTGGGCAATGTTGTGCTGGGAAACCTTGGGTCCTGGCATCCATGTGGATATAACTTTGACATGTACCACCTACCTAAACATTGCTGCAGACCAAGACAATGGCAAAGGTATTCCTTATGGCAGTGGCCTCTTTCGGCAGGATAATGCGCCCTGCCACACTGCAAAAATTGTTCAGGAATGGTTTGAGGGACATGACAAAGAGTTCAAGGTGTTGACTTGGCCTCCAGATTCCCCAGATCTCAATCCGATTGAGCATGGACAAACAGGTCAACTTACAGGACTTAAAGGATCTGCTGCTGACGTCTTGGTGCAAGATACCACAGCACACCTTCAGAGGACTTGTGAAGTCCATGCCTTAGCATGTTTTGGCAGCACAAGGGGGACCTACACAATACTAGGCAGGTGGTTTTATGTTATGGCTGGTCAGTGTATATCTCAACCACATGCTTTTTCTTCTTCTAATTCTTTTTTTTTTTTTTTTTTAAATATATATCTCAACCACAAGTGAAGTTCTAGCATTTTAAAATCGTGTTACTCCCAGATGGAAAAACGACATTGCCAACTTTGTAAGAATTTATAAGTTTACAATGGGAAATGAGTTATCCCTTTGATTATCAGCATCAGCCACATAAGTCTAATCAGCTGAGGTAAAAGTTTTCTCTTTATTATAACTGTCCAAAAACTTGACAGCCAGGCCCAGGTTAGAAAATAACCTAAATAAAACAGTTTCATTTTGTTTTAAATTAGATCTGTCAAAGTATATTCTTTAAAATCAGACTTTTCCTAATTTTTTGGCCAGTTTACAGATAGTGAGGACAGCTTTCCAGGGCCACCTGACATTTAGCATGATAGTATGCAGTTTTGTGATGCAGTGTATAACAAGACTGAAATGGTGAATACCATTATACTGTGCCCCATGAGTGTCAGATTATAACCATTTGTTTCTGTTGATTTTGTCTTTTCTGTAAAAGGTCAATTAGTGCCTTGGAAAAAGGAAAAGATGAGCAATCCACTTAGGGGAGAAGTTATCAGATTGTACAAGAATGTGAGGAAAATCTCTGCTTTTACAATTCCTTTACAGTTTTTCATCATGAATATGGAATGTCTATGTAACTTTGTATTCACTGCAATATCTGAATCTGCTGTTACAATACAGTATGAAGCGGAAATTACACAGTGTTAACAGATTTAAACTAATGTTATTGGTTTTTGGTTTTAAAGCTTCTCTACCTCGGAAGGGAATACCCAAAAGGCTCGGTTTACTTCAGGGAGCGTCTGAAATCAGCTTTTCTGAAGAACAGAGATGTCACAGACCCTGAGAAGATCCAAAAGCTTGTTGATCGAGGGGAATTTGTGATTAAGGAACTTGAGGCCCTTTATTTCCTCAGGAAATACAGAGCCATGAAGAAACGATATTACGAATCAGAACACTGATGCCATCACGTCTATACTATTGGTCAAATGCTATATAGTGGTCAAGTACTATTGGTCAAGTGCTATATATAATACTATATGCTATATAGTATATAGCATGTGTAAACATTACTAAGATGTTTTATTGTGCTGACAAGGAGCATTTGGAAATGAAAAAGCTATTTGAGGCTTTTCTATTTTAAGATGAATATTACAGTAGTGTTGATGCAGTGTGTGTATCCACTGTACAGATCAGAACGCCCAAACTGACACGGTTATAACTTGAGTGGTAAACCAAGCACCACATAACAATGATTCATGTCATTTAAAAAAAAATACTATCAGAACAAACAGTATCCTGATCTGAACAAAAACTGTTCTCAGTTGCCACTGATTTTGTAAATAACTCTTTATATGTGATGGTGGATAAGAGCAAATGCAACAATAAATGAATAGATTAGTCATATACTTCGTGTGGTTTATTTACTTGTAATATTGCGCCGTTCTCACATCTAAGATCAAATTGTAAACTACATTTACATTACAAATGACAGAGGTTGAACAGTGTCCTGTTAAGAAAATGGTCTTCAACTGAGATTTAAGAACAATAGATGAACAGTTACAAAGAAATAGCAAACTTGTGGGAAGAGTGATGTACAAAATCTACTAAAGGCTTAGTGATGTTGGGTTATAGTATAGTTAATATTCAGTAAAGGCGGAAGACTGACGATTTTATGTTGATGGGGTGAAAACTGATGTGTGAGCAGTGTTATGAGGTAGAATTAAGGGGTTAATTTGAGATTTAGGAGGTGGGGTAATCCTACGTCTTTCATCTGTGCTAACGATGCATAAGCAGTCCCATTATTTAGTTTTTTTTACAGTGGGATCCAAAAGCTTTTTTCTTTTAAAACTGGAAATAAACAGTAAATTGAATAAATAAAAATTTAAAACAGAGAAATGAAATGTTCAATATCTTGAATGCTCAATATTCAAGATTATGCATTTCTAGATCACTATTTAAATATAAGCAAATTTGCAATATTAAATATGTTAACTCCTTTGTACAAAATGTCAGATTCTTGAGTCTTATCCCTTCCTCTAAAGAATGTGATTTAAAACAAACAAGTAACTGTGTGGTCAGACCTTAAGTTTTCAGTATTCTTTGCCAATTTTGGCATCAAGATAAAATAACTTCATTGTAGACATGCTAAAAGTAAAACCTTTAAGTAACCAAAATGAACACATTTTGCTTTAATGATTGATTGTACTGGATGTACACCAGTTAACGACTGACAAGGGAAAATTGTGAAACTGTTTAACATTATTATTATTATTATTATTACTATTATTACTACTACTACTACTACTACATTATGTTATGCTGTGATTTACATTTCCATTACATTTTATTATCGGACCTTGGCTCTGCTTCCTGTTTGGACAAACAAGCTCAGCTCAGATCCCCCCCCAAATTATCATTGTGTTGGATTTGTGGAGTCCAGAAAAGTCCCAGAAGTTTGGACAAAAGTTTGACAGTCTGATTGGCCTTCTAGCAGAACTTCATGTAAGTTCTCATCCATAGGGAACTTTATATTTGATGAGAAAACGTGCATCAGGGACAGTAGCCGACCTGTGACTTGAGTGGTAGACACAAGCCTTACTTTTGCCCTTCTTTAGAAAAGATAAACTAAAAATGTCTTATGGAAGAGTTTTGTGTGCCTGAATTTTTATGATATCCAGCTCCACATCACAAAATGCAAGGTTGGTTCTGCCGGATTTCTCTTTCTCCGTAACCAGGTCAAGCCTGTCTGCATTTCCTGTGGCCTAAAAGAAAACCCAAACGAACCAAAATTGTCATACAGAAATAATGCAATAATAATAATGCAAAACAAAACAGCCTACACTTACCTTCTGCTTTAGTGTTTTGTAGATCTTGTAGCAAGTTAAATCCTCCTTCGCTAATGTTAGGCCTGGTTCCAGTTTTAATGTTCTACCACCTATAAAGCAAATATGAAAAAAGGTACAAACAAAAAAACAAACAAACAAAAAAATAGCACTATAATACACTGTTCTCACTGGTATTACATAGAATTTAATAAATCTTACCTGAGAACAAACTCACAATCTGCCCAATAACTATGCACACTAGAGTCCCCATAGGGCAGAAATACATGTAAGAAAGTGAGTACCAATAATCAGCCAGCAGAGGCCTGTAGAAGGAAGATATGAACTTAAGTGAAATTGTGGTTTAAATGTACAGGTTTTTCATATATTTGCAGGGAAGTACAGAGAAACATCAGGGTTGGCTGATAGAGCTTCACACTAGTCTTAAAGTGGTCAAATTCAAATTTTATTGGTCACACACACAACCATACACAGTACGATGTGCAGTGAAATGTTTTTTTATTTTTTATTTTTATTTTTTATGTCTGTCCATGACATAAAAATAGAATTTACATAAACCAGAATTTACTTGTATGCAAGTAGAAAAGGAAAAATATAAACATATAATATAAAGGATATAAAAGATAGATGGCAGCAACACGCTGGACTATATTTGTGCAGATACGTGCAGTTGTGCAGTCAGTCAAACTACTAATAATGCAATCCATAAGGTCAAAGAACCCCAACTTGCAACAATAATATTAATGCATATTACACCAAAACATTATGTCAAAAAAAAAAAAAAAAACTTCACACCTGTCCACAGCTTTGTCCAGCTCAGCTGAAGTGACATAGCTTGACAGTGTTGAGTAGCTAGTCCAATTCATTAAGTCATTTTCATCTGTGGTCCCGCTGCAGCCGTGTGTCTGTAGATGAAGAGGCCTGACGTTCTCCGGTAACGGGTGGTAGATCTGGGCTCCAACGCAAATCCAGAGTGACACGGCTAAACCGCTGACTAGTCCAGCCAAGCCTCCCTGCATTACACATGTAATAATATTATTATCCCACAGCACTGCTAACAACATGGTTCTGATGTAGTGTCAGCTACAAGACAAATCACAAGTGCAGTAAATATCAGCTCATGTATGTATGACGTGTTGTTCAATAATAAATTGTAATCTCTGGCAAATTGTTGTGCTATAAGAGGAATAAAACACTTCAGGTGGTAACAGTAACTCTGCTTCATGACAGGTCTCATCACACCACCTTGTCACTGATTATTTTCCTGTAACAGCATGTCCTGTCATGTTTTAGTCAGGTTTATTAGCATAGTTCCTTTCACAATTCTCTCTAATCATCTTAAACAAAGGAATAAAACAGCAAAAGTAAGAATAACAAAAGGTTGTAATTACAATAACGGGAAATAATAAATTATAAAATTCTGTCACATGCTTTATGCGAGTTTCTTATTGAGAACTTCGCTGGCTCCCACTAGCAGCAAGGATCAGCTACAAAATTTGTGTCCTTCCTCACAGAATGATCAAGCACTTACTAAACTGTGTGCCTTCTATACCACCTTTATTCAATTTAATCGAGGCTAGGTTATTTCTTTTATTGTACTACTGCAGTTTTTTTTGCTTGTGTTTCCTCTTGCACTTAGTAAAGCTAGGCTAAGACTCTGGTCTTTTAGATTATAAATCTTTACACATTCTTTTAGGATCGTATAGGATCGTATGCTCAACAACTAGTTGTAAATTAAAGGCAGTAATCATCACACTGACTTTGGAATTAGCAGAGGGAAACAGGATGCCTAGAGAAAAGAGGCCGAGTAGAGGTCCTCCAAGAGTACCAACGACACTGATAGTTGTCTGTAAAGGAAAGCAGAGATTATTCACAAAGCGTCTAACAGGCCAACTCACCATATACACAATAGTTCCTGTTTCTAATTGATAAGTTTACCTGTAAAAGTCCTCCCATCAAAGATGCAAGAGCAGCCAACCCAATGCATACTACTCCATAGAACACACCTGCACCAGTTATATATGACAGTAAATATAACTGTTAACAACAAAGCTAGTGTACAATAAGTTCTACACATTCTCATGTAAAACTACAGTATGTCCTTCTCACTCAGTCCTTTTGATACCCAGGAAAGTTTTTGCTCTGACAAGCTGAAGTACGGTCCTATCAGATCTGCAACTGTCACTGCAGTTAGAGCATTCACACTGGAGGAGACTGTGCTGTAATATGTAACACACACACACACACACACACACACACACACATCAATTTAATTAGGATTAGTATTTTAGCCACCCAGTGCTTGTTTAGACGAGTAAATTTATTTTAATATGTTGAATAGAATTTCTTGGTGTGGCATTTCTGCCAAAAGCACAGCATCATTATCTTTAGATAATGGACTCCCTGCTTTTACTGTTTCTTGGTGTAAATCTAAAAAAAAAAACAAAAACCTAGCTAATGTTACCCTCTCTAAAATCACATGCCACTGTAATCGGCTAATTTTGAATCATTGAGTCACTGTAGATGTTTATGTGTGCAGTTTGATGGTATCACATGGCTCATAATCTACATGCAAACAAAAAAGCCTGGATCTGAGTAGGAGATATTAAAATTATACACATAACTATAACTACAGGACACCAAAAGTTTCCATACATAGGGGACTATGTTTGCCAGCACCACGTAGGTTGTGCCTTCATCAGTGGATGTTGGTGGACGTTCACTTCTCAGTTGGTCCGCAACACTTCCAGCCTTTTTGAATTTGTTAATAAGTTTGGCAACAGTGTCGTGTGTGAGGTGCTTGCTATGCTTCCCGATCCAGCCACGAGAATGATTTCAATTTTTAAATCATTTGCATTTTTGATTTGTATTTTGTATTTTATTTTGCCCTTTTTTTTTGCCCTTTACGCACTGAGATTTCTTCGGATTCCCTGAATCTTTTCACAATATTATGCACTGTAGGTGGTGAAAGACCTAAATTCTTTGCAATCCTGCGTTGAGCAAGGTTCTTTTTGAACTGACAATTCTCTCAGAAAGTTTGGCACAACGTGGTGAGCCACAACCCATTCTTCCTTGCAAAGACTGAGCTTTTGGTGGATGCTCCTTTTATGGCCAATCCTGATACCCTCCCGAGTTACCAATTAACCTGATCCTCCAAAATGGTGTTACTTGAATATTCTATAAACTTTTCAGCCTTATTTTGCCTCTGTCCCAACTTTTTTCTGAGTGTGCTGAAGGCATCAAATTCTAAACGTGTTTATATTTAAAAAATACAATTAAGTCAGTCAGTGAAAACATTGAATATATTTTCTTTGTACTTTTGTCAGTTAATTAGAGTTTCAAGATACTTGACAAATCACAGATTTTTGTTTTTATTGCAAAAAAAAATCCAAACTTTTCTGGAAATTTGGGGTTGTAATTCTGGTCAGTTGTAGTAAACCTACTATTGTTTCCATCACTGTTGAACAGTCCTACTTTTGGATACAATTTTACTTCTCCTGTAAGTCACTTTGGAAAAACAAGCATCTGCCAAATTCTATAATGATCTGACCTCAGTGTGCCACTGTATGCTGCTGCCACAAACAGGCCAGGGATGCCAGGATAGTCACCCAAGATATCCACCACCAGGTATGGCATGAGCTTTCAACATCACATGATAGGATGTCTGAAAATAAGTAGGATATATGGTGCATATGCCATCTGTGATTCTAATCAGTGTTTTGTATTTACCTGGTCCTGAGCAGACACCATTTTTGATGTCCATGGATCACAGTTCTTGTAAAATGAATATAAACACAACCCACAAAATACTGAAGACAGAAGAATGGCCCAGAGTGACACCAAGTTTATGTACAGAGCCCTAGAAAGAAACATACTGTTATTTCATAGTGTATATTTCGTCTTTTGATGCCACTTAAAACTTGAGAGTGTATTTTCTTATGAAGTGCTCACATTTTGGCATGGAGAAGTGTCTTGCAGGACACATATCTCTGCACCTGAGCTTGATTAATACCATACATACTGGTCCAGATAAACGTACTGCCGATGATGATGGTCCAGAATGTGTGCCTCCTCAGAGGGCTGGGATCAAAGCTGAGACAGAGAGGTGGAGAAAATACAAAGACTAACATTCTGCAGTATTTCAGCACTGCATCTCTGTTATAGTTTAAACTTCCTGTTTTATCCCTTATACAACAAATATATATTGTGATGTACTGGAAAATACTATGTAAAATATTTGTCAATATACTTTATATCATGACTTAGCTGATTGTCCACAAATTAGATACACGGCACTCTAATATATTATACAAGGAATAAAAGATGAAGAGCATGCTGATAGTAATCAGTTACAGAGTGGTTTTATGCAGCCTGATGCAAAGCCCAAAGTGGTTTTGGTGTTGATTAATTTTCTATAACAGCAGCTCAGACAGTAGTTTGGCTGCAAGACAAAGCACAGGTTTTTATTAAAGTGCCTGCTCTAATACATTACCATTTCTACTGTAACTGTGTAACTGTTGGTGTTGATGATCATTTTCTGTGAGATGTTTATTTAGCATTCTTGGAAGTGTTTATAGCAGCTAAAACAGGAACTAACTTGTTTGACTTTCCACAAAATAACAGGTACAGTGTTTTATTCTTTAATAATTAAAGCATTGGCCTATTTTACGTCGTCTGATTCATTGCTTGTCTTGCACTGTAATTGTGTACTGTAGATGCATCCATTGCTTTGCAGTCCACTTTTAGTGAAAAAAAAGGTTCATTTTAACCTGAACCAAATAAAAAGGATTAACTCACTCCCATAGGTTTAGTCGGCCACCGTCAGCAGAGTCGTTGAAGATGACAGAAACCCCGCCCTGTAGAAGCACTGATTGGATGATGACAGCCAGGAACCCAGCCAACATGATGCTCATCTGGAACACGTCAGTCCACACCACAGCCTTGAATCCCCCCTGCCGGAGCATGGTGTTAGTTAAATAGTATTAATATAGTAATAATCTAAGGCTATGCTGGCTGTTTTTATGTGATTTAAACATACCAAGGTGCAGTAGAAGGTACACACCACTCCAGTTGATATCAAAGCTCCCCACAGACTTATACCTGTCACTAAGAGAAAGTGGAAATGTTCTCTCTGAGGTTTTTATGTGCACTTAGCCTGCTGTACATGTCACACTATGCCTTGATTCTTCTCTGTAATTGTAGTTGAAACAATTCTAAGATTAGGCTACACAGTACACAGAGAAAACAATGCTTCATTTATTTACCAGTCACAATGACCTCCATAATGTTTGGGACAAAGACACAATTTTTTTTTTTTACTTGCCTCTGTACTCCACAGTTTTAAATTTGTGTGTAAACAATTCATATGTGGTTAAAGTTCTCAGAGTATTTGCTTAAAAATACATTTAGTTTAACCATGTAGAAATTGCAGTACTTTTTATACACCATTTCAAGGCACAATAACATTTGGGTCCTAGCAGTGGTATGGACAGTAAATTAGTCATGTTTAGTACTTTGTTGCATATCCTTTACATACAATGACTGCTTAAAGTCTGTGACTCATAGACATCACCAGGTGTTGAGTATCTTCTCTGGTGATGTTCTGCCAGGCTTGTACTGCAGCCATCATCAGCTCCTGCTTGTTTCCGGGGCTAGTTTCTTTAAGTATTTTTGGTATGCTCAATGGGATTCAGATCAGGTGACTGCCTTAGTCAGTTGAGATTTTTCCATTTTTTTTTTTTTTAACCTTTGAAAATGAGGTCTTCCTTGGCCTGCTGGTCCTTTTATGGTTACTAAGCTCACCAGTTCTCTCTTTCTTATTAATAATGTTAATTAGATTAGTTAATTAATTCATAATGTTAAATAAAATAATGTAACAGTTGACTTTGGTGCTCCCAAAAACGGAGTACTTTTTTTTTAGTTAAAAATGTTTTTGAACTATACAATATATTCACTATGACTTGGTTTATTAGCAAACTAATGCAACAGAATAATCAGCTAATATTGGGCTATTCCTTAGGCCATAATAAATAATTACATGATTTATCGGTACCAAAACTGGGTTAATTTCACGTTTAGAGAGTATGTACCGTATGTGGGTCAACAGTTGTTGAGGCTTACCTTGGTTTAAAGCCAAAGCTGGTGCATAGATAACCACTCCAGTGTACACTAACTGAGGAATGAGAGAAAAAAGAACAGTAGTTACTCAATGTATATTCAGGTTCAGTGACATAAGCATGAAAAAAATAGTTGCATGTGAATAGAGATTTTTGCAGTAAAAGGGTTCACTGTCTGAATGATGAACAGCACTGTCCCAAACAGCCGAACCACTTTGTTGAATCGCAACTCCAGGTACTGCAGAAAAACAGCATCATAATGAATAATTTACCTATTCATGCTAACATGATATATATATTTTTTCTATCATTTTAATAAAAACAAAGGAAATAATGAAATTAAGCAAAATGGGGTGTTCAAAATTGTGACCTGCAGAATGAGGTTTTAAAAGAAAAAAAAAAGGTCTACTTTTTCATGCTTTTCTGGTTTTTAACTCTGTGATGACAAGGGGAAAAAAATCCATAATTTTAGAAGTTTAAAATCACTGAAGTGGTTCAGCCTTACCTCATAGGTGCTGGTTATTCCCAGCCTATAGAAGATGGGGAGGAAGATCTCTGAGC
Organism: Cranoglanis bouderius; assembly: GCA_023630585.1. Lineage (NCBI taxonomy): Eukaryota > Metazoa > Chordata > Actinopteri > Siluriformes > Cranoglanididae > Cranoglanis > Cranoglanis bouderius. Next base: position 21,304,900 of record CM042538.1, read on the forward strand.
TGATAGCCACCATCAGGACAAAGCCTAAGCAGCTTAAAACAAAGATTGCCCCATTACAGTACACCTCCACTGGAGTCGCCAGAACCGTGATGGCTGACATGAAGCTGGCCGTCAGTGACAGAGCAACAGGCACAGCCGTCATACTCTGGCCAGCCACCAGAAAATCCCTGGGGGTCTGTCCTCTGCGCTGGGCAAAGGCATAATAAACACCAATAGCTGCTGAGATGACCAGCATGAAAGCAAAAACCGCATAGTCCCAAGTACCGAAGGATGCAGCTGGATTCTGCTTGTTCTCCATTGTGCTCTGATGTAAAGTGAGGTAAAAGTGAGATTCAGTATAGAGTCAGTGTGTATAACACCAATAAAAACGAGTATTTATTACGCATAAATGATGAGTAAAAGTAGCAGAGGAGTCAGTGAAGACCTCTGAGCATGTCTTCGTATTAGTGAGAGTCAGATGTGGTCCCCTGGACAGATAGCATACCTCTCCACTTCTCCTTCACCTGAGTGCTCTTATTGTTTCTGAACCTGCCATCCGCCCTCCCTCTACTTTGGTCAGTGCTTGGCATTCCATGCATATCTCTTTTGTACAGCCTGTGACTTCTACTGAGTGTGTCGGTTTGATACTTAAAGTATGGTGGGTACATAAAAATAATCACATTTTGTTGCTTTTCAGCCTGAAATGAAGACGGACACAGTTTTTGTTTTAACCAGCTGTGCAACCAGCTGAGCTCAGTGCAACTTATCCAAGTTAACATCCAAGTGAAAGATATAACACCAACATGTCAGAAAATTTTTTTTTTTAAAAATTAAAAAAAGAGAATCACTGAGTTGGAAAAAGGATCACCCCCTTGCTTTAATTTGCCTTCATTTTTTAATTATAGCCTTTAGTCTGTTGGGATATGTCTCTACTAACTTTGTACATCTAGACGTTGCAATATTTGCCCACTCTTCTTTGCAGAACTGCTCAAGTTCAGTTAAATGTGATGGTGACCGTTTGTGGACTGCAGTCTTCAAGTCATTCCACAGATTTTCAATGGGGTTTAAGTCTGGGCTCTGACTAGGCCATGCAAGGACATTCAACTTTTTCTCCTTCAACCACTGTGTGGTCAGTTTTGCTGTGTGCTTTGGGTCATTGTCATGTTGGAAGGTAAACCTTCTTCCCATTGACAACTTTCTGGCAGAGGGCAGCAGATTTTCCTGAAGAATTTGACGGTATTTTGCCCCATCCATTTTCCTTCTATCCTGACAAGTGCTCCAGTCCCTGCTGCAGAGAAACACCCCCATAACAGGATATTACCACCTCCATGCTTTACTGTAGGAATGGTGTTATTTGGATGGTGAGCTGTATTGGATTTCCGCCAGACATATCGTTTAGTGTTGAGGCCAAATAATTCATCTGACCATAACACCTTTTTCCATGTGGCCTCAGAATCTTCAAGGTGCGTTTTGGCAAAGCTCAGTCATGGGTGGCTTTTTTCTTGCAACCCTCCCATACAAGCCACATTTGTGGAGAATTTGTGATATTGTTGTCACATGCACACAATGACCTCTGTTTGTCATTAATTCCTGCAACTGCTTCAGAGTTGCTATAGGCCTCTTGGTAGCCTCTCTGACCAGTTTCCTCCTGGCTCTTTCATCCAGTTTGGAGCGACGTCCTGATCCAGGGAGGGTCTGTGTTATACCAAATACCTTCCACTTCTTAATAATAGACTTCACTGTGCTTTTAGGCATTGATAAAGCCTTTGAAATTTTTTTTGTATCCATCTCCTGACTTGTGCCTGTCTACAACTTTATCCCGGAGATCTTTTGACAGTGCCTTGCCACCCATAGTTGATTGTTTGCTTCAGTTGCACTACAAAATGCTCCAGGAAAGCTCTTTTCATGCTGAGCTAATCAAAATGACCGCAGCTGATCACAGTTGAAAGTCAAATGGCTTTGCGTGTCATTGAGAAGGTGATTAGCTACACCTGATTAATTTTACGTCATTTTTAGGAGGGGGGTGATCCTTTTTCCAACTCAGTGATTGTTTTTTTTTTTTCTTCTTTTTTTTTTTTTTTTTGTTTCTTTTTTTTTTCTTTTTTCTGACATGTTGGTGTTATATCTTTCACTTGGATGTTATATTATTTTAAAGGGGGGTGATTCTTTTCTGTACCCACTGTATATAGACAGTACTGTGCAAAAGTTTTAGGCAGTTGTGAAAAAATGCTGTAAAGAAACAATGCTTATAATATCAAAGAGTACTTGAAGATAATGTGAGGCCATCTGTCCGAAAGTTGAAGCTGAAGCGAAAGTGGACCTTTCAGCAGGATAATGATCCTAAGCACAATAGCAAATCCACCAAGGAATGGCTCAAAAAGAAGAAATTGAGGCTTATGGAATGGCCCAGTCAAAGCCCGGATTTGAATCGCATTGAAATGTTGTGGGGGGGATTTGAAACGGGCAGTACATGCAAGAAAACCCTCAAACATCTTACAACTGAAAGAATATTACAATAAATTTTGTAATATTTACTTTGTTTTGTTTGTGTGTTATTGTGTGTTGTTATGGTTTCCATACTATTTATTTATATGGCATGGTTGTCACCGAGATGCCAGTGTACAACCCTGTCCCTTAATCCTCATCAGCAACAGTATGTATGTAAGAGAGGGAAAAAAGAATTAGAAAAGTCAGATAGGTGTTATTAATTCTGGTAAGTGTACTTATGTGGTCGTACTGCAGCTACAAATCCTGTAGTGGGTTTTTTTTTCTTCTTCATAGTCTGTCACGCTGTCTGTGTGTGGTGGTGTCTTATTAATGACCAGCTCCACTGTGACCCTATACTGAAGGTCATATGCCAGGCCTTGTTAGCACAGTTTTCACAGCGACATGTCAGCTGTAGAGAGGGGGCAGATGGTGGGTTAAGATGTTCTGTTACGGGGGGGAAGGGGGGGGACTCTGGAGGAGGATAAAAAACAGACCACAGGTTCTTCTAATGCAAGATCCAAAGCCTGTGTCAGGTGTCATGGTTAAGCTTTCATTAATTAGCTGAGTTGACATAGTCAGCCATGCTAAACAAGGAGGAGTGGGTGGAGTGGTGATCTCAAATTTTTTTTGGCTCATTTCAACCTTTTTTTAAAATTTTTTTTTTTAATGATTTTGATGAAGGCTGTGAAAGGCTTGGTATCTAGCATTGACCTTGACCTTGTCTATGTACCCGTAAAGTTAGTCTGGTTTTTGAGGAGTAGTAAACTTGCTTTTGGTAGCTGACCTTCACCTTGACTATATATGTATGTTTTCAGGAAGTAATAAATGCTTTCTTTGGAATCTGCTCTTGACCTTGAGTGTCCTTAAAGGTACAACCCCATTTTTGAAGAGTGAGAAATTCTGTTTTTGTGTGAAGCCTTTTCAAGGTACTATAGACTATAAATGCTCGGAAAAAGATTATTTATTAGGCAGTGATAAAGCCTTTGAAATCCATCTCCTGACTTGTGCCTGTCCACAACTTTATCCTGGAGATCTTTTGACATTGCCTTGCCACCCATAGTTGATTGTTTGCTTCAGTTGCACTTCAAAATGCTCCAGGAAATCTCTTTTCATGCTGAGCTAATCAAAATGACCACAGCTGATCACAGTTGAAAGTCAAATGGCTTTGTGTGCCATTGAGTAGGTGATTGGCTACACCTGATTGAGTTTACAAGCGCTGTGTCAGGGGGCTTTGATGGGAATTGGGAGGTTTTTTTGTTTTTTTTTTACCCTATTTTCTCCCCAAATTAGTTATGCCAATACCCATTTAACAAATACCAAATGGAGAAAGTGGGGCAAATATGTTCTTCCTCCAAGACCAACCTCTGCATTTTGAACTGCTGCTCATGCTGTATCACAGGGCTGTGGAACACACTCAGAGGAAAGCACTATAATGCCCTGTTCTGGGTGCAGTAACATTTTAGTTGAGCTCTTTATACTGCTACTCAGTAATCTGTGACATTTGCATGTACAGCCAAATTGATGTACACAATAAAGTTTAATTCTTTAAGTATCCTGTCTTCACTGTTTTTGCTAGAGAGTTTTTTACTCACTTTTTATTAAATCAATATTGTAGTGTAAAGAAAAATATATATATATTTTACATTTTATGATGTGTTTACTGTGTAAAAATACAGTACTGTGCAAAAGTTTTAAGCACCCTATTTTCTTTCAGTACAAACTTTGTTATAGATTTTTTTAATTTTATGACTTCTACATTATCAAGTCAGTACAAAAAACATTTTAGATTCCCAAACATTAGTTTTGTAGCAGAAAATTAAATGTTACAGAAAAATGTTTGCATGTCATTAAAGAAAGCAGCATATTACGTAAGAGATACTTTTCAGACAAAAAACACAATGAAGGCTGCTGGGTTTTGCTGTAAAAATAAGAAGCAAGTGCAAAAGTCAAAGTCTCCAGAAGAACTGTGGCTGGTTCTGCAAGATGCTCAATAAAACTTACCAGCTCATTTCCTTATAAAACTGCACAAATTGTACCAGAGGCTTTTTTAAAAAAAAATTTTAAAATTTTTTTATTTATTTATTTATTTATTTTTTAATGCAAAGAGTCCCCTGCTGAAAAAAACAACAGAAACCCTCATAGAATTTGTAATGGTTTTAATGGTTATAATGTGAATTGTATTGATCTTAATGGAGACTGTGATGGTCCCTGTGGGTCTCTACTGGTAATTTGTTGCCTTCTACTGGTGGCATGTTATATCTAGTGGATACCATTAAGGACCAGTAATGGTAATGGTAATGGTTGTAATGTTTAGCTGATGGTTTGTATTGGTATTTGTAGTGGAAACCGTTAGAATTTCTGTGATGGTTTCTATTGTTTTTTCAGCAGGGTCATCACACTAAATATTCATTTTGTTTCATTTATTATTGTTCACTGCACTTTATAGTATTTTTTTTTTAAATGTAGAAACACTTAATTACATTATTTTTTTGAAGGCATCTTTGCTCTACAGCATTCCTTTGCATGTTCTAAGACCTTTTCCACAGTACTGTATAGTCAAAATTTTGTAGCGAAAAAGAAAATAAAAGCGTTATTTAGGACTAACCGAGGACCTTTATTTTGAAACATATTTCGAACACCACTTCTTCCAAAATGGCGGCGACATAACGCGGCGTGTGTAGCACCAGTTCCCTCACTAAACATGAAAAGTATCGGTTTTTAAAAAATATTACGGTTTTTTTTGTCTCCTGAACTTCTGTTCGCACAATACAGACTAGAAAATGAAGTTAAAGGCGAAGCCTCTGTCTCACAAATCAGAAAACACTTACCGGGTGAGTAACTCAGAACAGAAGCTAGCGTTAAGCTGCATGAGTGCAGAACAACATGGGGAAAGCTTTAATGTGAACAAATACTATGTGTACAAATAAATAGTTGTTTAAGTTTAGGATCAGTAAATTTTTACTAACAATTTTTTTTCTTTTACAAAGTAGTTACGTGTTATTAGGTGGTTAACTTGTTATAAATTGTAATTACTAGTATACAGCTAGTATCACTAGCATACAGCTGCTGTGTTTATACCATGTTTTCATTATACTGTTGCAGTTTCTCACATTTGCTGAGAGACTCGCAAATGTGAACATCGATGTGATCCATCGGATTGATCGGACAGGGAGTTACGCTGAGGTGAGTTTAACTACAGTATTCAATACACAGTCGATGAAGTTAACGTTTAAGTAGAATCGAATTGATCTGAGCTTTAACTGTGTTGATCTGAACCTGTTACAGGCCAGTTTATATGCACTTTCATCATGTTTCTTCTTACTAGGAGGTAGACACCTACTTTTTTGAAGGTTTAATGAAATGGAGGGACCTGAACCTGACCGATCACTTCAGTAAGTGTCACTTTTTGGCCATGAGATGTAATTTAATTGTATCAAGATTAGGGATGGGCGATATAGACTTAAAATTATATCATGATATTCCCTGGTATTTTTTTTTTTTTTTTTTTTTTTTTTTTTTGGTGGTAGTGATATAAATGACGATATGAAAATGGCCTCAGGTCACATCACAGTCTTGAGAGCCACACAAACATTGATCCAGAAACGTAAAGCTTAATCCTAACCATTATCAAATACTAAACTCTACCAATGAAGTAGGCTAAAAAATTTATAATATGAATTATTTGTTTATTTTTTTAAAAAGTAAAATTCCAGTGAAAATGCAAACACAGGGAAAACAAATGGAAATGTTGTAAAAAACAAAAAAAAAACTTCTGTAAAAGTGCATATACTGTTTAAATAGTGCAAACTTAACAAGTCTTAGACTATGCTGCAAAACATAATGATTCAAATCAAATACAAGTGTGAAATGTAAACACAGATTCTGACTTGATTCTTAAACTACATACCAGGGTTGGAACTCCACCTTCTGCCATGTTTATTCTTGTTCTACGTGCTGCTCATAAACACATCAAAATCTTATCATACGATATGGCACAGCCCTAGTTCATAGTAGTTCTTTGTCTTGTTGCTTGTCTGTTCTGAATAATTGCATGCATTTGCCTTGCAGCGGCCTTTTCAAAGGAGGTTTCCCACAAGAGTCAGTCCTTCCACATGTTGGTGTTCCACCAAAATGCCATAGTGGAGAGTCTGAAGACTCATCTGTCAGTGAAGAACAGCCTCGCTTACCAACCACTCTTGGAGTAAGCTCCTCTTTCTCTATAAAATAGGTGTTTTACTGTACTACATACTGCTGCTTTGTTTTGCCACAGGTTCCCTGGTGCTCTCAGATAGGACGGTAATGAAAATATTAGGAGAAGGGGAGCATGATATGGGGGGGAAACCTTGCACCTCCGGGGTTGGAGATTTGAATCCCGCCTCTGCCCTGTGTGTGGAGTTTACATGTGCTTCGGGGGTTTCCTCCCCCAGTCCAAAGACATGATTTGCATTTCCATTGTCCATTGCCATAGTGTGTGAATGGGTGTGTGAGTGTGTGTGTCTGATTACGCCCTGTGAGGGGTTGGCACCTCATCCCAGGTGTCCCATGCCTCCTGCCCCAGTTTCCCTGGAATAGGCTCCAAGCTCCACTGCATCCCTGTGTAGGCTAAACGGATGGCTGGACCTTCTGACCAATCAGATTTGAGAATTCAGCTGCTCTGTGGTATAAAACCCATTAATGATGTATAATTATAGATTGGCCTGCCAATCTATTGGACTGTGTGAATGCCTGGTATGAGGTTGTTCTGGATATTATAGCACACACACACACATTGTCCTTATTTAGGCAGCACATTTAAATATGGCTACTTATGCAAAAAAGTTTATTAAAGGTTGTCGTGTTCCGGAAAAAAATGAGAAAATTATCTTTTTAAAATGAACAAGCTACTGAATCCTCTCGGCGGACATGACTGTATGCTTAACTTTTTATCTTTTAATAAACTTAATCATTTAATGATAATTTATTGAGGAATGGTTTTCATGAGTGTATCTCCATGATATATTTACTTTAATAACTACAGTTAAGGAGTTGTAATGTTAAGTTTAATGTGTGTGTTTTAACAAAATGTCATGTATATACGTCATGAAATTTCATGGAAAATCATGTAAAATATATCATGGGAACCAGTGGAATTGCAAAGGGAAATACTGACTATGTAAAGCAGTGTGAGGATATAAAACATTAATCCTGTTCCTCTCTTTTCATAGTCTCGTGGTCCAGTTTGCACGTGACCTCCAGACAGACTTTTACCCTCACTTTCCTGACTTCTTTGTCATCATTACCTCACTGCTTGACACCCAGGATACTGAGGTGCTGGAGTGGGCCTTTACCTGCCTCTCCTACCTCTACAAGTACTTATGGAGGCTGATGGTGAAGGATATGAACAAGATATACAGGTGAGTGGAAGAGCAAAGAAGCTGAGGAGGAAGGTGTGACAAGAGCACCGTAGAATGCTGGAATAGATATTTGCATTATGGGTTTAATTCAAGTTTGATAACACTATATGTTTTAATGTCTCTCCTCAGTCTGTATAGTAAACTTCTGGCACACAAGAAAGAGCACATCCGTAACTTTGCAGCTGAGAGTTTTTCCTTTTTAATGAGAAAGGTAAGAGACTTTAGAGGTAGGTAAGAGACTGTTACGTAGTGGTGGTTATAAAGAAGCAGGTCACTAATTCTGTGTTCCTCAGGTTCCAGATTTTGACACTCTGTTCACAATGATGTTTCTGGATCTGGAGCACTGCCATCAGAAGGCAGAGGGAGTTGGGCAGCTCATCTTTGAGATGTGCAGAGGAGTCTGCAATATGTTCCACTCTTGCACCAATACAGTGAGTCTAAGCAGATAAGTCTAGATTGACAGTGTTGTTGTTCCATGTTGTCTTTCTCTGATAACCACTGCTGTGTTTGAATTAGGGCTCGGCAATATGATATCCTTTACCATATTTAGATAGAAAAAATAAACCCTAGAAACCATGGGTTCAGCTATGGTAACACAAATAGATATATTTACAGTCATGTGAAAAAATAAGTACACCCCATGGAAATTATTGTGGTTTTTTTATGTTTTTGGACAAGCAAACATTTGATCCTCTTTGAAACAGTGCCTATTAATAAAGTTCATGCACTCTATTAAATGACACATAAAACTGACATTTTGTAGTAATTTTCACAATTTAAATGAACAGAAAAACAGATCAGTCACATGGGAAAAGTAAGAACACCCCTATATTTATCACACCTTCAAACCCATAAAATTAGAATCAGGTGTTCAGGATTGGGTGCCAGTGATTAGAACCTGCTTAGGGAGTGCAGGTGGAACCTGTCTTATTTATACCCCTCTCATATCTAGTGTCTGGTGTTCCCTTTGCTATTGAGGTGTGTGGTGTCATCATGCCAAGATCTAAAGAGTTCTGTAAGGCCTTCAGAAAAAAAAGGTTGTGGATACCTTTGAGTCTGGCAATGGATTTAAAAGATCTCCAAATTATTTGAAATACATCATTCCACTGTAAGGAAAATAATCTACAAGTGGCGCAGATTTCAGACGATTTCCAATTAGTCCAGGACTGGCCGTCCCAGCAAATTCAGCCCAAGAGCAGACCGTCTGATGCAAAAAGAAGTCTCCAAGAACCCCAAACTTTCATCACAGGATCTGCTAGTAAGTCTTGCAGCTGTTGGTGTCAAAGTGAATGCTTCTACAATCAGAAAGAGATTGCACAAATTTGACCTGCATGGGAGGTGTGCCAGGAAAAAGCCTTTGCAAGACTACAGTTTGCCAATGAGCATATAGGCAAAGACGAGGCCTTTTGGAATAATGTGCTCTGGACAGACGAATCAAAGTTAGTTGTTTGGCCACAGTAACAGCAGACATGTTTGGCGCTGACCAAAGACAACTTTTCAGGAGAAGCACCTCATACCAACTGTGAAGCACGGTGGTGGAAATGTTATGGTTTGGGGTTTCTTCGCTGCCTCAGGGACTGGACAGCTTGCATTCATTGATTCAACTATGAATTCTGCATCATATCAAAGAGTGCTTGAAGATAATGTGAGATCAGTCCAAAAGTTTAAGTTGAACCAAAAGTGGACCTTTCAACAGGATAATGATCCTAAGCACACTAGCAAATCCACCAAGGAATGGCCCAAAAAGAAGAAATGGAGGTTAGTCCAAAGTTGACCTAGTCAAAGTCCGGATTTGAATCCCATTGAAATGTTGTGGGGGGGGGTTTGAAACAGGCAGTACATGCAAGAAAACCCTCAAACATCTTGCGACTGAAAGAATATTGCATGGAAGAGTGTTCAAAAATTCCAGCAAGCCGATGTCATACACTGGTGGACAATTATGCAAAACGTCTACAAGAAGTTATTTCTGCTAAAGGGGGCAATACTAGCTTCTGAGGCCAAGGGTGTACTCCACAGAAAAATATTACGTCTATTGATATTTCTATTGAATAAATGATTGAAAAAGCTACTTTTAAGCTGTTTAAAAAATGATCTAGTGTTTGCTTGTCCAAATATGTCAAAAAGCCAACAATTTCCATGGGGTGTACTTATTTTTTCACATGACTATATATTTAACAATTAAAATGAGCAGACTGAAACAAAGTGCTGATGACCTCTGTGATAGTCAGAACAGTGCTGTTGGATGTAATGTATTACATCGGTATTATATTGCCCAGCCCTAATGTCTGTCTGCCATCATTTATTACAACATTGTGTTGTTTTTTCCCAGCATTGAAACTGAATTAACATTTAGAAAAGAGTATTTGTCATATAATAGTAATTTTTGTCTTAGGCTTTGCCAGTGGCACTGCGGAAGCTCGGTCCCTCTGGGGAAGGAGATGTTGCTCTGCCCTGGGATGCCATTAAAGAGGCCCTCGATCACATGGCAGAGTCTTCAGCCAATTATGTTGCAAAGGAAAACTTCTTGGTTCTTTGGGATTCGTTACAGGTAGAGAATATTTCCCAGCTCGAGGGCTGTTGCATAACCCTAATTCACATTAGCAAGCAACACATAATAGAAGAGGAGGGGAAATCAAACACAAAATATACTTTAATGTCCAAACTACAAAATATATTTCAGTGTCCAGTCAGCTGTTTATTGCTACGAATAACCATGGAGTCAGCGAGTTTTATAAAAATACTGTACTAAAGTACGGTATTGTATTATACCACAGAACTGTTGAATTCTCAAATCGGATCGAACAGAAGGTATTAATTAATTCTAATTATATTAATGCACTTGTTCTATACATGATCATTTCTGCAGTAACACCTGCTTCACTGGGGCTCTGTATGGAATAGTGAATGCTTTAATAATCTAGGCCTGATAATAAACATTTCAAAAACATCATGCTATCAAATAAAACGTATTTCGTTTTGATACGGTGAAGCTGTCTGTAAGAAGAACATTTATATTATGTTTATGGAAGGAGTCTCCAGTGCCAAGATCTTGTAACAGCTGGAGGTAAACTGTAGTATTTTGTCATGTACAAGTTTTCAGGACGGAGCACGACTTTTGCCTTTTGTGGACGTTCCACAGCTTTAAATATAACTATAGATAAAATGTACAAATAAAAATTGTAATTGTTGACAAATTGCTGTGGTATAAGAGGAATAAAACACTTCAGGACATGCTGTTCTGGGAAAATACAAAATGTTTGGGTGGTAACCCTTTGCTGCGTCAGACCACTCAATCGTTGATTATTTTCCAATAACAGCAAGGCTTGTCGTGTTTTGTTCCTTAGAGAAAACATAGGGAGGAGGTGAAGCCGTTATTTTTGTGAACCACACACTGTTGAATTGGAGCTAATCCCAAGAAGGAACTGAAGCTGTGGGAATAGTGAATTAATCTGAAGAATTTACAAGATCAGTCGTAGAAAACACAAGGTTACTTGTCACGTGCTAATGTTGATGCTAGGTTTTGGTTTATTAACCTTCATAGCCATTATCAGCATGGACTTCTCTAGTCTTGTCTCTTGGACATGCATTTATGAAGTTGCTTTATTTCTGCTTCTTTCTTTTCTTCTCTCAGGCTTGCGTGAAAGACTTGCTCCGGACGCTGGAGGCAGAGCATTCTAACCAGACCAGCGAGCACATTGAAAGGATCTTGTTTATTTACCACACACTGGTAGAGCACAGAAAAGGAGCCAAGATCACCAAGCCACAGTCTGTCTGTGAGGTACATATGTACGGATTTGTGTGTTCTGTTCTGGGTTATCCCATTTCCACTGTCAAACTTTAAGAAGTTGTTTTGCTCTTACAGTTGCTTCTCCAGCTGGTCCATACTCGAGGTCTGTCCTGCTCCTGCTGCAGTTTGCTTCTTCAAGTGATCTCATCCTTTCTGCTAGGAGAGAACCTGTCCCTACCAGCCAGCATGATCCAAGAACTAGTGAAAAAGGTGTGTGCGTGTGTGCGTGTGTGTGTGTGTACCTGCACGTGTACACATAAGCATACACATAACATAATCACTGCTGTGTGTATTTTTGGAAGTGTCCCAGTGACCTGATATTTTTCACTCGTTCTCTTAGGTCTTTACCAGTGGGATGGATCGAGATCTTATTTTGTCATTCGCCAAAGAGATGTTCAGTATGAAGCAATTTGAGCAGGTCAGTGTGTGAAAGAATAAAGTGTTGTGTTATGTTGCTTTTGCTCGTTCCTTGCATTGAGCGTCAGTCTGTTCAGTAGCAACACGTGAGGCTTGCAGTGCATATGTGATTCGGGCAGCTGGATTCATTCAAAAATGGCATCACTACAAAAACAAAAAAAGAGGTTTTGAGTATTTTTTGCCGATAAGGCACCCCATCCTGTCCAAAAATGTTTGGTACATTATGCGAGTATGTAAATATGTTATTTACTGACATTGAGAGCATTTTGTTCCTGAACTTTCTGCCCCTAGTAGCCAAAAAGATTAGATTTGAAACATTTTATACTGACTACATCATATTAACAGCACTTTCCCCAGCTCTACTCAAATTAAAGTTATAATCAAGTGGATATTATGTATACTTGTTTTTAAATGAAGGAGATTTAGATTAAGAAATAAACAGCTTCATGCAAGGAACACGTTAGTGAGTGTGACTGGCCATTTGATTCAATTGACTGGTCAGTAAGGCTTATCATTCATAATAAGCAAACAGTATACTTATCTCCATGGTCATCACATCATCATTAGTAAATAAATAAATACTTGCAGACCCCCTAGCTATACCTCAGAAATCTCCGGGCGGGCTGTAGATCCAAAGCCGGCCCAACTTGAAGACTGACAGTCTTTTGTGTTTGCTATTTGCTATATGTATATGAACGTTTGCTCAGCAGTGTAGTTAAATCAGGAACAGCCTGATTTGAGACATTTCAGATGACTGTGATCCTAGACTTAAAGTGCATGTTGTTTTTCTAGCTGTTTCTGCCCAGTATGCTGCAGTTCGTGGAGCAGCTCTTCTGCAGTGAGGACTCTGTGAGCAGAATGCTGGCTCTGGAGTTGCTGGTCAAGCTGATCCTGGTTAAAGCTCAGCCTCCTACTGATGGCTCAATGGCCTTTGAGAAGTACCCACTGATCTTCACTGGGCAGTCTGGAGGGTAAGGCCAGGGGCTTCTGAGTAGAACGGATTTTATTTTCCTAAATTGTTTCTCTAAACATTTGAGCGGAGTCAGACACCTCTACAATAACACATCCTACTGCACATGTAAGTCTATTTTAAAGCTTGAAGATTGTAGCGTGTTATGTTTTTACAGGTTATATGGGATGCACAAGGCACAGGCAGCATCTGTTCCCCAGCTCATCCTCTCCCTTATAGTTGTCCCAGAGAATCAGCTACTATCGGATCTCTCTCAGATCTGGGCGGCCCTGGTGCTTCTGCCTCACCTCAGGCAAGAACTTCACTCCCCGCCCAAACACCTGCATCAGTGTGTGTTTATGTTTCTGTATTTGTGCTAACGTGCATGTGGTTTTGCAGGCCCCTGGAGGCAGCAAGCGTAATTCCTCCTCTCACTGCCCTGTTGAACCGACTGTTACATGAGGTGCACAGTGAAAAACTTGGAAGAGGTCAGTGTAATGAAGAGTGCTTGCTTAGATATTCTATATAATTGCTTAGCTGTTTTTCTATCTGTGTTTTTGTTTTGATTACTTTCTAATAACAGCATGTCCCAAAGTGTTTTATTTCTATTGTATCACAGCCAATGAGTGCAATTTGCGATAAGCAGTTTTTAAGGTGCACTTGTTGGTAGTGTATTTGACAGAACTGGATGGGATTTTCTATCATAGGGCATTTATATCTATTAATTAAATGAAACAACGACAGTAAACAGTCCATGTGATAATGTTGCTGATTCTGTTGATTAATTGTCGCAGCCCTAATTAAGAGGATGTAGTGTTTTTCTCACGATCCTATTTTGTACTCTCAGGAGGGCTTTTTGTGGCACGGCAGGCTCTAACCACATTGCTGAGCTTTAAGGAAACCGCATTGGTGTTGTCTCTGCTCCCGAATGAGCTCGTCCGGTGCATCATAGAGTAAGTGCTCATAGTTTCTGTTTAAATGACTCTTAAAAAAAACCTCTAGCTATGTGGTGCTTGTGTGTTAATTAGTCGATTGTGTTTTTACACAGGAAGTTTCCCACTGATCTCTCTGCACTGCTGCTGGCTGATCTGTACTACACCAGACTGTCTCTCAACGGCTGCTCCGCCCAGCTATCTCACAACTCACTATTAGAGCTATATCAAATGTTGCATTCCAATTTTTCTTCTAACATCTCAAAGGTAGCATTGCTGTTTGTTGACGCCAAATCCTACAAATTTGTTTTGTGCTTTGATATTAATTGTAGATTAAGTTGAATGTTTTCAAAGGTCTGGATTTCCCACCTTCTTTTTTTTTTTTTTTTTAGATTCGCCTTCTGACGCTGAGAATTATGTCCCACTTTGAAGCAGAGCTTCCAGAAACAGCCGAGGTAGTCTTTGCTTTGTAATCATTGTGATAAGTTAATTCAGGAAAACAAGCAGTTGTTTTATGGTCATTATGTAAAATATATGTACAGCTTCACTTCATTCTGTGGGTACCATAGGCATTCATTTCTATGAATTTTGTGTAGTGTAAATCACTAAAATGTCAGTCACTCAGTAAATGCCACGAATGTAATGGTTTTTAATTGTTTATGGTTACATTTAATGCTGGTTTGTCCACAAAACAAGCTAGTTCCTTTTATCACGGATACTGACTCTGGTCTTGAAGTACACCCTGTCCTGCATATATTAATTTTCCCTGCTTCCAACACATCTAATTCAACTAATCTGCAGCCCTATCTGTTGAATCAGGTGTTTTTGAAAAATCAGATTAGACTATGTCTGTCATATAGAAATGGCATCATATTAGAATGAGTGCACTAATATAAGCCTGTGATTTGAATTACAGCTGGCACAGAGGAGTGCTGTTACAGACAACTATATCAATACCTTCTGACCCATCTGTTTCCAGAATTTAGCAGCACTGTGCTATAATAAACATTGATCAGACTGAATGCTGGTTGTTTTTTAGTGTAAATTTGAGATTTTTAAAAGCAGATGTACTTTTCAAATAAAAGCCCACCCATGTGTGACTAGCAAAATAAAAAAAAAAAGGAAAAAGAAAAGGTTTTATAGATGAATTCTTATGTTTGCAGGGGGAGGACAGCTCAAGCACACAGACAGTGTTTGCCAGCTGCCTGCAGGCCGAGCAGGTACCAGCCACAGTGCAGGATTACAGAGAGAAGCTGCTGCACTTGCGCAAACTGCGCCATGACCTGGTGCAGCCCTGCCTCCCCAAAGGGCCTTTCTACCTGGTACACGACACGTCTGCTTCTATTGAACTTGCACATAAAGCAGGAGCGTTTTAGGGATACCAGTACTGATGTCTGTGTTTTCACAGGTTCCACTACGGTACCTCATCGCAATGCTGTTTGTTAATTTCCAACCTTTGTGGGATGCTGTCATTGACCTTCTTGCGTAAGTATAGCACCAGAACATTAGCACAAAGCCTTTTCTAGCTGTACTGTTTTGTTTTTGCTATTGAATTAATTTATTTTTCTTTTTCTTTTAGGTCCCATGCCAGAGGCATGGACAACAAAGAGTTCTGGAAGGTTTACTATGAACATTTAGAGATGGTTGCTGGTCTTGCGGGTGGGTTCTTTTTAATCAAAGGCACAATTAAATAGTAAATGTGTAAAGGTTGAATTTTCTTGAGAGGCTGATTTTGATTACATTTTGAATTATTTTCCACGAAATGGATTATTTTCCTATAACAGCATGGCCCAAAGTGTGTTATTCCTCTTATACCACAGTGATTTGCCAGCGATCACAATTTTTTATTTATTCATGAATGACACATTGCACTTTTAAAGTAGCCTTTATTTGTCACATATACATTACAGCACAGTGAAATTCTTTTCTTCGCATATCCCAGCTTGTTAGGAAGTTGATAGGGAGTGATACGGAGCAGAGAGGGTTAAGGGCCTCGCTCAAGGGCCCAACAGTGGCAGCTTGCCGGTGCCTGGGCTTGAACCCCCGACCTTCTGATAACCCAGAGCCTTAACCATTGAGCCACCACTGCCCTATGGAAAATTTAATATTTAATGTTATGGAAGCAAGTTAGATCATATTTTCACTTACATTACATTTACATGTATTCATTTAGCAGAAGCTTTTATCCGAAGTGACTTACAAATGAGGAATATTCACTTATAGCAGCTAATAAGTTAAAAAGAAAATATGCAGCTTGTCATGTTACTAAGAAACCCGGAAGTGCAAAATTTTCTGCCCTGAAGACTCTCTAATGGTAGAAATCTTACAAAGTGCTGACACTGGAGACTCCTTCCGTAAATGAGTGCTCCCATAGAAGACTGGGGCATGGTACATATGAACTTCGTTTGTGTTTGATATACAGATTTGGCTAGTTTAGCTATTAATAAATGGCTGAGCATATGACAATGTAAATTGTGACTCAAATTTGGAAAATTGACTTGTGCTAATCTGTTACAGTTGTGAGTTAGATATTTGGGAAGGGCCATATTTATGTATATTCAAAGATCTTGGCATTTTTTAAATGAGGGTAAAGGTGTAGAGATGTTCCTAGACCATTTTAGTAGTTTTAAACATATACATATTACTACAGTATGAGGATTAGTTTTAAATTCTTTAGAATTTCGCGTTCAGAGTCCTTACAGGACTGCACGTGCACTGTAATATTATTTAAATATACATCTTTTTTGTACAAAAAAATGGGGTAGTAAATGACATAAAAATTGTCTTTTTTTGTCTCAGAGAAAGAGCTTCAGGAGGAAGATGATGAGGATGGTGATCAGGATGAAGGTGCAGGGTCGATGCGGGGTCCAGGGACAGATGTGATCAGCAGCGGGGATGTTGGTGTTCTGTTTCTGGAGCAGCTAGAACAGGCAGACAGCGTTAGTGATCGCACAGACTTCACTAACTTTCGTAGCCTGCTGTGGAGAGCCATGAGCCAGTTCCCTGACAGAGTGGAACCACGGAGCCGAGAGCTTAGCCCACTGCTGCTACGCTTCATCAGGTGTGTGTGCTTGTGTGAGTGTGTGTTTGTGTGTGCATTTGGTTATATGAGTGTGCTGGATTAAAAAAAAAAAAAAAAAAAGTTTAAATTTCTGAGTGCAGCCAACCATTCAGCATCTTCCTGATGATTGACACTTGTCTTGGTTTACTGATAGGAATGAGTTCTATTCAGCTGACATGCTAGCAGCTCCGGTTCAGAATCTGACGAAGAGGAGCCACTCTTCCACACAAGTCACACTTGAGACTGAAAACGAGGATGTGAGGATGAGAGAGGTGGATGAAGAAGAAGTAGAAGAAGCAGAGGAAGAGTACCAACAAGTTGAGAAAAAAATGCCAAGGAGAGCTGCAGCCAAGTAAGAAAAATCACTTATTCTGATACACACTGATGAATTCATTTAGCCTGTAACAACTACATGTATTTAATAAATAGGGAATGTAAGGTCAGTGTGTTCATTATACTATTATATACACTTACATCTCTTCATTTGGCAGTAACTATTATCCAAAGTGTCTTACAATTGAAGGTTAAAAGTCATGAGCAAGGGACAAAATGACAGCTTGATGGTGTGGGTTTGTGCTTCTGATTAGTAGCAAAGCCTTAATTGCTGAGCCAACACCACTGTAGCAGTAAATACTAACTCTCAGTTCAGAGTATTTTAGTTTCCCCAATTTCCTGAAGCTATGTTGTGTGCTTTTACTGGGGAAAATCTTGCATATTTGATATTTCATCCCTAAACACAAGATTTCTCCATTATCACAAAAAAATTTAGTTAAGTCTCTTCTAATCATTTTACCAATGGAACTACTTCCACTGTTGACCGGGTGTGAAGGATCCACTTGGAAGTACCACCGAGTTGTGTGTTTTCAAACAATCTGATTGGATTTATTGCAGAAGATTCCTGACGTCTCAGTAACTAAGATGTAGATAATGATTTTGTCATTTGTGTGGCTGCTATTTCAATAGAAATGAACTTTGCGCTTTTTCAGGCAACTCATTGCACATCTTAAGATCTTCTCCAAGTTCATTAATCCCAAAGCTTTATACATGGAGCCTGAATTACTGGAGCTGTACACAAAGGTAAGTTTTTTTCACATCAACAAATGTTATTTTATTGGATAAACAAGCAGACATATGACACCATCATTTCTCCTCTTTAGCTCCTGTGCCATAAGGACCAGCAAATTCAGAAGGCAGCTTTGGACTGTTTGATGACTTACAAAGACCCAAGCATTCTTCCTTACAAGTAGGTTCACTACTTCAACCTACTCATTTTGTCTTTCATCACGTTTTTAATTGCTGTTGATGCAGTAATGATGGTAATGTACGCTGTAATAGATACTGTAGTTGGTGTATGAAGAAAGCCCTTTATGTTCAGAATGGATGCTGATGATATCTGTGAATAAGTCTCATGTTTCTGTCCCCACTGAGAAAGGTGGAATGCACACATTGGTCCAAGAGTTTTACAATTGTAAAAGCCTTACTGTTAGTCACATTCGCTCCCTTATAGGATTCATTTCACATTCCCAAAAACTCTTGTCATCAGCTTTGAGGATTAATTAAGAGTACATTGCAGGCTTTTAGCAGTGCCAAAAGGGATGTGATTGCAGGAAGGCGTTTTGTCTGTTTGCTTCCTATGTTTAAAAATGTTGTCTTTAAGTTTATTGCATTGAACATTGCTTTTTTTTTTTTTTTTTCTTCAGAGAGAATCTGGAGAGACTGCTAGATGACAAACATTTCAAAGATGAGATTGTTCACTTCAACATCTCTGAGGAAGGAACAGTGGTGCTGGATATGCACCGCCCCCAACTTATCCCTATGCTCATGAGGTGCGTATGAGATGTCCACTTTTTAGTTAAATATTCTGTTCAATTTTGTGTTGTTAATAGGGTTTGTGGGTTGTTGTTGTTGTGTAGGATCCTGTATGGGCGGATGCGCACTAAAGTTGGTAATAAGTTCCAGGGCAAAGCTGCCACCGCATCACGTTCTTCCATTGTGCTGCGCTTCCTGGCAGGTTGCCAGCCAGAGGAGCTGGCTATGTTCATTGACCTGCTCCTGGAACCTGTGTGCCATCACAGCCAAGGTACACACATATATACAATCGTGCTTGAAAGTTTGTGAACCCTTTAGAATTTTCTATATTTCTGCATAAATATGACCTAAAACATTATCAGATTTTCACAAAAGTCCTAAAAGTAGATAAAGAGAACCCAATTAAACTTATGAGACAAAATATACTTGGTCATTTATTTATTGAGGACAATGATCCAATATTACATATCTGTGTGGCAAGAGTATGTGAACCTTTGCCATTCTTTGGTAGAATGACTTGTGTGCACTTGGTCATTGTCTTGCTGCATGACCCACTGTCTTTTGAGATTCAGTTCACGGATAGATGTCGTGACATTTTCCTTTAGAATTCGTTGGTATACTTCAGAATTGTTTGCTCAATGATGGCAAGCTGTCCAGGCCCAGATGCAACAAAACAGGCCCAAACCATGATACTACCACCACCATGTGTCACAGATGGGATAAGGTTCTTATGCTGGAATGCAGTGTTTTTCTTTCTCCAAACATAACCCTTCTCATTTAAACCAAAAATTCTATTTTGATCTTATCTATCCACAAAACATTTTTCCAGTAGCCTTCTGGCTTGTCCACATGATTGTTAGCAAACTGCAGAAGTGCAGCAGTGTTCTTTTTGGAGAGCAGCTGCTTTCTCCTTGCAACCCTGACATGCACACCATTATTGTTCAGTGTTCTGATGGTGGACCCATGAACATTAACATTAGCCAATGTGAGAGAGGCCTTTAGTTGCTTAGAAGTTACCCTGGGTTCCTATTCTTCCTATTCGTAGTCTATTACACTTACTCTTGGAGTGATGTTAGTCTACCACTCCTGGGGAGGGAAACAATGATGTTGAATTTCCTCCATCTGTCTGAATGTGGATTGGTGGAGTCCACACTCTTTAGATATGGTTTTGTGACCTTTTCAAGCCTGATGAGCATCAACAACTCTTTTTCTGAGGTCCTCAGAAATCTCCTTTTTTCATGCCATGATGCACTTCCACAGACATGTCTTGTGAAGATCAGACTTTGATAGATCCTTGTTCTTTAAATTGGGTCCAATTAGCCATTTTCCCTCCCCGGTGTCATGTGACTCGTTAGTGTTACAAGGTCTCAGGTGTGAATGGGGAGCAGGTGTGTTAAGTTTGCTATTATCGCTCTCACACTCCCTCATACTGGTCACTGGAAGTTCAACATGGCACCTCATGGCAAAGAACTCTCTGAGGATCTGAAAAAAAGAATTGTTGCTCTACATAAAGATGGCCTAGGCTATAAGAAGATTGCCAACACCCTGAAACTGAGCTGCAGCACGGTGGCCAAGACCATACAGCAGTTTAACAGGACAGGTTCCACTCAGAACAGGCCTCGCCATGGTCGACCAAAGAAGTTGAGTGCACGTGCTCAGCATCATATCCAGAGGTTGGCTTTGCAGAATAGACGCATGAATGCTGCCAGCATTGCCGCAGAGGTTGAAGGGGTTGGGGGTCAGCCTGTCAGTGCTCAGACCATACGCCGCACACTGCATCAAATTGGTCTGCATGGCTGTCGTCCCAGAAGGAAGCCTCTTCTAAAGATGATGCACAAGAAAGCCCGCAAACAGTTTGCTGAAGACAAGCAGACTAAGGACATGGATTACTGGAACCATGTCCTGTGGTCTGATGAGACCAAGATAAACTTATTTGGTTCAGATGGTGTCTTTCAGCGTGTGTGGCGGCAACCAGGTGAGGAGTACAAAGACAAGTGTGTCTTGCCTACGGTCAAGCATGGTGGTGGGAGTGTCATGGTCTGGGGCTGCATGAGTGCTGCCAGCACTGGGGAGCTACAGTTCATTGAGGGAACCATGAATGCCAACATGTACTGTGACATACTGAAGCAGAGTATGATCCCCCTCCCTTCAGTAACTGGGCCACAGGGCAGTATTCCAACATGATAACGACCCCAAACACACTTCCAAGACGACCACTGCCTTGCTAAAGAAGCTGAGGGTAAAGGTGATGAACTGGCCAAGCATGTCTCCAGACCTAAACCCTATTGAGCATCTGTGGGGAAGCGCAAGGTCTCTAACATCCACCAGCTCTGTGATGTCATCATGGAGGAGTGGAAGAGGACTCCAGTAGCAACCTGTGAAGCTCTGGTGAACTCCATGCCCAACAGGGTTAAGGCAGTGCTGGAAAATAATGGTGGCCACGCAAAATATTGACACTTTGGACCCAATTTGGACATTTTCAATTAGGGGTGTACTCACTTTTGTTGCCAGTGGTTTAGACATTAATGGCTGTGTGTTGAGTTATTTTGAGGGGACAGCAAATTTACACTGTTATACAAGCTGTACACTCACTACTTTACATTGTAGCAAAGTGTCATTTCTTCAGTGTTGTCCCATGAAAAGATATAATAAAATATTTACAAAAATGTGAGGGATGTACTCACTTTTGTGAGATACTGTATGTAATATTGGGATATTTTCCTTAATATATAAATGACCAAGTAAAATATTTTTGTTTAATTGAGTTCTATTGATCTACTTTTAGGACTTGTGAGAAAATCTGATGATGTTTTAGGTCATATTTATGCATATATATATATATATATATATATATATATATATATATATATATATATATATATATATATATATAATTCTAAAGGGTTCACAAACTTTCAAGCACCACTGTACACACACACACACACACATGTATATAATACAGATATTTAAATGTAAACAAAAAAGATCAGGGTACTCTAAATAGAGCTGTCATTCCTTAAATATTTTTGCTACTTAAACATATGGTATTCTAGAGCCTATAATTTTATACTGGCACAGACAATGAACATGTGTATTGTCAACAAATCAAGAGTTAATAAAGTTTAAGTTAATGTTTCAGATTCATTTTTATATATTTACCCATGATGATGTTTTCTTGATGCTCATATTTGTGAATTTTATGTAAAAATATGTCATTTAAGCCAAAAGGTTAAACTTGCATTGTTTGTCACCTAAAAAGCAGCATGTTGGATGTTTTAGCATAAATATGGATTTCTGCTTTCAAATAAGTAAATCTGAAAATATTAAAGGTGAATGTTATGATAGGCTTAATAGTAATTATACAACCAAATATCATGTTTTTTCTATATATTTATATTTTCTATATATTCAGTGAAAATTGACAACTGGTATATCATCACATTCCAAGAAAATCATAATACATACACTATTGCATATTTTACATGTGCAACTTAACAAGTCCATGTAATCCCATCTCTTGCATACAGGAACATGTCTGGCTGCAGTGGAGAGGGCCATGGCTGAGACAGACTCCTCCTCAGTCCTCCCTCTGGGTCGCCAGCACGGACTGCTCAACATTATAGATGTAGTGCTGCATAAACTGGGCCACCTCATACAAACCTACCTGCCCAAGCTACTGCAGATTCTGCTGTGTGTCACTGCCTCTGTGGCCTTGCTGCTGGAATGCAGAGAGCAGGTGAGCTGCAGCCACCTGTGTGGAGAACACTTTCAAAAGTCTTTGTTCATTGGTCTAACTATAGCTTGAAAACAAACAGCAAAATAATTCTTTATATATAATAGGGGTGGGTGATGGATGTGAAATAATATCATGTCACAATACATTGAAACATTTTTATGGTTCATAAGGTGATAAATATTCAGGTTCGCTAACAAAGTGCCAGCAATAAAGTGCATTTTTTGAGGCATGTTTCATGAAGCCTGAATGTTCAGCTATTAAACAAAAATTTTGTGTCATATCTGTGCTTTGTTTATTTGCTACGAAGTAAAAAAAAGCCAGGTGAGAATCCTCGAAATGTGTGGTGATTCCATAATTTTTGGCAGGGGTTGTAGAATGGGAGTGTAAGTTAGGATCAGTGCTCTGTGTGTGTATATGTGTGCAGCTGAAGCCTGGCTGTATCGGCCCTCTGAAGAACCTGAGGCGACTGGGTCTTCTTCGCATCCAAGACTTCTTTGACAACTTTGAGTCTTACACCTTCACAGCTGATGAACTTGATGCCGTGTTCCACGCTATTGTCTGGCCTCAGGTAAAAAGTGTGCCTTGTGTGTGCCAGTGTGTTGCGTCCATGTTGGTTGAAGCATATGTGAGTCTATGTGTGTTGTCTGTGTGATGCTCATATACTGTATATTCAATCTCCTCTGAAAGTATTGGAACGAAATGACAAATTCTATTGTTTTTGCTATACAATGAAGACATTTAGGATTGAGATCCAAAGATGAATATGAAATGATACGACAGAATGTCAACTTTCATTTCCCATGGCACCTTTTGTTCGAACCCACCCATTTTACAAGTGATCAAAAATATTGGAAAATGTCACTAACTAGTGTTTCTTGTTGCCCAGGTGTGTCCTGTTAGATTGATTAAACTATTAATCGCTCTGAATGTCTACACTTGGTTTGAGCCCTGGGTTTCACCTGTGAAGACTGCATTTGTTGTTAAAATGAATAAACCAACATGAAGACCAGAGAGCTGTCTATGGGAGAAAAGCAAGCCATTTTGAAGCTGAAAAAAAGAGGGAAATTGCAAAAACATTGGGCATAGCCAATACAACAATTTGGAATGTCCTGAAAAGGAAAGAAACCACTGGTGTACCAATAACCAGATATGGAACAGGTCGGCTAAGGAAAACAGCAGCAGTCGTTGACAGAAACATTGTGAGAGCTGTGAAGAAAAACCCAAAAACAACAGTCAGTAACATCACCAACAACCTCCATGGGGCAGGGGTGAAGGTATCACAATCCACTGTTTGAAGAAGACTTTGAGAGCAGAAATATAGAGGCCATACCACAAGATGCAAACCACTCATCAGCAGTAAGAATCGGAAAACCATATTGGAATCCGCGAAGAAATACAGAGATGAGCCACAAAAGTTCTGGAACCAAGATTAACCTGTACCAAAGTGATTGAAAGGCCAAAGTAAGGATCTGCTCATGATCCAAAACGTACAAGCTGATTGTTCAAGTATGGTGGAGGTAGTGTCATGGCTTGGGCTTGCATTGCTGCTTCTGGAACAGGCTCACTAATCTTTATTGATGATGTATGAATTCAGAAGTCTGCAGAAACTTTCTGTCTGACAATTTACAGAGAAATGCATCCAATCTAATTGGGAGGAACATCAAATATTAAGTGTTATTTATTTTAATATACTATAAGAATGTTGTCTGTTCCTTTACTTTTGCTCACCAAAAAAATGGATGATCTGTTAGATGTAAATATCAGGAATTGAAAGCTGAAATCCGGATCTATCGTCTCATATTCATCTTTTGATCTCAAACCCAATGTCTTCAGTGTATTGCAAAAAGAAAATTATTGGCCTTGCTGTTCCAATACTTTCAGAGGGGACTGTATAATTAATGTGATGTTTTCTCTGCTGTCCTTCAGGTGTGTCGTTTGCCCTCAGAGAGCACATATGCTCCCACGCCGCTCCTTAAACTGATCCATGTCTGGAGCATGAATGCTAGGTAAAAAAACCAAAAAAACAACACCACTTTCTCTCACAGGATTATTGGTTTATGTTGCTAGGTAGTTGAGCTGGTTATGAGAGGAATGAATCTGTAGCTTACTGATCAATTAGATCTGTAAGATTTTTTCCTCTAAAGTTTACATCATTTAGTATAAGGCTTTTCCCTGTAGTTACCTGTTACTATCCTCAAAATCTTTTGTCATATATATATATATATATATATATTTTAGATGTTTGGAAATTCCAGTTTTCCCGGAATTTTCCATTTGTTTTAATAATAGCTGACTTGTTTAATAGCTGTGTTGTCTTCCCTTAAATGTCTGTGACAGCCACTAAAGCAGAGTGGAACTAAACTTATGGCTGAAACCAATGTTATGAACATAAACCGTAAGCAATGTTAAGATCTTAAGATCTAGATTTTTTTAGGCACCTTGTGTAGAGATTAAACCTTTAGAAACCTTTGTGGGTCCGAGTACTAATAATCAAAGGAACACAGTGTCTATGGTATGGATTCAGGGTTGTTTGTATTCCAGTGCAGCGCTTGAGCACTATGTTTCTGGGGTAACCACATAAGCTTGGTGGTACAGACACAACAGGCTGTTGCTAAATGTGTGCTTTTGAATAAATCAAACTGTCTGTAAAACTTGCTGAACCTCTGTGGTTTTCAAGTTGCCCATACCATTTTAAACAAAAATGACTCTCAGAGACCAGTTCATATTTTTGACACCTTGTTTTAACATTGTTTCTGCCTTCTTTAATGCAAGTGTTGAGATGTATTAAGTTTCTCGGGACTCGTTACTGAAATAAAAATCATTATTAATATGTGCAACAACTGTGTACATTGCTTGTCTCGCAGGTATTTCCCTCTGCTGGCTAAGCAGAGACCGGACCACCCAGAGTGTGACGTCTTGCTCAATGTCTTCGCCTTGCTATCTTCCAAAAACGTCTCTGCTAAAACAGTGTCCATGGTAATGGACATCTGTGAGAATTTGCTGAACATGGAAGACTTCACACCCTCTGAGACAGAGACAGAGATGGAGCTGAGCATCAATGAGTGTGTTATTCCTGAGCCAGCCCCTGGTTCAGACGTCACCACAGGTAGAGAGCAATACAAGATGCCTAGAGTGTTCTCATTTTCCACCCTCAAGTGCTTTTTCGAAGTAGCTTTTGTGTATACTGTAACAATTCTTTTTTTTTTTTTTTCTTCTGTCTCTTACACAGAGTCTTTGACTGTAGGTTCGAGGCTGCTCTTACCTCACATCCCTGCTGTGCTTCAGTACCTCGGCGGAGTCGTGTGCAACTCCGATCGCATCAAAAAGAAGAAATTCCGAGCTCAAGTTAGCAAGGAGCTTAACATCCTCTCCAAGTATGCCTAGCTTTGCTGCTTATAACTTGTGATTTATATTTTCTGATTATATACAGGCATAAGTCATTTTATATATATATATATATATATATATATATATATATATATATATATATATATATATATATATATATATATATATATAAAATTTTTATTTATTGTTCTGTTCCAGGATCAGTAGATTTGTCACTGACAAGGAACAGAGCTCAACACTTATCCGTCTGCTGCTACCGTACCTCCATAAGCCAAAGATTGCTGAGGTATTATCCTTATCTATCACAGCAGTGTATACTTGTTTTTTTTTAGTATTTTTTAGTGGATTTCTTAAATATATTTCTGTATGTTTGTTTTCCTCTCATACAGGAGACAGAGCTGGATATTCTGAGCACAGTGCAGAACCTGCTGAGACAATGCTCAGAGCCCAGTGTCTTCCTGAAGCCTCTTAGTAAGCTCTTCTCCATCATACGCAGCAAGCCATCCCGCAAAGTCCTGTGTGAGGTCTTCAAGGTCAGATACTAATGATCCATCTAGCATGAGTCTATTCAGAGCCTAACTCAGAACCAACACTCAATGACTGCATTTGCGTCTGTCTTTTTCTCCTCTGCAGACTCTGTCTGACCTGGACAACGAACTGAAGTACATAGTCGATGTTGCTGTGCAGGTAAGAGATCAGTACAAATCAGAGAGCAATGTTTGGATTAATTTCTATTTAGCTGCTTAAACTATGACCTCCTCTCCCATGTTTATTCTTGTCTCATCCCACACCAACTTCTCTTCTCTTCTCTTCTCTTCTCTTCTCTTCTCTTCTCTTCTCTTCTCTTCTCTTCTTCCTCCCTCCTCTTTCCAGCTTAATGCCTTTGATAGTCGCCATCTAGATGAGATCCACTTTGATGTGCGCCTGATGGCATTCCAGAAGTCAATTAAACACATTAAAGAGATGAACACACTGGACATGAGATACCTCATGGTCATCATGCACAACAGCTTCCACTCTTTTGAAGTGAGTAAGAAATCCCATGCAGTAAATCTACCGTACAATATTTCCAGTATTTGCATATTTTTTTTTAATGAGCTAAAAGCTTTTTTCCCTATTGGATCTCTTATGCAGGTGAGATCAGGTAATATTTGTGATGCTTCAGTTGTTCATTGTTTTAATGTTGTGTGTATGTATGTGTTCTTGTGTGCGTGTTTTAGATCGGCGACATGTCTCTGGCGGACACTGCCAATCTCTGTCTTTCAGCCATACTTGCTCAGCTGGCTGCAGTGGGCTGTCCTGAGCAGGAATATAAAGAGATTGTGCAGTACACTGTGTTGGATGCTGTGAGGAGAGGATTAAAGAGCAAAACAGAGGTACACTTATGTGAATGCCTAAGGCTGAGCCAAAAGCATGCATAAGAACACATTGCTGAGCCTGTTCTGTTCTCCTCTATACAGACTGTGAGGAACGATTACACTTCAGTCCTGGCCTGTCTGGTGAAAACCTTCCCCAATCGCTCAGAGTTCAGAGACCTGGTGCAGCTCACCAACTACACAGATCCCGAGTCAGACTTCTTTGAGCACATGAAGCACATTCAGGTAGAGACACAGTTATTTTTCTTCTGATTGGTTTAGAAATAAAAATAATGCAGTTGAAAGATGAATCTGAACAAATATGAAATGCTGCAGCTGTAATCTGAAGTTTCATGCAGACACTAAAAAGGATGTTGCCACAAATGTTATTATTTTAGCACCACATGACAACTTGTTCTCTTACTTCATCTCTTTTGACTACAAAAATGTGTCTTTGGGATGTGTTCGTGGACTTCAGGTACACCGTAGGGGGCGAGCTCTCAGGAAGTTTGCCAAGCAGCTGACAGAAGGCACAGTGGTGATGACTTCACGCTCCATGCAGAACTTTATCATGCCCTATGCCATGATTGCACTGTTTGATGAGAAACTCCTCAAGGTAGTTATAGTTACAGTAGTCACAGTGTATGTGTATAAATAATTAATATTATTTATACCATGACCATGGAAAATACTTTCTGATTGGATGACAAGTGTCCCTTATTTTCTAGGGTTATGTATGGACATTTATAACAATAAAATGAAGCTGCAGTTCCAAATTATTTCTATGTTCCCAATGTTAAGAAAATGGCATTAGGATATTGAGAAAAAAAATCACGTGTTTATGCAGAAAGGAATTAGTCAGAGGCTAAGTGTTTTGATTAAAAGCGACAAGCACAAAATGACGATGCCCTTAATGGTCATATAACAGTAACATATGTGAGACTAGAAAGATAGCAATGTGAAATATATTAACTATAATTAATATAATGTCTACTATTGGTGTTAATAGCAATACACTGTTTTTCAATATGCAGCATGAAGCTATGACCTCCGCAGCAGTCGAAGTTATTGGAGCAGTGTGTAAGCGTCTGACCTGGTCTAAATACCTCTACTACCTCAAGCATTTTATCCACGTGCTCCAGACAGGAATAATTGAGCAGAAACTGGCTGTAAGGTGAGGAAGAGTTCTGTAACTGTGAGTATCATAAGTTTTATGTAAACACGAGTAACCTTGGTGCATTGCTCCCTTGTACAGTTTGCTGCTGATTATTCTGGAAGCCTTTCACTTCGACCATGAGAGCCTGAGCAAAGAAATCGATGCAGCCAAGAACAAAAAGGCAGATGGTGAGTCTAGGGAATAATCTTGCTACCATGTTAGCATCTCTACTAGCTCTAGGTTCAGCCTCAATTATGATGCAATTTGTTTTTGTTTTTATTTCAGTGCCAAACGTTCTGGAGGGAGAAGCAGAAGAGGAACAAGCAGAAGCCATGGATTCGGATGAAAGTGACATGGAGGATGCCATGGAGACCAATGATGCTGATGCTGTTGCCACAGAGACTGTTGGAATGGACACAGGAGAAGGTGGCGATGCCAAGCCCAAAGAAGGCACAGAGGCTGAGCCAAGGAGAGTGCCCCCTGTTGTTAGCAGTGGCCTTCCACAGAGTAAAGAGGAACTGGAGGCTCTTATCTCTTCCATTCATCACACTGTCACTCAGAGCATCTTGCCCAGACTACATAAATGCCTAACAGCCAAGGTTAGTGTTCATTTTTTCATTTTAGTTTTAGCATGTAGTTTTAGGTGGCTTGATTGTCTGTAACTAATGCTAGCAGTGTGAAAAAATGCTAATAAAATATGATTGTGTGTGTAGGTGAAGAGAGATGATGAGCATAAGACGGTGAAATCAAAGGAAGTGAAGGATGAGGAGGTGGTAAGAGTGCCCATTGCCTTTGCTATGGTCCGGCTCATGCAGACTCTTTCACAGGAAGTTATGGAAGCCAATTTACCTGGGTGCGTATATTAGTGTGTGTTTATTAGAATCGGATGATAGAAACTTTAATTATTTAAAGTTCCCTTAACTGATATTACTTAAAACATTAGCATTAACATGAACAAACAATGTACTTCAGCATCAATACAATTACCACTACACTATCTCTCTCTCTCTCTCTCTCTCTCTCTCTCCCTATATATATATATATATATATATATATATATATATATATATATATATATATATATATATATATATATATATATATATATATATATATATATATATATATATATATATATATACACACATACATACATACATACATACAGTACTGTGCAAAAGTTTGAGGCACCCTATTATTTTTTTTTTTTAGTACAAACTGTTATAGATTTTTATTTTATAGATAGATAGATTTTTTGACTTCTACATTATGAAGTCAATACAAAAAACATTTTAGATTCCCAAACATTAGTTTTCTAGCACAAAATTAAATGTTACAGAAAAATGTTTGTATGTCATTAAAGAAAGCAGCGTATTACGTAAGGGACACTTTTCAACAACAAAAAAAACACAATGAAGGCTGCTGGGTTTTGCTGCAAAAATAAGAAGCGAGTGCGAAAGTCAAAGTCTCCAGAAGAACTGTGTCTGGTTCTGCAAGATGCTCAATAAAACTTACCAGCTCATTTCCTTATAAAACTGCACACATTGTACCAGACTACTATTTTTACTTTTATTTTTTTGTCACACCAAATATTGACTGTTTCATTTACTACTGTTTACGGCTCTTTACGGTATTTTTTTTGTTAAATGTAGAAACATTTAGTTTCATTATTTTGAAGGCATCTTTGCTCTACAGCATTTCCTTGCATGTGCCTAAAACTTTTGCACAGTACTGTATATACACCAATGCCTTAATGAACGTGTTTGTTGACTGAATAGAACATTCCAATATTTACACCTTGAGATACACGTTTAGTTTAGTTAACATTTAAATAAATGTTAATTAATACTAACACAATGTGTTAACTTACTTTAACATTACTTATGGTTTGTTAATGCTGAAGTTTGTCATTTGTTAGTGGTACGTAATGCATTAAATAATAAAGGCAAACTTAATGTAAAGTGCTACCTCAGATAAACTTAGTTGCCACATTTGTTCTGCAGACAATGTTAAATGGTTTCATATATACATTCCCTATTTTATCTAGCTGAAGACAGTATTAAGTAGCATGCTGTTTATATATATATATACAGGATACTCCTCAAAGTGTGTGTCCACCTAAAGAGCCGTTTCCAGGAGATCCGTGACGTAGCTCGAAGCACACTGATCAAGATTATTGAGGCCTTGGGGCATCATTACCTGCAGTATCTTCTCAGAGAGATGCAGGGTGTTCTTGTGAAGGGCTACCAGGTAAAAATTACATAACTGTCCTCTCAGTTAACTAATCCTAAACTAGGTAGCACTGAAATATTCATTTGTTTACACTTTTTTTCAGATCCATGTATTGACCTACACTGTTTACCATCTGCTCTCAATCCTGAGACCGTCCTTAAAAGCTGGAGAACTCGACCCTTGCTTGGACATTCTGATAGAGGTGAGTGATCCTGTCTGAATCGGTCATGTTTATAAGTGGGTAGTGTGCGATGGCTGATGTTGAGAATCTTTCTCAGATTTTCAACAATGAGCTGTTTGGCTCTCTTGCGGTGGAGAAGGGGATCAAGGGTATCGTTTCGAAAGTGATGGAGGCCCGTCACAGCAAGAGCTCGGACTCATATGAGTTTTTGGGTCGGTTCTGCAGCCAGGACAGGGTCACGCAACTCATCCTTCCGCTCAAAGAGGTAAGTGGCCGATCAGTTGTTGTTGTTTTTTTTTGTTGACAAAATTGAAAACCTTTGTCGGCAAGCATTTTCAGTGACAGTACTGTTGCATGTCTGCTAGATTTTGGAGAAGACAGCCAGCCTGAAGGTGTCCCGGCGAGTGCACAGTGTTTTGAGGAGAGTCGTAGCTGGACTCCTGCTGAATCAGAGCATGACCCCTCAATCAATTCTGCTGCTGAGCCACGGTCTGGTCAGCCAGAGTCTGCCACTCATCACAAGCAAGAGCAAGTATGTCACACACACACACACACACACACACACACTGGAAAGTAATGTTCTGTAGTTCATTTAAAGAAACGTGGTGTGTCTCTGTGATTCAGACAGAAGACTGCTGCTCCTCCAGATCCCCGACTGCCACCTCGCAGTTGCTTGCTCCTGCCCCCCACCCCGAAGAGAGGCGGAGAGAAGGTGGCCCTCAGCCGCAAGACCAACATACACATCCTAGTGGACACTGGACTGAGTGTAAGAACACAAACATTACCAGATAGATCACTGATTTTCATAAAGGATGCCGAATGTCCTCGTTCTCACCTTCTAATTTGATGACTTGATATTCTGTTGAATTATTACGTTCTAAATACTTATATTGTGGCTTGACTTTTGTTTTTGTATCCATATACATAGCTGCTTCACGGTAGTTTGAAAAATTCCAAGGTCAACTCCTCTGTGGCATCTGTACGGGAGATGTTGGACCCATTTGTCTCTCTTCTGCTGGACTGTCTCAACTCCATGCATGTCAAGGTCTGTCCCATGTGTCTCACTGGGAGTGGCTCTACCTCTGGATGATCACCAAACTGTGTTTGAATATAAAGTTTGAGCACGTTTTATATGTAACCCAACCCTGTTGGTGTGTGTAGGTGATCACCGAGTCTCTTCAGGCCTTCATCTGGATCCTGAAATTTCCACTTCCTGCTGTGGAGCAAAATGCTGACCAACTCACCAAGCAGCTGTTCGTTCTGCTGAAGGACTATGCTAAAGCAGGTGCTGGTCATGGAGAAAACTTCCACCTCGTCCAGAACTGCTTCAAGGTGCAAAGACCTGCCGACACACACACACACATTTTTCTGATTAAATAAAATCTGCTTTGATTCTCCTGCTTCATTTCCATCTCACTCAGTCTTGCTGTTTGTTTTGTCTTTTAGGTCATAACTGTCATAGTGAAGAGTGTGGCAAAAAACTGCATCTCTGATACACAGCTGCAAGTGCTGCTGGGATACGCTGAAGAGGACATCTATGATAATTCTCGTCAAGCCACTGCATTTGGCCTGCTCAAGGTATATTTTGGCACCAATATAAAATTGCATATTTATTAACTGATCTCGTATACTTATTGCAATCATCGCAACCATACTTGAAGGGACACTCTGGGAAAAGGCAATCGTTTATCCATCAGTACGCCGGAACATATATAGACCTATCTGCATGGCTTTTAAAGAAAACGCTACAGTAATATTAGCTAGCTACGTTTTGTCAGTTTCTGGCCTAGGTTTTATTTGGAGTGTATATGAAATTGCTTTCAAATATTTCTCATAGACCTCTGATCTATAGTATAAAATTTTTCCCCTACATCCTGTTGCATCCTTTTCTATAGCTGTTAATTATTATTTTGCAAAATTGTACATCTTTGTCTAGCAACCAGTGAAAGAACATCAAAATTTAGTATTTTGATTTTTTTTTTTGAAGTACCTAAATTCATTCAGTTCAATTAAATTTTATTTATATAGTGCTTTTAGCAATAGACATTGTCACAAAGCAGCTTTACAGAAATCTGGATGTAGATACAGCTCTGTAATGAGCAAACCATTCATGAGAGTGGCAAGGAAAAACTCCTTGAGACAACATGAAGAAGGAAAACAACCTTGAGAGGAACCAGACTCAAACGGGAACCCATCTCTTATGGGTGACACTGGGAGATATTAAGATTATAAATCATTATACTGTATAATCGTACAGACAAAAGGCAAATAGTTGCTTTGTGTGACCTAGCTGGAGCTTGGTTTAATGAATGCTCTGTGCTTTTAGGCGATCCTTTCCAAGAAGCTGGTGGTACCAGAGATGGAGGAGGTAATGAAAAAAGTTGCCAAACTGTCCATCAGTGGCTCGAATGAGCAGGTCCGCGTCCGCTGTAGACAGGTCAGTAATGATAGTCCTCACTACCTTCCTCGTCATCATCATCATTATCGTCATTTATGAAGTTTCCGATGAAATTTCTTCTTCTTTATTCCAGATCTATCTGAAGTATCTCATGGATTATCCACTTGGGAAGAAGCTGAGGAACCATTTTGACTTCATTGTTGCTCAGCTCTCGTAAGTTCTTTGCTATAGAATGTAAGCATTGAACTTTGGAGACCAATGAAATATGGTGCCAGTGATTTTTTTTTTTTCCCATCTACATTCCAGAGGTGCTAAAAAAAAAAAATCTGCTCAGTCACAAATTATGCACATGAACCACTAACTTTTAACCAGTGATGAAAAGCAGGCTAGTTGCTCGTCAGTTTGGGAAACACTGCCTCTTGCACAGGCATTCATGTGTTCTAGCCTTGGCAATACACATGCACGTGTTTTAGGGGTGTGGCTTTTGGAGGGAACAGTAAAAGAGGAATAAGGGGATGCTTTAGCTATATCCAGCTAACTTCTGTCCACATCATTGAAAATACCTTTGAGAATTGAAAAGTAAACTTAGTTCCATTGAGTTGAAAGGTATTCAGGCTTTTCTCATTTCTGCAGATATGAGTACGACACAGGGAGACAGTCTGCCCTCGAGATGATGGCCTTCATTTTCCAAACATTCCCTCGGGTACCACCTCACTCCACGGACTATTGAATATTAATTCTTTCTATTAAAACTATGGCTGATGTGTGAGCTTATTTTGGTTGATGCTTTTGTGTACAGCCTCTTCTCTTGGAGCACTGCGGACTCTTCTTTGTGCCTCTGTCTCTGGCTATGGTCAATGATGATTCAGCACGCTGTAAGAAAATGGCCTCTCTCACCATCAAGTCATTACTGGGTCAGTTAGACGTGAAGCACAAGAACTCCATGTTCACTTTGGTCAATGGCTGGCTGACCGGAGAGAAGGTGAGCTTAAAACACACTGATTTGAAGATTGGCGAGTGGATACAAATTGAATAAAAATTGATCATGTGCTATTTTCTGTGTGTGTGTGTGTGTGTGTGTGTATGTATGTATATGCAGGTGGCTCTACGCAGATTGGGTGCTCAGGTGTGTGGGATTTTTGTAGAAGCAGAAGGGGAGCAATTTGGTCACAGACTGGATTCTCTGCTGCCTCTAATAGAGCGAGAAATCCACACTGCCAACTTTGAAGATGTGAGTATTGGTGTGAGACAAGATAATCCTGTTACTGACTGATGTATAAAATATTAAAAGTGATGAGAAGTATGAAGTACGTATGTCAGCGAAAGGTGAATCTGTGAATAGCATACAATTCTGTACTTTTTGTTTAGATCGAAGAGGAAGAAAACGAGAAAGCCGCAGACAGGTTACTCTTCTACTATCTCACCCTCATCACCAAACTTATCAAGGACT
The DNA here is from genome assembly GCA_023630585.1 of Cranoglanis bouderius. Lineage (NCBI taxonomy): Eukaryota > Metazoa > Chordata > Actinopteri > Siluriformes > Cranoglanididae > Cranoglanis > Cranoglanis bouderius. Next base: position 21,339,570 of record CM042538.1, read on the forward strand.
GTGGCTTCTTGGAGCTCCACAAACCAGCTGACACTCTCTCTAGCATCTGGGGTATGAATTGATACTGAATGAAAACATAACACTCAAAGTAAAATAGTGCTGAACTTTATTAAAAAAACGAACAGAACTGACTACCATGAAAATGTACTGTACATTTTTAAATGAAATAAATATACCAATAATAATGTGTATTAACTATTAATAAATTAATAAATATTAAAGTAAATAAGATATACATCCAAACTGAACCAGAAAGTAACACTCCAAATAACAAATAAAAATAGAGACATCCAAAATGAATTAAAAAAAAAAAAAAAAAAAAACAACACTTCAAATGACACAACAAAATTTCTCAGTGATGGTTTTTATTTTGCCTCTAGAGGCCACTTGCGTACTGTATAATGACAGCGGATTTTTTGAAGCTGACCGGTTCTCTATCGGTTCTCTGTGCCAATTAAGCGGCAAAACCGACCAATCAATCAAACCTCTAATCTAATCTATTGCTGTGTGTGGCATGCAGAAGCAGCTGTGAATGACACACCTTTCTTGCTTCAAAAACTTTTAAGAATAAAAGTTTGCCATCACTACAACAGATTTGTCATGTCACCCCGATGGACTAGGCATGTGTCTTCTCCCTTATTTTAATATTTGAATAGCTGCAAGAGTGGGATATGCACCACTGATTTATTTATTTATTTATTTATTGCTGTGCTGAGCTTAGTGCGCAGTAAAATGGAGAAGTTCAGCTACAGTTCAAGAGTTTTGACATTTTTTGCTCCCTGCTTTACAAACTAATCTCTGGCAGCTTTGTATCACTCTGAAGGAATTCTGGGATGTGTGGACAAGGGTGAAAAACAAGTCAAGGCTGTCTAAAAAATAGAACAGATAGAACATGAAGTATTTTTTCACTTTAATCCTTGGATTCAATCCCTGGATTAAAGTAATCTCGAACTACATTTGCTCTTCTAGGTCACATCGAAGCTCACCTGCGTTATCCTCACTCCTGGGTTTGGCTGACTGCTTCTCAGATCTTTGGACTGCTTTTTGCTGCTCAGAAACCAGAGGAGCTGCTGTCTCTGTGGCACTCAGAGAGAAATGCCCCCCAAAACACCCAGCCTGTGGCTTCCTCTTTCCTCTCAACCAGCCTGGACAAGAGGGTGAGACTCTTTAAGTCTCAGAGTGTGAACAATGCCACACTGGACAATGTTATCCTTCACTCTACCAGCTGCTCAAACGTGACCTCTGAAATCTCTTTCTGCTTTTCACTTTCAGATGAGGGAGCTCGTCTTATCGTTCTGTCACCAGCTGCAGTCCAAGTTCCTGGATATCAGTGCTGGCGAGCAGGTAGGAAATCTCACCAAACCAAATTGAGCACACGCTGAAAACTGTCAGCAGTAATGCAGAGTAATGGGTTGATGTATTATGACTGTCAACAGGTAATCAAGAACCTACTCTTCGTGGCCAAGGTGATCTATCTTATCTCACCAGAGTCTGACTTGGAAGAGAATGAAAAAGAAGAAGGAGGGGTAAAAGAAGTTGTGGAAAAAACAGAGGAGGAGAAAGAGGATGGAGATGAGGAGCAGGATGATGGAGATGAGGAGCAAGATGATGAGGAAGAGGAGCAGCAGCAAGAGCAGATTATAGAGGAGCAGGATGAAAAGCCACCTTCTCTGCTGTGGGTGATTAAGAAGCTCACGCTGCTTGCTAAGAGGGAGGCAGCCCACAACCCCAAAGTGCCAATGAAGGTGAGCTCTTAAATACTCTTTTCTCCCGTCTCTGACACAGTTTACTAGTAAACTGATATAGTGATAACTCAGTCCTATTACTTTTGGATTGGAGTATTCAACTAACATTTCAACTAAAGCTGCAGTTACATAAGATTCCTTATGTACAGAGGACCAGATAAGCAATTAACTCGATTGACTGGCGACAACGGTTACCTTTTATTGCTCAACCATTTGTGATTAGTTTGTGGCTATAAATAAGAAAGTTCAAAGTGGTTATGTTTTGTTTTGTAGTGCTGCTTCACATTACCACTTTTGACTAGTGCCATAGCCTCTGAACAGATGAGAAGCCTCTTTGAATTTGACATGGAAAATAAACCCATACTTCTTTGTGCACTGTTTTTTTTTTTTTTTTTTTTTGTTGTCAATTAAGAACACAGGCTATGGTAAAGATTTACTAACCAGACACTGGTAAAGAAAATGGAGAAAAATATATATGAAAAACTTGAAAACTCTCCCTACAAGCAGTGCAGCTAATCCCTGGTCCTTTTTCGGCAAGTGCTCGGTTCTGTGAAATACACTATATGGCCAAAAGTATGTGGACACCTGACCATGACCCCCATATGTTGGCCTTCCCCAAACGTTTGCACACAATTGTATAGAATGTGTTTGTATGCTGCATCATTACAATTTCCCTTCACTGGAACCAAGAGGCCCAAACATGTTGCAGCATGACAATGCCCCTGTGCACAAAGCAAGGTCCATAAAGACATGGTGTGTTAAGGTTGGTGCGGAAGAAATCGAGTGGCCTGCACAGAGACTTAAACCCCACTGAACTCCTTTGGGATAAACTGGAACGTGGACTCCACCCCAGGTTTCTTCACTCAACATCAGTGCCTGACCTCACTAATGCTATTGTGGCCAAAATCTAGTGAAAAGCCTTCCCAGAAGAGTGGCCCAAAGGGGGCACTAAATCTGGAATGGGATGTTCAACAAGCACATATAGGTGTGATGGTCAGGTTTCCACAAACATGGTGTACTTGGTCCACATCCAGACTGCATTTCGCCAGTTGATGGCCCGACCTGTAGGTGGTGACTGAGTGTGTTGATTTCATTTTTATTTCATTTTTCTCAGCGAACATGCGTTTTCAAGTTCTTGGGAGCCATAGCTGTTGACCTGGGCAAAGAGCGTCTCGGCCCCTACCTGACTACCATCATTGCTCCGCTCTACAGAGAACTGGACAGCACATATGCAGACCAAGGTATCTGCAACTTTTATTCCTACCACTCATTGACCAAGAGTTGTTATTTATTTACTAGGTTTTATTTACTGATTTTTCTAATCTGGTTTGATTACTTCAGACCCCACACTGAGGAACCTGGCCCAGGAGCTCATTGAGCTGCTGAAAAAGATGGTGGGTCTTGAGAAGTTCTCGCTCGCCTTTGCTTCTGTGCAGAAGGAGGCCACACAGAGACGCGCTTCACGCAAGAAGCACAAGGCCCTGCAGGTGAGTTTCTCATGGAAACGATGCTCATTGTAATAGTTCGAATATGAAGCTTGTTACTGTGGTGTTGACATGGTTGTCTATTTTTCCTTTTGTTTCTCAGGCTGTGGCCAATCCGGATATTGCTGCTAGGAAAAAGATCAAGAAGCACCAGAAGAAAACAGAGGCGAAGAAAAGGAAAATTGAATTTTTACGGCCAGCACACAAAGCAAAGAAAAGCAAACGCAGTTCACTCAGAGACTTGGCTATGGTTCAGTGAAATCTTTTCATTTTAAATAAACTGCCCTTGGAGCTGAGAGTGTGATCTATAGATGCAAGTGTTACCTGGATGGTGTTGCATTACAACTGTATTGCAGTATGGAGTTGTGTAGTTAAATGTGCAATGTTTTTTTATTAAAAGAAGCATATGGATTCAAACCCGGATAAGATCAGCCTTATTGTTCTTGGGTAATTTTTCCTATAGCACAGTGTAATCCGGAGTAATGCTGAAATTACAAATGCGAGAAGACGTTTCCAAATGAAGGCGGATTTACAAAGTGGTTTCTTTAGCGTTTCTTTCAGTATTGAAAGCACTCACATTAGAACATGTATAGGAAATAAAAAGCTATGAATAGATGGAGCCCTAATGACTTCAGGACAATATGAGAAGTTAACAAAAATGAAAGATTAGCTGTATTAGTGTCTTTCACTGATGCCATCAGTAAATCAAAACAATTACACCCATATGCAAATGATCTATAAATGAAACAATATGGTATGTAGCTTTTAATACACTAATGCATAGTCATAAATCTACCTACTTGATATCCTACCATCATGAGCTTTAAGAATGATCATAAATACAAGTTCTGGATTTATAAGTTGCACATGAATGTCTCAAGCTGTAATTACTTCAGAAATAATTTTAATACCCAAGTTTCTGACTTGTTACAGGCCTTTACTTTATCATGGTAAAAGAAAGCGGTTTTCAGTGATTAATGGTAGACAATTCTTAATTCCTCTAAACACCTTACCTTACTACAGTCACTGATTGATTGATTAACTAATAAACACTGATTTAAATCAGTTACCTTTGGCTGCATTATGCACATTTTAATGGTGGAAACATTAGACATATGCTCATATGGACTTTATGTACACTTTATGTACTTCATAACGCACGTTATGCACGTTAAAATAGCTCATATGCACCAACAGTGATGCACTTGAAAGCAAATATTTTGTAATGTGACTGTGCAAGTGGGAAATCTGAAACATTTGATGAGCAAGTGAACTCAGCATAAGTCCTCTTGATCCATGCCATCTTCATGACTCAGAATGGTGTAGCGATGAGAAGGGCTAGCGATGAGAAGGGCTGGCTGAGGACTTCCCAGTTTATCTCATGACTTTTCAATGGAACAAGCAACACACACATCACTATACTTGTTAGACATTAGATCTTAGGGTAACTAAATTACCCTAACCGTTTATACATTATCTAAACCTAACTTTTACAGTCCTGCTAGGCTGCAGAGACATTACAAGTGAACCGAAAATATTTAACATAATAGGGAAATGGAGTGTGCACAAAACGATTAGTATGATTCGTGAGTTTATGTTTTTGATTAATCATTAGCAATTAACCTGACAATTACTGTGATTCCACTGCACCACCAAAAAAGGTTGGGCATGACATAACTTCACCTCTCCAGTGTGGTAAAACAAACTACTGATGATAAGATTTATTTCAGTGTTAACACAACCAACAGTATCATCCACTGTACATGCTTGTATATAAATACGCAATGACAAATCCACTGCATACAAACAACAATTAGTCTTAAATAAACAACCCACTAAAACACCCAAGTGTAATTAGATACCAAAGCTGCAGAAATGATTAAGAGTTTGAAGAAGAAACAGAAGAAGAAGCAACTGTCAACAGTCTGGTACCAAGCTTAAACGGGGATAGACAGAGATAGATGCTATAAATTATGATACTCCAATGTAGTGGATATGTCTTACAGGAAGAACAGTTCTAACTGGCATCAGTATGGATGAATCATAACTATAGGACCACTGTGCTTCTTACAGCTCATGTACAGAGTCCATATGAACTGGGAGCCAGTGGAAATTCAGTTTTCAGGCTGTACTGATACCCAAATGTTCTGTAACTTCAGCTTCATTTTAAGTAGAGGGTACAAGAAAAATGCCTTCACATAAAGGGGAAAGGGGAATGCAGTCACTGGTCCAATGGGCCCCAAAGTCTTTCAACAAGAAGTCAGAAAATGCAGAAGTATTTACAGGGAGTGGTGCAAGTGCAATTACTGTCGGCTCTTCAGAGACTCCACCAACCTGCACAGAGAAATGCAAACAAATGCTTTACTACTCAGCAAACACAAAACTCTTCATTTGTAAAAACACCCCCTTAGGAGGTCCATACCATTCCATGGCCTCGTCCAGGCCTGTTCCTTTGGTGGCAGATGTTTTGAAGATCTGCCACTTCCTGTCTTTAAGTGCAGGTAACCCCAGGGAGTTGGCCACCTCGGTAGGTGTCATGGCTTGCTCCATGTCCTGTTTGTTGGCAAACACAACTAGGATGGCTTTCTTCAGTTCTTCCTCCTGCAGGAAGAGAAAACATTAATGACATCAGATCTAAATGAGGCAACATGAGCCAGTTAGATGACCGGTCATTTCATCTACCTCCAACATAGCCACCAGCTCAGACTTTGAGATACCCATCCTGTCACGGTCACTGCTGTCCACAACGTAGATCACAGCATCTGTGTTGGAATAATAGCAGCGCCAGTATGGCCTGGGAAACAAAAACATCAAGTATGAATGCACCTATCCCACTTTTAATTCCAGCTCGTAGTACCAGCTAATCCTTGATACTGATACACTACTGTCATCCGCACACTGACCAGGCCGAGCCGCGCTATTGTACTAAATTACTGTTGCCAAGTGACGTGAAAGATCAGAGGAGTCGCAGGTGTGTGTGATTTGCTCACATGCAAGAGCTGTCATTTCAGCGAACACATGCTGACAGAGTAAAATAGTCTTGCTATTTAAAACTATTATAAAAAGGGAAACATTAAGCAAAAAGGAACTGTTTTAATCATAACTAGAATGCTTCATTCTTAGCGAACGTTTCTACCTGAAAGTCGTTTCTGATTAGAGAAACACTCAGTGGTAGGGTTCTACAGATGGATAACCAAAAATCCTTTCAGAATTATTTTCTAGGGAAAGTCAACTGATTTAGAGCCTCTGTGTTTTGGGTCGACATTCCTGTGATGACGGAATTTCATTTTCAATCAATAAGAATTTTAAACTCATACTTTTTCAGGTGTGAAAATGAAAGCCTTTAAAAGCCACGCTTTTCCAGACCTATGCAAGAACCGACATCAAATCCAGGATCCAGTGTTTAAGGGTGTTTCCACACCTGGTGCTTTTCAGGGGTCTGTGCAAGGCTCGCTGGATTTTTGGCCAATTTGAACGCTCCAAATGATCTCAGACCCCTTTAAAGCGAAACAAACAGAGACCATCTTGGGAGGTGTTCGTTCGTTTATGGTACGGTAATGTTATGGACTGACGAGGAAACGGCTTCAAAACCACCCACAGAAAAAAAGTGTTTCTTTAACGTTCAGCTAAACTGAAAGAGAGAGGATTTAACCACACTGCCTTGCAGTGCCGGGTTAAAGTGGAAAAAATGATGCAAAATGAAAACGAAAAAAAAAAAAAAAAATACGAAATTGTATTTTTAAATATTCTATTTTAAAAGTGTGTTTCTTACCTGATGCTCGTCTGTCCACCGAGATCCCATACCTGGAACTTCAGGTTCTTGTAAGTCACAGTTTCAACGTTGAAACCAATAGCTGTGTTTGGAAAGCGAAGTTTAAGTTATTCGAGCATGTCCCTGACTGGTTAATGATTTACAGCTCATAATGGGTGATTGTTCTCAGTGTTGTAATAACATACTGGGGATGGTAGTGACGACTTCTCCAACTTGCAGTCTGTAGAGGATTGTAGTCTTTCCAGCACCGTCCAAACCCAAGATAAGAATTCTCATCTCTCTTGTGCCGAAGAGACCCGAAAACAAGCTGGAGAAGAAACCCCCTGCATGGAAACAAACCACAATTAAGGCCTGTTCACACCAAGAACGTTAACTATAACTATATTTGCGTCTACACCAACGAACGATATAACACCTATATCACCTAAACAGTGAATCTATCTAATCTACATAAACAGTGAATTTAGCTAACATAGTCAATGTAGTGGTATAAAAACAACACCTAGTCTTTTTCACTGCAACTTCAAAGGAAGCAAGACAATGTTGTCAAAACTAGCACTGGATACTTGAGGTAATTTTATGTTCGCTAGCCTGGCATTATGATCTCATCTCCGTTAATATCTCTCACCATTCATCCCGAGGGTATAACTGATTGTTCTCCATAGAACGGTTTTCTTTAAAGAATCTTTGTAAAGGGGGTTTGACTTGTCAAACAGTGAAGACGCGAAGCGCTTTAAATTCAAATGGATTCTGATTGGCTGTCAGTGTTTAATCGTTCATCAGCAGGAAAAAAAAAAAAAAATCATCCTGAAAGTGATCCCAACGATACATCGTTCCGCTATATAGTTATCGTTATTGTTGTGGTGTGGACTCTGCTATTCTTTTAAATGTGGAACGATTTTAAAAATTATATCTTTATAGTTATAGCTATCATTCTTGGTGTGAACGGGCCTTTACAGATGTTTCATTCATGAACAGCCCTTATTGAAGTCTTTTTGACTAAGGCAAAAACGACAATATCAGCCACTGACAGGCTTTGAGTTTTTTCCCTGAGGTTCAGTTCTTTCTGCCAACCACCTCCTTGTCTTCAAAGTTTGTTTGTTTATTTATTTATTTATTCCCCCCCACCCCACCTGAAGTCAGTGAGTGTCGGTTCTTGGACCTGTTATTCCCACACAAGATTCCTCCCACTTTCATTAATGGATCATACAAGCATATTAGATAAATAACACAAAACAGCAGCACATATTAGGCCTTTCTTCATCACTCAAGCTATCAAAAACGGGACATCGATTTGGGCAAACAGGAATTGCAACTAAATGAATCAGTGAACGAATCTGAACCGACTCAAAAGATTCGCTCAGAAGAATCAACGATTCAGTCGACCACACAGTGCGATATATTTTTTATTACGATGCCAATGTTTTATTCACGAGTCTTAACATGTGATAATGATAAACCACATCGCAGAATTTGGGCTATTCAATCTTACAATGACTGACACGTCAGCCAGGGCGCTGACTATACTACACTAAACAAGTTCAAATGTAGCTAGTTAGATAAACTCGGCTGAGTTCCAAATTGCGACACACTCTCTACATCAGATGACCGTATTGTGTGGAAAAATAATGGCTCCTACACCCTAACCAGCACACTATAATCCAACAGAGAGCCGTTTGATTTTTTTTTACGCAAGCAGCAGGAGATAATTGGGACGTAAACAGCACAGTTTAACGTGAATGATCAAATAAGTCTAACGCACGCGCTGAGCTGTTCATCATCAAACTGGTGTAAGAACGGACAGCAGTTTAGGGAACCACAGCACCAGGCTAGCTCTGTTAGCATGTCCGATAGCAACAGCGCTAAATTCAAGTAGCGACGGCGTCTACTTCGGATCAAATTAACACATATTCGCTAAAGACTTCTTAGACACAACTATATTTTATAAGGAAAAAAAAAAACATACCCATTTTTAAACTAAATACCCCGGGTATCTCTCTGCGGAAAAGAGATCAGCAACCTCAGGCTTCGTAGTGAGCGCTTCCGTCTTCGAAGTTTTAAATGACGTGTCAATGAAGGATGTGTAGAAGTGTCGCAGATCCGCCGATCTTTATGTAATCACTTCCGCGTAATGTTTTTTATTTTTTTTGCATATGGGATATATATCAGATCACATGTCGCTTGAAGACTACGTGTATACAATTTCAGCGTGGAGTCAGTCTTTTATCCACGGGCGTAGATTCGTTTATTCACAAAGAAATCAAATAATCCCAGAGGATTATTTTGTAATGTACTACAACCAACTTAAAATATGCTCAATTAATTACAGCTTGCTGTTACTTGTTTTCTATTGATTTAATGTTAAAGGGTAGAATTACCTTAATAATAATAATAATAATAATAATAATAATAATAATAATAATAATAATAATAATAATAATACGTCTTTTGGTCCATTCATTCTACATAAACTGTTATATAAAATGGCGCCCTCAAGTGGCTAATGCTTATGAGCTAATGAACTAGCTTTTACTAGCTTATAACACATCTCCATCACAAAGTAAATGAGCGGTTCCTCGATTGGGATGCTGATATTATATTAATTATATAATTAAATTTAAATACCTCAAAATGTTATAGGTTATGAATAATGTACATTTTATTTGTGTCCCACAACACTCACTCAACCTTGTTACTTGAACACATTCACCCTTATAAATATTAAATATTCAGAATATTCCACAAGACACATGTTCAACAGAAAGTTGCATCGTACCATTTTTTCTGAAGGTCTTGAGAAGAAGATGAGAAAAAAAAGTTATTTCATTCTTTCTTTTCCACTTTATTTTTAGTGATATTGTGAAATTGACTGACGAAGTCATCTTGCAAGCATAACCCTGTTGCCCAAATTATAGACTGAATGTAAATTATTACATTAAAACAATAGATATTAATGTAAATGACTGCACATGTATTTATTTGTTGTGTCATTAGTATGGACGCTAGTTAACCACATTTTGTGTATTTGTAGATTCTGTGCTAAAGAACTTAACCTTACTTAACTGTTACTTTCAATTCTGTTACTTGTTTAAGAGCAAAACACATCAATTATTAGAAACCTTGTACACTTGATTAAAGTTAAGAGTCAAAAGTTAACTGTGGACTCACCCATATATTTAACCTATAAAGCACTAAATGGCTTCACGCCACAGTACTGAAGCGAACTTGTGGTCTTTTGTGATCTGCCACGCCTACTTCGATCAAAAGGTGCAGGCTATTTGTTGGTACCTCGAATAGTGAAGGCTACAGCAGGGGGAAGAGCTTTCACTTACAAAGCCCCACAGTTATGGAACAGCCTTCCAATTAGTGTTCGGGACTCAGACACAGTCTCAGTGTTTAAGTCCAGGCTGAAAACATAACTGTTTAGTCAAGCTTTTTGTGAATTGTTTTTTTTCTTAGGTAAAGGAGCAGATCTAGAGGGCTCACAGGCATAGAGTGTTGTGGTGAACTGGGATGTTTGGATACCGTTGCCCCCCCACTTTCACGTGTTCACCCAGGTTTGATGATGGTGCAGTGGCTGGCCGCCTTATGTCCCAGGGCGTTCTCATGCCTGTGTTACCTTCTGGCTCTCCCTTTTAGTTATGTTGTCATAGCTAGTGTTGCCAAAGTCCCTGCTTGCACTCACGCAAAGTACATTGTCCTTAACCATTACGGGACAATAAGCATACCTAATAATCTCTCCCTCTCTTTCCCTCTCTCTCTCTCTCTCTTTCTGTCGAGTTACACATGATACTCCTGAGATGCCAGTGATCCTGACCTTGCTGCTTTATAATTTATATATTTCTGTAAAGCTGCTTTGGGACAATGTCCATTGTTAAAAGTGCTATACAAATAAAACTGAATTGAATAGAATATTTGAGCTGATCAGAAATATTTTAGATGAATGTCATGACTCATGAGTTACTGTTTGCAAGGTCGTGAGTTCAAACCCCAGCACCGCCAAGCCACCACTGTTGGGCCCTTGAGCAACGCCCTTAACCCTCAACTGCTCAGATGTATAAATGAAATAAAATGTAAGTCGCTCTTGATAAGGGCGTCTGCCAAATGCCATAAATGTAAAATGTAAATGTGTGAGTGTTTCCAGTCACATATGTTTTCATTTAATTATATTTAGTAGTAAACACGAGTATTCATTCTCATTTTAATCTTTCTTTATTTTTTTAGTTGAAGTCCTTTACAGTGGGGGAAAAAAGTATTTGATCCCCTGCTGATTTTGTATGTTTGCCCACTGACAAAGAAATGATCAGTCTATAATTTTAATGGTAGGTGTATTTTAACAGTGAGAGACAGAATAACAACAACAACAAAAAAATCCAGAAAAACGCATTTCAAAAAAGTTATAAATTGATTTGCATTTGAATGAGTAAAATAAATATTTGATCCCCTATCAATCAGCAAGATTTCTGGCTCCCAGGTGTCTTTTACACAGGTAACGAGCTGAGATTAGGAGCACTCTCTTAAAGGGAGTGCTCCTAATCTCAGTTTGTTACCTGTATAAAAGACACCTGTCCACAGAAGCAATCAATCAATCGGATTCCAAACTCTCCACCATGGCCAAGACCAAAGAGCTGTCCAAGGATGTCAGGGACAAGATTGTAGACCTACACAAGGCTGGAATGGGCTACAAGACCATCGCCAAGCAGCTTGGTGAGAAGGTGAGAACAGTTGGTGCGATTATTCCCAAATGGAAGAAACAACAAATAACTGTCAGTCTCCCTGGGTCTGGGGCTCCATGCAAGATCTCACCTCGTGGAGTTTCAATGATCATGAGAACAGTAAGGAATCAGCCCAGAACTGCACGGAAGGATCTTGTTAATGATCTCAAGGCAGCTGGGACCATAGTCACCAAGAAAACAATTGGTAACACACTACGCCGTGAAGGACTGAAATCCTGCAGCGCCCGCAAGGTCCCCCTGCTCAAGAAAGCACATGTACAGGCCCGTCTGAAGTTTGCCTGAATGATTCAGAGGAGAACTGGGTGAAAGTGTTGTGGTCAGATGAGACCAAAATCGAGCTCTTTGGCATCAACTCAACTCGCTGTGTTTGGAGGAGGAGGAATGCTGCCTATGACCCCAAGAACACCATCCCCACCGTCAAACATGGAGGTGGGAACATTATGCTTTGGGGGTATTTCTCTGCTAAGGGGACAGGACAACTGCACTGCATCAAAGGGATGATGGACGGGGCAATCTTGGGTGAGAACCTCCTTCCCTCAGCCAGGGCATTGAAAATGGGTCATGGATGGGTATTCCAGCATGACAATGACCCAAAACACACAGCCAAGGCAACAAAGGAGTGGCTCAAGAAGAAGCACATTAAGGTCCTGGAGTGGCCTAGTCTAGTCTCCAGACCTTAATCCCATAGAAAATCTGTGGAGGGAGCTGAAGGTTCGAGTTGCCAAACGTCAGCCTCGAGACCTTAATGACTTGGAGAGGATCTGTAAAGAGGAGTGGGACAAAATCCCTCCTGAGATGTGTGCAAACCTGGTGGCCAACTACAAGAAACATCTGACCTCTGTGATTGCCAACAAGGGTTTTGCCACCAAGTACTAAGTCGAAGGGGTCAAATACTTATTTCAATCATTAAAATGTAAATCAATTTATAACTTTTTTGAAATGCATTTTTCTGGATTTTTTTGTTGTTGTTATTCTGTCTCTCACTGTTAAAATACGCCTACCATTAAAATTATAGACTGATCTTTTCTTTGTCAGTGGGCAAACGTACAAAATCAGCAGGGGATCAAATAATCCCCCCCCACTGTATGAGTTATTTGTAACTATATGCTGTGTAACACAATAATATGTATTGGAGTTGTAGCTAAAGCATGTTGTAAAATAGTCTGATTTTCAAATAATAGAACTGATAATTACTCAGATCCACTCAGCTTTATATGCCTAATGTAATTTAGTTAATACTGATGCAGCTTCTCTTGTTATGAGTGAGATATACAGATAAATGGACTTTATTGATCCTTGAGGAGAAATCTGAGTGGTACAGCAGTATAATGCAGTATGTCCAGTTTCTTTGTAATCTGTATCTTTGTAAATGTGTGGAGTGTGGAGGGGATGACAGTAATAAAAAAGTCCCCTTTGGACACCTTAAAGATTTACACCTCCCAAAAACAGTTTAGGTCCAAGTCTCCCCCTTGCTTCACTGGATACTGTAACTTTGTATCTAAGAACAGCTGCTGTAGTAATAATAATAATAATAATAATAATAATAATAATAATAACAATAATAATAATAATAATAATAATAATAATAATAATAATAATAATAATAAAATAGTGCCCTGTGCAAATCCAGGGATTCTTAGTTTGTGATGCATTTCTTTGCATGAGCTTAACCATAGCAAATGGACTATGAGGAAAAAAAGCAAGCAGGGAGAAAAGCAGTACAACAAAAGATCTCTTTACTGTCTTTATATGAGCTACATGTGCTGTCAAACAATACAATAGTTCAGTGTGATTTTTGAATGTGTTTCAATGGCACAGATGTAATCTTCTGGATTCCTGGCGCACCTCAGATGGTTGGGTGTTTACCTCAGCCTGCCGCCCATCTTGCCCTTGCCACGACCTTTGGCACTGCAAGGGAAAAAAATAAAAATAAAAGCAGTAATTACTTATCTTGTTTGGGGAATGTCCCTACTTACTGCAACAACTGGCCATGATTGAGAAAGACACTTAAATGGATTAATAATATATCAACAGATATTTTGATTGCTCCTTGATATTTGCCTTAAAACTGAAACAGATCAATGTATAAAACATTAATATAAGCTGTATTGTACAAGAAGGGATTTTTTCTAAAATGCAATAAAAACAAAAATCTGTGATTTGTCAAGTCTCTTGAAACTCTAATTAACTGACAAAAGTACAAAGAAAAGATATTCAATGTTTTCACTGACCAACTTAATTGTATTTTGTAAATATAAACAATTTTGGAACTTGATGCCTTCAACACACTCAAAAAAAAAAAAGTTGTGACGGAGGTAAAATACGACTGAAAGGTTTATAGAATATTCAAGTAACACCATTTTGGAGGATCAGGTTAATTGATAACAGGAGAAGGTATCAGGATTGGGCATAAAAGGAGCATCCACCAAAAGCTCAGTCTTTGCAAGCAAGGATGGGTCGTGGCTCACCACTTTATGCCAAACTTTGTGAGGGAATTGTCAGTCAGTTCAAAAAGAACATTGCTCAACGCAAGATTGCAAAGAATTTAGGTCTTTCACCATCTACAGTGCATAATATTGTGAAAAGATTCAGGGAATCCGGAGAAATATCATTGCATAAAGGGTGAGGCTGGAAACCGCTGTTGAATGTTTGTGACCTTCGACCCTCAGGCGGCATTGCCTAAGAAATCGTCATGCTACTGTGATAAATATAACCACATGGGCTCGGGGTACTTAGGAAAACCATTGTCACTTAACACAGTCCGCCGCTGCATCCAGAAATGCAATCTGAAACTCTATTATGCAAGGAGGAAGACACACATCAACTCTATGCAGAAACACCGCCGAGTTCTCTGGGCCCGAGCCCAGATGTGCCAGATGAGTCCACATTTCAGATTATTTTTGGGAAAAACAGATGCTGAGTTCTCCGTGCCAAAGATGACAAAGACCAACCAGACTGTTATAAGCAAAAGGTGCAAAAGTCAGCATCTGTGATGGTATGGGGGTGCATCAGTGCCCACGGCATGGGTGACTTACATATGTGTGAAGGTAGCATTGACGTGGAGGCGTATATTGGGATTTTAGAGAGACATATGCTGCCATCAAGGCAACGTCTTTTCCCAGGACGTCCATGGTTATTTCAGCAGGACAATGCCAGGCCTCATTCTGCATGTGCTACAACAGCGTGACTTCGTAGACACAGAGTGCATGTACAAGTCCAGATCTGTCTCCTATGGTGAATCATGAAGAGGAGAATCAGACAGTGGCGACCAAGTTGAGTAGCTGAAGTCTTGTATAAAGCAAGAATGGGCAAAAATTCCACTTGCAAAACTGCAACAATTAGTATCCTCAGTTCCCAAATGATTAAAAAGTGTAATTAAAAGGAAGGGTGATGTAACACAGTGGTAAACATGCCTCTGTCCCAACTTTTTTTGAGTGTGTTGAAAGCTTCAAATTCTAAATTTGTTTATATTTACAAAATACAATTAGGTGGGTCAGTGAAAACATTGAATATCTTTTCTTTGTACTTTTGTCAGTTAATTAAAGTTTCAAGAGACATAACAAATCACAGATTTTTGTTTTTATTGTATTTTAGAAAAAAATCCCAACCTTTATGGAAGTGGGGTTAGTAGATGATCCATCTGTAGTTACCCCGATACATAACGGTATAAATTTTAACTTTAAAGCACTCAGTCTTCATAACTAGTGAGGCATTTTTGGAAATGGTAGAAATAAAATACAAGATACATGTCTTAAGATTAGATGGCACCACAGCAGAAACCCAAAACCAAATTAATATTTATACATGCAAAAACAGAATGCACACCACTTTGTCACACAGAAAACACCACAACTCTGTGTCATTATGTCCTTTTATGAACCGTTTCTAAACCATTTATTTGTTAATTTTTACAAAACTAGATTAGTTGCTTACTATAAACTTACCGTTACAGCTGAAGATCCTCACCTCTGGCCAAACAGAGTTAGACTTTTTCTAATGACTATTATTTACACAGGTGTTCAAGCTCAAGAGTAGAATAGTCTAAAATTTGTTGAGCTACTCAACTTAATATGCACTAGGACGGCCAGTCTAAATATTTTAGAAGGGACAGTAATGCAGGGAGTGAAGGAGCCACTAAACTGGTCATATTAGGATTCCATTTACAAATCCTAAAGATTTTTCCCCTTCAATGCCAGCTTGATTTTGGGATTGAGCTGGATCACATGCTCCGAGCTCGCTCCTCTGGGCATCTAGTGGTCTCAGAGGGTGTGGGCCAATAGATTTGCAATCCTGAGTGTTCATCTTCAATGCACTTGTCAATCTAAATTACATTTAAAACCTGTAATAAAAGCATTCATATGCACTACATAGCATTATTTACATTTACATTTCTGGCATTTGGCAGACTAACATTTATCTCATTTATACAACTGAGCTGTTGAAGGTTTAGGGCCTTGCTCAAGGGCCCAGCCGTGCCAGCTTGTTGGTGCTGAGATTGTGCCGATCAGAAGTCCAATGTCTTAACCACTGAGCTTCCACCACCATTATTGACTAGCGCATTTCTGAATGACAAAAATGTCGGGTCTTACTGCCAGCCCACGGCCCTTTGACCACTAGGGAAAAGTGACCAGTGTGGCTCAGTGGACTTACCTCTGGTGATCCTTGACTCGAGCCAGAAGCTGAGTGATCTGTAAGGGACACATATGGAAGCCTCGCTAAGCACAAAAAGACAACATGATATCTCGCAGAGAGCAGCAACCTGAGGAAACCTGTGGATCCGAGGATGTCCGCATGTGCACGAGAAGCCGCCCCTGACAGAACCCTACCAGTCACACCTGCCTTTCACCTGCAGCCACAATCAAGCAAACGAGCCTCCAGACCCGAGATAAAAAGTCTGACCACAGTTCCTGACAGCAGGCTACACAAGACTGAGGTCACCGTCCTACTTACAACTTTTGCTGTTCATTGATTCGGGCCTGGAGAAGAGTCATCTGCAAGCAAGTGACAATTTTAGACAGGCACGCCAATGATGCCTGTGTGCATTGTTATAAAACGGATTCTTCCCTCCACCTATTTGAGTGGTGGTAACATTGTGTCTGTTATCTTTTCAAATCACAATTGATCCAAACATATCACAGGATAATGTGTAAAATTGTATAACAGTTGTAAAATTCAGATGATTAAATGCATATGAAATTGATGAAACACTTACATCGTATTTCTGTCTCTTAAGTTTCTCACTGAGGTCGAACTTCTCAGCCTCCAGCTCCATCATCCACTGCCACAGCTCATTGGCCTTCTCTCTGTGGAATCAAGTAAGACGCTCAGACATTGGACATTTTCAAAACCTGATCTGAGAGCTCAACACACCACTGAGCAAATCTCTCCATGTGCCAGAGGGAGTCAGAGGGCAATAGCTCACTTCAATTTATCCTCAGACAGATGGTCGATGTTGAGTGGCTTCCTCCTTTCACCCAGGATCTTTCTCTTCTTCTCCCTCTCAGTCTGTTTCTTTGCCCCTTTACGACCCTCCATCTGTCAGGAAGAAAACTCAGAATAAGATGCGCTGGCTGCTTCAAAGTGAAAAGATCTGACATCAATTTAATATCAAGAGCATTAGATGTTGGAAGGGCCAAGTACTGAAACGTGATAAAAATAATAAAGATTATAATCGACTGAGCCATATACTCATATAAAAAGGAGTCTTTTTGTTTCCTATTTCACCATTTTTTCCATTAGGTATTCCAAGCAAAGTTTTTCTCAGCCTCCACAATTCAATATCTGTCAATATACACAAGCCATCCATCCATTTTCCATACCGTTTATCCTACACAGGATCACGGGGAGCCTTGAGCCTATCCCAAGGAACTTGGGGCACAAGGCAGGCGACGGCCTGGACGGGGTACTAATCCATCGCAGGGCACAATCGCACACACATTCACACACTACAGACAATTTAGAAATGCAATCAGCTTATGTATTTGGACTGGGGGAGGAAACTGGAGTACCTGGAGGAAACCCCAGAGCCATGGGGAGAACATGCAAGCTCTGCGCACACAGGGCGGAGGTGGGATTTGAGCCCCCAACCCTGGAGGTGTGAGGCAAACCACTAAGCCACCGTGCCCTGCTAAATACATGCCTATAAATATAATTACTGATTGGGACAAATGTGAGACCAAATGTAAGAACTACACATTCATATCTCAACCTCACACAACATCAGCAATACCTTACCTAAACCTGCAGTATTTAGCCCTAAAATAACACTAGACAACTAACCATATTAAGCATCTCCACACAGTTTATCACTTTAATACTTCAGTAGTTCAGACCTTCTGCTGTATTCCACCATACTGGTGCGTCATGTTGGTGAGAGCCTTCTTCTTCTTGGCGTCCTCATCTAGCTTTTTCCTTTGTTCTTCCTGCTCTCTTCTTTCCTTCTCCTCCTGTAAATAATAGTCAATAGATTTGTTCTTTCATAAGCTCATCTCTTTCTAACTTTTCTCCCCAAAGTTCCTGAAATGTAAGTCAGGTGTGATTGGCTGGAAGAGGTGTCACTCACTGCCAGACGGGCCTGTCTTTCCCTTTCTTTCTCTGTCCGGATCCTTTGTTGTTCTGCTCTCTCAGTACGGCGCTTCTCCTGTATACAGTTCCAGTTAAAGTGAGCAATTCATTTCCAGACAGTACTGCTAGACTGGTCCATAAGTCATCTTGTAGCATACTTACAATCCTGTTGACCAGAGCAATGAGCTCCTCCTCATCCTTCTTCCTCTGGATGAAGTGAGCCTCGATCAGGGACTGCAGTTCTGACAAATCCTTTTCCTGACGCTTCCTGTGAATGTCCTGTTGTGCACACACACACGCACATGCACACACACACAGAACCACCCACACACACCCACACACACTGTACTTTTTAGACATTAGATATTAGGGAAACTAAATTACTCTAACCCGCTATACATTAACCCTCTATACTACCAGTTAGGGCAGTGGTTCTCAAAAGGATCCTCAGGGGTCCGAGAAGCATAGCCGGGGGCATCTGCGATTTTTAAAATTTAGTTACTGCAACCTATCATTATCGAAGTTATTACATTTATTATCCAGTTGTTATGGTTCACTTAAATCGGATGGATTTAATCCAAACCTCACCGTAGACCTAATGCCTAATGTGCTCTGCTGGTGGAAAGTTCAGGAATAAAAAGCTCTATGGGTCTAATAAATATACAAAATATTATCGTACACATTTAAACAATGTTCATAAAATAAATCTATACTGAGCGGGTCTGTGGAATTTATTGTACAGTCCCTGGCTACAAAAAGTTTGAGAACCCTTAAGTTAGAGCAAATAGCTCTAAAAAAACTCTTTTTGAGATCCTGGCCACCGGAAATAAGCACTCTTTACAATCGTGGTGAGCAGAAAAGCATCTCAGAATGCAAAACACATCAAATCTTTCAGTTGATGGGCTACAACAGCAGAAGATCACATCAGGTTCCACTCCTGTCAGCCAACAGCTGTACACGTAGATGATGGTTTTTTAGTAGATAGATTGTACACTACAGAAACACTTTTGAAACTATATATTGGCTATTTTGTATTATTAAAGTATAATAAACTTACATCAAAGTCCACTTTGTCTCCCTCTGGAATCTTTGGAGCTTGAATATTTTGCATGAACATCCTAAAATAAATTATTTTTCACTTTTAATTACTGTGAACTGTATACAGAATATGTGACAATTTGAAATAATTTTTAAAAAGTCTTACTTTGGCTTTGGTTTTGTCTCATCTAAAACAAGCAATGACATTAGCATTAGTATTAACATTAGCACTTAAATTAACAAGAATACTGTATACACTTGACCGATCAATACTGCAATTCTAAACTGAATAGAAGATGTGTTTATTAGCCACTTCTTTTGGGCATCATTTTACTTTTACCAATTTATGAAAGCCATAATATTAAAATATTGAAATGAGTTTTAATTCGATGCTAAACATAAAAAAAAAATTGTTGGCTGGTGAAGAGAACATGAAAATGTTAAGCTCAATCTTGAGCTGTTAGATTATGTTGTGCTGTATCTGGCAAAAGCAAGCCCTAATAAAGGAAAAAAAAAACATACCTGTGGCCTCCTCCTCAGCTGGGGCTAATGTTCACAATAAAAAGATATTCATTTAGACATAGCATGTGCATTTCACAAATTACAAAATCTTGTAACAAATAAAAGAAAACAATTTCACAATTTTCCCAAATCTGTTACTTCTGGAACCAGTGACAACCCAATGTTCTGACCGGCGATGTTTTGACAGCTAATAAACACTAATAAACACTGTGCATTATGAGATGCAAAATGTCTGCTCAAACATTTGTTGTGCATCCTTGACCTCCATGCAAGAGCCCAGCATGCCTGAGTGATCCAGTCAGCATACATTATATAACATCTACATCTACCAAAAACTAAATATGTTCTATGTCTGGTTGTTTGTGTGGCGTCAACAATTTATATGGATAGAAATTATAGTCATTCCAGAATAGAAGATATAATAAAGTTCTATATAATATGAATACAGTTGCAATCAGAATTATTCAACCCCCATTGCAGACTTTCAGCTGTTTGCAATGAACAAATCAAACAAAAGCAATTGAAATAGTTCAACACAACGAATACTTCAAGTGGTTTCCCCAAATTCAACTGAAAATGCAACTTATAATGACTTCTCCAGTCTCAAAATTATTTAACCCCCTGAATAGAATCACAACAGCACAAATATGCAAGACAGAAGTTGTCTCAAGCACACTTGATGCAACTAATCAAGTGCTTCATTAGTTGCACCAGAGAAGAGTGGTTGTGAAAAACCCTCGAGTGACTGCAAAAGACCTGCAGCAAGACTTGGTGGCAACAGGCACTGAGGTTTCAGTGAGCACAGTATGGCGCGTACTAAACGCAGAAGGTTTCCATGCCAGAACTCCAAGACATACACCAAGATCCAAGATGGATTCATTGAAGTATCAGGAAATCCTAGGAGAAAACGTCATGCTGTCTGTGAGGAAGCTGAAGCTTGAAGTCCAGGAAGATTCTATAGTGCCATCACAGTCACCTGACTTGAACCCCATAGAAAATCTCTGGTGGGATTTGAAGAAGGCGGTTGCAGCACACAAACCCAAGAATATTACTGAACTGGAGGCCATTGCTCATGAGGAATGGGCTAAGATTCCTCAGGAACGCTGCCAGAAGCTGGTGTCTGTCTACGCATCTCGTTTGCAGGAGGTCATAACAGCAAAAGGGTGCTGTACTAAGTACTAAAGATGCTCGCCATGAAGGGGTTGAATAATTTTGAGACTGGAGAAGTCATTATAAGTTGCATTTTCAGTTGAATTTGGGGAAACCAGCTGAAGCATTCGTTGTGTTGAACTATTTCAATTGCTTTTGTTTGATTTGTTCATTGGAAACAGCTGAAAGTCTGTAAATTTTGACAACAAACCTGATTTGCAATGGGGGTTGAATAATTTAGATTGCAGCTGTATGTTAATTGGATGACACTGGATATGTGTGAAAATTATTTGAAAAATACAGAATCTAGTATTTCGAGATGAGTAGAAAATTGTGCTGTTACCTTCCACTTCAGCTTCTGGTTCTGATATGAAAACATGAAAAATGCGTATAAGACTTGGAAATGTAATTTTAAAGATTTTAATTGCACAATGTAACGCACTATACACTACTATGGAAGAAGGATAGGAAAACAATGTCAGTGTCATGACGGCTGTTTAATGAAAATGGGAACAGAAGGCGAGTGCAATATTGTGCTGTTACCTTCTTCTTCAGCTTCTGGCTCTGATATGAAAACATGAAAAATGTGTATAAGACTTAGAGTTGTGAAATGTCATTCTGAAGATTTTATTGCACAATGTAATGCACTATACACTACTATGGAAGAAGGATAGCAAAACAATGTCAGTGTCATGACGGCTGTCTAATGAAAATGGGAATAGAAGGCGAGTGCAATATTGTGCTGTTACCTTCTACTTCAGCTTCTGCTTCTGATATGAAAATATGAAAAAAATATGAAGATACAGGCTGAAGTTTTAGGAATTAAATGTAAAAACTAAAGAGAAATTGTAATTTAATGTGTTACACATTACTTCAACAGGCATCTATAAGCCTCTATGAATCTTTACCATGAGATTTAAAGTTCAAATGTTATATCTAAGCATGCAGTGAAAATTTTATAGTTACAATAATGTCTAAGTCATGCAAAGTTACCTTCAATTTCTTGCGAAGGTGCTATTGCAAGAACATGGAAAGTGGAAATGAAAAGTGGATGCAATGAATAAAAAAAAGATATTGTAAACAGTGGCTGGCTAATGTCAGAAAACCTGTGATCCACTGACTGTATAAATGAATGATTGCAAATACAAACATCCAAAGATAAGCTTTATACATATAAAAAATGTGTAAAACATATGCTTTACCTTCCACTTCAGGGGGAGGCACTATCATAAGAAAATAAGATTGATAAGACTCCAGTACGTGAACATTTAAAACAGCCTTAATAATAATAATAATAATAATAATAATAATAATAATAATAATAATAATAATAATAATAAGTTCCAGAAGAAAACTAATGGTACAGCCAGAAGGTCTTCCTATGTTTTGTGGAGATGTACAGTGATCAGTGTGTGTGTGTGTGTGTGTGTGTGTGTGTGTGTGTGTGTGTGTGTGTGTGTTATAGTTTACATCATGCAATATCACAACAGATTGATTGTGCAATGTTATTTTTTATGAAATGACATCAAAATAATGGATTAAAGTGTGACCATTAGCAATCTGGACAGGTGCCAGTGTACAGCATGTGCTAAAACAGGTACGATGACAGGGACAAGATTGGGAAGGATTTTGTGTGTTCAACAAAACATAAAGTGAGGGTACCATAGGGACCAATGTTACCTGAACACTCTATACAGGATGAAGAACCCACTGGTGTTAAATGTGTGGACACAAGCATGCAGTTCACAGCAAGTCAACATAGAACCAAAGCTTTACCTTCATCAATGATTTCCTCCTCAACTGAGTGGACATAATTGGGATTAGTAGATAAATACAGCCAAAAGCAGAAATGTTTGTTCTATAAAAATTCAGCTCCAGAATGGTCCAAATGAAGTTTCTTTCACATACTACGGCATTATTAAGCTGTTGTGCTGAGATAACTGGTTATATTAAATTGTATAATTACGTATAGCTGAACTACGAAGCACATACACTTATCACCTCGTCAGAACATTGAGATCCACAAACAGAGATCATATCTTGAATCATTTTTATTGCATTTTGTCTCATAATGTGACAATATTATTTGATTTACTGGAAATGAATAAAGGAAACTGGCAGTCATTATGTATATGTTACGAACACTTCTTTATTACCAGACATGTAGTGTATAAAACCTAAAAACATAACACATGCTACAAAATATAATATTTAACTAAATTTTGACCCCTAAAGGGTTCTTCAGTTTTGTCCCTAGAATTTCATCCAGAAAAAAACCCGTTAGGGATCTGCTTTTGTGAGAGTGTACTATAGATATTAAGTTTGTGAACCAAACCACATAGTCAGCTCCAGAAGTATTGGCACCCTTGGTAAAGATGGGTAAAAATGTTGTAAAAATGTCTTTGCGGTAATTAGCTTAATTTCACTCTGCAAATATGAGATAAATGTATCCTTTAATCGAAACAAAATTATTCTAAGGAAATAAAACCCTTATCATTATCAAAATACATGTTGTTAACCACATTTCATAATTACTGAAACCCCAGCATTTAATACTTGGTGCAACGTCCCTTTGCAAACATAACAGCAGTATCTTCAACAGCACATTCTTCTCCTATAATGATTGATGAGAGGATAATACAGAGCATGGAATCTGAGACACTCCTCAGTACAGAATCTCTCCACATCCTCAAGGTTCCTCTGTGCTCTCTTGTGAACTTTCCTCTCCAGTTCAGCCCGCAAGTTTTCAATGGAAGTTAAGTCAGGGGACATATAGTATCTCACAAAAGTGAGCCTGTCAGTGCTCAGACCATACGCCGCACACTACATCAAATTGGTCTGTATGGCTGTCGTCCCAGAAGGAAGCCTTTTCTAAAGATGATGCACAAGAAAGCCCGCAAACAGTTTGCTGAAGACAAGCAGACTAAGGACATGGATTACTGGAACCATGTCCTGTGGTCTGATGAGACCAAGATAAACTTATTTGGTTCAGATGGTGTCAAGCGTGTGTGGCAGCAACCAGGTGAGGAGCACAAAGACAAGTGTGTCTTGCCTACAGTCAAGCATGGTGGTGGGAGTGTCATGGTCTGGGGCTGCATGAGTTCTGCTGGCACTGGGGAGTATACTGTGACATACTGAAGCAGAGCATGATCCCCTCCCTTTGGAAACTGGGCCGCAGGGCAGTATTCCAACATGATAACGACCCCAAACACACCTCCAAGATGACCACTGCCTTGCTAAAGAAGCTGAGGGTAAAGGTGATGGACTGGCCAAGCATGTCTCCAGACCTAAACCCTATTGAGCATCTGTGGGGGAGCGCAAGGTCTCTAACATCCACCAGCTCTGTGATTTCGTCATGGAGGAGTGGAAGAGGACTCCAGTGGCAACCTGTGAAGCTCTGGTGAACTCCATGCCCAACAGGGTTAAGGCAGTGCTGGAAAATAATGGCAGCCACACAAAATATTGACACTTTGGGCCCAATTTGGACATTTTCACTTAGGGGTGTACTCACTTTTGTTGCCAGCGGTTTAGACATTAATGGCTGTGTGTTGAGTTATTTTGAGGGGACAGCAAATTTACACTGTTATACAAGCTGTACACTCACTACTTTACATTGTAGTAAAGTGTCATTTCGTCAGTGTTGTCCCATGAAAAGATATAATAAAATATTTACAAAAATGTGAGGGGTGTACTCACTTTTGTGAGATACTGTATATAGTTGCAATCAGAATTATTCAACCCCCATTGCAAATCAGGTTTATTGTTAAAATTTACAGACTTTCAGCTGTTTGCAATGAACAAATCAAACAAAAGCAATTGAAACACAATGAATGCTTCAAGTGGTTTCCCAAAATTCAACTGAAAATGCAACTTAGTGCAACTAAAAACTGAAAATTCAACTGAAAATGCAACTTCTCCAGTCTCAAAATTATTCAACCCCTTCATGGCGAGCATCTTTAGTACTTAGTAGAGCACCCTTTTGCTGTTATGACCTGCTGCAAACGAGATGCATAGCCAGACACCAGCTTCTGGCAGCGTTTCTGAGGAATCTTAGCCCATTCCTCATGAGCAATGGCCTCCAGTTCAGTAATATTCTTGGGTTTGCATGCTGCAACCACCTTCTTCAAATCCTACCAGATATTTTCTATGGGGTTCAAGTCAGGTGACTGTGATGGCCCTGTAGAATCTTCCAGGACTTCTTCTGCAACCAAGCCTTGGTGGAATTTGAGGTATGCTTGGGATCATTGTCCTGTTGGAAGGTCCAATGACGCCCAAGCTTCAGCTTCCTCACAGTGGACATGATGTTTTCTCCTAGGATTTCCTGATACTTCAATGAATCCATCTTGCCTTCCACACACTGCAGGTTTCCAGTGCCAGAGGATCACAGAGCCACCACCATGCTTGACTGTGGGCAGAGTGTTCTTTTCAGCTTATGCTTCATTCTTGTTCCTCCAGGCATACCGCTGATTCATCGTGCCAAAAATTTCCAGTTTTGTTTCATCGCTCCACAGAGCAGAATCCCAAAACTTCTGTGGCTTATTGATATGATTTTGAGCATATTGGAGCTGACTTTTCTTGTGCTTTTGAGTCAGTAGTGGTGTACGTCTTGGAGTTCTGGCATGGAAACCTTCTGTGTTTAGTACACACCATACTGTGCTCACTGAAACCTCAGTGTCTGTTGCCACTAAGTCTTGCTGAAGGTCGAGGGTTTTTCACAACCTGCCTTCTCAGAAATCTGGTTGCAGCCGTTGATAGCTTCCTGTTTCTGCCCCATCCAGGTAGTGTAACCACTGCTCCCTTAACTTTGAACTTGCGAACTATGCTTCTAACGGTGTCTTCCAGCATGAGATTAAGCTAATTAATCATAGATACCACCCCTCCCCCTTTAGCAAGGGTGCCAGTAATTCTGGACCTGACTGTATGATTGCAGTGACACCTTACACATACACATTTGGTCATACATCTGGATGATGCACTGTTAGTGAGAGAACTACATGACTAGTTGTACATCATGGTACATCTAGAATCTAGGATTCTGAAGGGTTCTTCAATTTTGATGTTCTATGTAAAGCCTACAGCAGCATTTTTTTTAAATCAGAGATGATTTCAAGTAGAATCCGGTTACAAAGCTAAGAACTATCATTTCCCCCCCTGAATCTTTGCATTTCTCATCTATTTAATCTATATCCATTTCTATATATACTGTATATACATCTCATGATTTCAGGTGAAAATCTAAAGCCACATCAAGCTTAACCTCAGAAGGGACCAATTCCCCCTTCATACCGGAATATTAATTAATAAATGAATAATAGTTAATTAATAGGCAATAAACCAAGCTGAGAAGATTTCAAAAGTGAACTTTCCAGGACCTTACCTTCTTCCCTATGGAATCAGAGCACAACAGATACACAGAAAGAGAAGTAAGGTGAGAAAGAAGGTAATATTATGGAGAGAAATTAAATGATAAACATAATGTAGCAGTATGATGATACTTACTGCACTTCCTCCTCCACCACTTCCTCTGTATCAGCCATGGCTAGACAGTTCTTGAGTACAATAAGAGACAAATCAGTTACAAGAACATTTAAAATTTTTAATTTGTTTACCAGCCTTTGATGAAAAAAAAATAAATCACATTTAAACCATATTTGTGCCTATTTTATTGACAATCAGTACTATTCAAAGTACTATTCATTGAAAGGTATGTTCATATTTGTTCAAGCAACATCATCACTGACCATTGAACTACTTCCTGTGGACATGGCTGGAATCAATTTAGAGTTTCTCGAAAAGTATTATTAGATTACCTTTATTAACTCACCATTCTTAGGTTTAACAATCATTCGAATAGGAAAGCAGGCTGGTCTAAAAACTGACATGGCACACAACATTTCTATGGCAGTAACTCAGAAAGTAAATCAGCAGGCCATAAAAGAGTAAGGGGCAGGTGTTGTAGGGGTAATGAGAAGGGGTTATTTTTGAGAATAATAAACTATGGTTTGGAACAGGTGCTCTTTACTCTTGGAGACAATGAACTTGGCTGATCTCATCCAAGCCTCCCACTCATTTGCACAGTAAATCAAGAGTGTCCTTGTAGGCTATTTTTGAAACATGCACCGTTTGGTCAGATCAGTGTAACACACACACACACACACACACACACACACACACACACACACACACACACACACACACACACACACACACACACACACACACACACTACCCAACTGTCTTTCCAGTGTATCTATATTTGCCATTGTTTTTATGCCTAACCACTAATGAACTGATCGTTATTCTCTAGTGTACTAGTTATGTTAGATTCTTGATCATGGTGCCTTAAGATAAAGTACTTTGGATGCATATCTTTGCTCTCATTTGTAGTGTAATGAGATAAACTGAAACATATGAGTCGAACGCTATTAGAAATGCAAGTCTAATCAAGCTCCATCAGAGTATAATCCAGCCTGTCTTTGCGGTAGATTAACCATCTCTCAGAGGTATTAGAAAAGTTATACTTTACTAAGCCACTTCTGCTGGGGTGGAAAGACTGGAATATCACAGGAATGCTAGTAGTAGGAATGGTGTAGATAATTCCTGCATTAAACAGCATTAAGTGAAAACCCCAAAGCATGCTGGTCCCGTCAGAGATCAGTACAAAGCCATGCTGGCTGCTTGAGTTGGGCTGCAATACAGAGCTAAACCTCTGGCCTTGGCGCTCACCATTTTTGCAAAGCTTTTTGGAAGTGTTACATAACAACTCTTGAATGCAAGCCAATAACCATGCAGCTGAAGCGCTGTTTAAGTGAGAATCAGTTACTCTGAGACACACACTTTACACCAGTCTGGCATTCTACATGATAATGAAAAGAAGGACATCTTTCTGCCTCTTACCTGAGATGTCCACAATGACAGAGAGGATCTTATTCTCAAGGGTCCAGGACACAGTATCCAGCAAACTCTAACTCCACTCACCTAATACTGACTTGTGTGTCTCTGTGCTGCTCTCTGATTGGACAGTGACACTGGGTCTATTGTTAGGGTTTGGGGGGTGGGGGGGTACATGTGACAATCAAAAGGTGATACAAGTTTAGCATGGTGTCATACTTGTGGTCAGCTTGCTGGACACACACACACGGTCTAAGAAGGATTTTAGGAAGAAGCACTACTGATATTATATTGTAATTAGTTCTAGCAGACAATGCTGAAGGTATAACTGCAATAAAAAGACACATTTAAATTTTTTTTTTTTACATTGATCTCTTTATTGCTGTTTTGAGAGAATTACACAATATTTAAAAAGATGTCCTGTGTGAAACTTGGTTACAATAAATGGTCAGAGTGTTAAAAGGTAAAGAGTTAAAGTTTGCATGATTTGCAGAGAATTACCCCAATACAGTCAAGGTTCATTATGGAAAACACAGAGTACAACTTTGTCTCTTAATTGATTGTCAAAGACCAAAATTCAGACATTTTCACATTTTAAAACATGAACCAAAATACTAATCAGGGGGAAACTAACCCCAACAACACAACATAAGCCACAAACACATCTACCATCAGTCACATAACCATTAACCAGTGAAACCTGCTGATTCAAAAAGCCACTGACTGTCTGCCCACCAGCACATACTACAGTCCAATTATACTGTTGATAATATCTAGTGTTCTACTCTAAATGAAGTGCTGAAGGGTGAATGAAAAAATATGAAAAAAACAGACAACATTAGTTGGTCCACAGTAATGGCTTAGAGCCATCTGTCCTTTTACATACTGAACACACTTTCAAAATGATAATGGCAATTCAAGCAAGCATTATATGCAGAGAAATGTTTGTGAAAGTCTTTTTTTTTTTCCATTTTATGTTCCCTTTATTCAGTGCAGAGCCAAGCGTTTATGTCTACTTGAAATCTGATATATCATGTTGAATATACTGACTAAAAAGCACTTGAAACAAAAATGAATAAAAGAAGATACTGTAATAATAATCATGAACGTCTATAATGGCTGTATTCCGAGCTTAATATTGAGAGCAGAAGCAAGAATGTCATTTTATATAAAGTGGCAACATACAAAATATATAGTTAATTACAAAACATACACTATGTGCTAACATATATTATTAAGACCATAGTTTCACTATTAAAAATGTGTCACTTTGACAAAAAACAAAAAGTAAAAAATACACTACTCTATGGGTGCCCATATTTTGCCCTGGACTGGTGAACATGAATAAAATATGAATATGTCAAGCTTTGCTTTAATTATAAATTAAAAGGCGTGAAGGGTGACTAGCAGAGAAGAGATTCTAAAAAAGCAACACATTATAAGCTGTTGAAAATTATGAGTGAAATTATGCAAGGTATTTAAATATGTATAATCCATCTAATGGAAATGGGTCATTTTCAAACTGCTCAGTATTTTCACTTGATCTAAATGTCCACATTTCACACTATAAAAGTGGCTTCATTTGAAACACTACTCTGTAATCAGGACCATGCGGTCTGGAGGACTCTGACTGTATGGTAAAAATATAAGACTTTCTTTCTCCCTCCCCCTACCTCATGTCATATGTCTGGGCCAAAGAAAACATAAAAGATTATTTTTGGTATTTTTTGTATGAGTACATGCATGTGACAGGAATATGGTTCTTTCACTTGGTCCCTGGTGCTGTGGCTTCTTGGAAAGGTTAGTGACCCATTCCTGATGAGACATAAAACAGTCAGTTAGGAAATGTGATTAGTAAATATCACACACTCAGACAAACAAGTAGCAAATATCACAATGTAATATAAATTCATATGCATTTTCTTATGCAAGCATGTTAATGAACTGTATGTGTGTATATGTGTGCACATGTTTTTATATCGTGGTGGGGACCAAATGTCCCCATAAGGATAGGAATATCTGACAGTTTTTTAATCTTATTGGAACATTTCACTGGTCCATACAAGGAAAACAGCATTTATTCTGTAAAAAACCTGCAGCTATAATAATAAAAAAAAAAAACAACTAAAAGAGCCATAAGGTTAATTAGCTGCATTAATAATTATGTTAATGGAAGTTCATCACAAGGATAGTAACTTGCTATAAATGATAAAATTCTCTGAATGTTTTTCAGTCATTTAAATGACTGATTGTCAATTGCCCTTTACTCCTTAAAAAAGTCTGGGCTCATACTTAAAGGTGTTTTTGCCTCATTAATCACTGGCATGCGCCTATTCAGAAGCAGAGGACAGCTGCTCTCCTATACTTGCCCGTGTGACACTTTAGCCTGCTAATCTTTTGTCACTCCACTCAATAATGTGACAAACAGGCAGCTGCTTGTCCTGTCCAAGTCCAGAATGCAGGCTGAGGCAGTTGTGGATAAGACAACCGTGGTGTGTGTGTGTGCGCAGCGGACATATTGCACATTATCTATCCATGTCCGGCATGTCCGAAGGCCACAGTGTCCTCCCATAATGGAAAAAAAGGTGTGCTTTCAAAATAGAACACTATGCCACAGAGGCATGTTAAAACGCATGAGCCATGAACGAATGGTGATTTATAGTTGGCCTGGATCTACAGACCAAGGTGCAGGCAGTGAATTGTGGGATGTGGGTGAGATCTTTGTGTGTGTGCATGGTGCACTGCAAAAGACTGGTGTTCTGTACAGGGTGTATTCCTGCTTCACATTCAGTGTTACTGCGATAGGCTCCAGATCCACCACAATCCTGACCTGGATAAAGCCATTACTGAAGTGGAATAAATGAATGAATGAATGAAATTCATTCTCCATTTTAGGTTTCTTAACCTAATTTCTAGCTACTGAATTTAGTGAATGTGTGATTAATACCAACAATAATTTTGATGGTGGTTTAGTGGGTTTGCCTTGCACAGCTGGGGTAGGGGGTTTGATTCCTGCCTCCGCCATATGTGCGCAGAGTTTGCATGTTCTCCCCGATCTTTGGGGGTTTCCTCCCGGTACTCCAGTTACCTCCCCCAGTCCAAAGACATGCGTTGTAGGCTAATCAGAATTTTCAAATTGTCTGTAATGTATGAATGTTTATGTGATTGTGCCCTGCGAAGGCTTGGCACCCCGCCCACGGTGCCCCCCGCCTTTTGCCCCAAGTTCCCTGGGATAAACTCCAGGCTCCCCTGTGTAGGATAAGCAGTATGGAAAATGGATGGATAGATGGATGGATGTATAGTGTTACAAAAAACTACAAATTTGGTGTATGATGTATGTCTGTCTCATTCTAAGACCTTACAGTTACCATGTAATGGCTGTAGTTTTGAATTTGAAGTTCTATATAGTTACATAAGTTTTGTAAGATTTTCAGTTTTTTCTTAGTATAGGAAAACATGAGGAAATTCTTGGCTGTGGTAGTTCTACATATACTTCAAGTGTGGTATATAGTGAATAGATTGAAAAAGGAAAGTTTATTTAACTGATACGCCCTCTCATGTGTGTATGGACTCATTAGAATCCCAGCACTGCCAAGCTGACACTGCACTTGACCAAGGCCCCTAACCCTCAACTGCTCAGTTGTATAAATGAGATAAATGTCACTCTGGATAAGGGCGTCTGCCAAATGCCATAAATGTAAATGTAAATTAGAACACACACACAAAACAATGGACTATGAAATTCTCTTACCATTGGCAACAGATTTGCTCTCTCCTCTGCTTGTCACCTGGGTGAAGTAGAAAGTGAGTGATAGTGAGAGAGAGACAGATAAAGAGAGAGGAACAACAAGAGAAGGTCAGTAAGACAAAAAGGTCAGTAAGTAATGAACTCTTTTTTTCAGCCCTTTTGGTATATATGTATATGTATACACACACACACACACACACACACACACACACACACACACACACATACTGTTTAGGAGAATAAGAAGTATGGCTGCGTGATAAGGTTATATGATATTTCTATTGCAATATACTATAATGCACTTCTGTGAGTATTGTGGGTGTCAGATGTTAATGCATTTAAAACTCCATTGTTACTCATTTAGCTGCTTGGAGGTAAAATCTAATTTGATTACAATCTGTGGCAGCCCACAGACCCATTCACACACATTCAGCATGTCCCCAAAAAGCATGTTTTTTTTTTTGTGTTTTTTTTCGGGTCTGCCCCTAAACGACTTTAGAACACAAACAAGTCATAGTTGGACACACATTTCTGTCCATAACCCTGGAACTGCTAAGCACAGAATTATCATTACAGTTAATTCCATATGTATAATTCCTTGGGTCATGACAAGTCTGATGGTTATAACTGGTCGTTTAATTTTTAACTAATTGGGTCATCAAACTTGAATGAGATGAATTCGATTTTCACAAAATGTTTCAAAGGATTGTTGATATTTATAACCACTTGACAATGATGCCAAAAAAGTAGGCAATCTACTGTATCTTGACATGCTTTGGTGTATTAGGGCAGCGAGTCCAGTCAGACACCAACACTTTTCCAAAGAGGCCCAGTTCCTGAGGCAGCACTGGAACCCACAGTTCACACGAGGAGGAGGACAGAAAAACACTCTTAAAATTAAGTAGATTCCCCAGTGCTCCACTTCAATAAATGTGGTCGCTGTAAACAGCGACCCATAAGAAAGATGAGGAGAGCTGATGTGGATTTTACTTTACTAGGATTTTCTGACTGGAAAGAAAGAAGGGGGTCTATGACCAATATTAGATCTACATGCACTGGACATAAGAAAACACAAGTTGAGATTGTTGACCTAGGCATCTGTGATACGCTTCGAGTGTCCAGGCAATACTTTTATGTTAATCGACTTGAATTGATCCATCTCACAGACTCCTGGGTCTGAAGGAATCACATTGATAGCCATCCCCTAGGATGCCTGCAAATGGAGTGTTTTCAGCCATGGCTTCATGAAGTCTCATTTCAGTCAGGATGGATAACACTACAGTGATCAGTTATATCAATAAACAGGGGGACATACACTCCTGCAATCTGCATGTGCTGGCACATGGATTGATCTTTTGGAGCCGCTCTCGGTTCATGTCATGAACAGCCACTCATGTACCTGGCAAGTTGATCAATGCCACATTAGGGAGACTGGAAAGTACACAATGATGTGGCAGCTCTATGAGCAAATTAATAGATGAGGGGAGATGGAGCGCTTCAAAAAAGATAAAGTATGCATGCTGCCATTCCATCTATTTCCTGAATGATCGGTATGCTCTGAAGGGGGTTGATGCACTAGTGCACATTTTTCCTCCGTTAGACCTAACTGCCCCAACTCCAGCCAGGGTTGGAGGGCTTGTTCGTATAGTGATAGGGCTATGATATTGTGAGGATAAATTTGTCCACAGCAGGGCTACCCAAAAACACTACTGCAACTCTACACAAAAACTAGACTATCATCCATGACTGCAAGTAGAATGTGTCTGAGGACTGGTTTGTGGCATTAGGTTCGGTTGCTCTTTAGTGCTATTTCCCAGTGATTTCATCATTTCTGGAGGAACTGCTAGACAAGGGCAAAGCTTTCTCTACCATTAAAGTATTTTTCCATGCAAGGGGCACACCACTTCTGCCTTGTTTATAAACAATGCTTGACTGCTTTGTGGTATGCAGCTATGGTACTCATTATCTCATCGTCTCCTTGAAACCCTGGATAAGGCAGACCTCAATGTGCGTTCACTATGAAAAGCTTTATTGCTGGCACTAAAAGAGACATTTACAGACATTTCTGCTTTCTGAGAATATTGAGGATAAATGCACTGATGCAAGTTGGTCATCATCACAAACCTTTTTGAGGCAAGTCCACAAATAAACATGGCCGTTACATTGGCTACATTTCAGTCATCAAGATAAGCTTGTCCGGCAATATGTGTGTCACAATATCCCATAGCGAGACAACAAATCTAATGCTTGAAAGAGAGGTTTAAGTTACAACTGTATCCCCATTTCTCGGATAGAATGTGTTAGGTATCCCATCGGACCACCCTCTTTCTACAGGGTGTGCTTATGAAAACTGAATACATAATCCAAAACATGTTGCATTGTAGGTTATAAGGCAGGCGGAAGTCCAGCCTCCATCTGCTAGCCAATCATGGCTGGTGTATTGAAATATTGAATTTGGAGTTATGGCTGTAACCAAAAGTTGTTTCCCACCAGTGTGGTCATTAACACAGCTTTCCCTTCATTAGCCTTCAGCATTAAATTCAGGCTACAGGTGCAGTGTGTAGCTAACCTCAGCCTTAACATGGCCACTACATGCCCGTGCTGCCTCACACCATGTTCAGCTTAGATATTGCCAAAGATAGAGCATCAAAATAAATATCTCGGCTGTGTTGCTTTATCTGAGGAATATCATCCCTCTACAAATATGTGCCTTCATGCAGGAGAGTCAAGGCTAGGGCATGCCTTTACAGCTTTAGCATACAGGCCAGAGGCTGATGCGATCTGCTATATTGGCAGCTGTTCAGTATATGTGTGAATATGTGTGTGTCTGTTAGCGTAGGAGCCAAAAGCAACTAGAAGGGGTTGTGTTAAAATAGAAGCTAACAGAATGACCTGCATATTATGTGTACAAGTGTGTGTGTGTGTGTGTGTACACGTGTGTGTAGAGACAGAACACAGAAGAAAGAAAGTAGAGCAAGCACTTGTGGTGATTGTACATTACTCAAATTAAGCCCTGCATGACACATTAAACAAACAGGAGGCTTTAGAAACTGCTTGCAGCCCTTAAAAGTGACTAGCAACATCTAGCATTCCATAACCCCCCCCTTTTCCATGCCAGTCAGCAAGAGAGTGAAGAGCAAGGGTCACACACTCACAAAGGGAGACAGCAAGAAGATGACAGTCAAAGGCATTAAACCATACAGTGAGTGAATTTGCTTTGTGATTATGTGAACAGTATCAGCTGTGCATCCCTTTTATGATAAAGTAACATTTACCTCCTCAAGGAGCCAAATCTGAAGACAACTAGCAGGAAGAAGTCTTTAAACAAAAACACACAGTGTTACTGTTCAGCTAACTGGCACCAATCATTTCTTATCGTTCTTTATCTTGAAATACTGAGGATTAGATCAACTGATGTTGATTTTTTTTTTTTTTTTTACGATGACACAGTCCAAACAAAGGGGTTATAAAACACACTAGCTGTTTTTAGCATGAAGAAACACATTAAAATTCCTCCCTGAGGGTTATAAAGAGTCTGGAGTCCAAAAGAAAAACATAATTGGTGCTGCAGTTATGGAGCAGGTTACCTTGGTAGCAGAGGAGCTTTTGTTTTCCCATAGATTGCGCTTGCCACTAACATCGCCAGGTTTCAGGTCCTGAAGGAGGAAGAGACGGAGTAATGTCACACGCACAGGGCTAAGACGAAATGTTTGACCAAGCAGACATACACCTAACAATCAATCACAAGAAAAGTGAAGAACGCATACTGAGAGAAAGAGAAGAGGGCCGCAGAGGCGTTACTCCTACCTGTTCCTCAGCACAGACAAAGGAGAAGAGGGGACAGAAGAGAATAGCCCAGAAGAAAGCAAGGCAGAGGAACTGATCTAGGCAACAGGGGGAAACTTAAGCAGACAGAGGACAAACAGAGAAAACATTCAGTATATCTGAACTCGCCTTTCACTGATGCTAGAACAATGGTGATTTACACCGCAAATCACTTTTAGGTATTCAGATTTCCAGCATTTCCAACAACCGTATGCTATCTAGGATTTTGGAGAAAGCTCTTGCACAACAGTTTGTTCTTTTTTTTAAAAATTTAAAGTAGGAATAACAAGCATGGTAAATTTCCATCTGGTTTCCATTTTCCCCCTCATTGTGCCAATTCCCACCCACTAGCCAACTCTCCTCTCTCACTTGACAGCTACCGACCGGGGAGGGTGAGGGCAAGCATGTGCGACACGTGTCCTCTGTGACACGTGAAACTAGCCATTGACTCTTCTGACTGCCTCACAGGTCAGCGTAACACACATGGAGGCAAGAGCTAAATACCCATTGTCTATTGTTATAAAACGAATACTTTCAGTTCTACAATCTGATTGGCTGAGTCGTGTTCAAAGCCATTGTAAAGTTTGATATATATGCACAGTTGTGACCACATCACAATAATTGAATTCTGTATTAATGCTCCAGGTTTTAAACCAATAAATCCATTACACTTAAACCATAGTTCTGTCCACTATGAATGCAATTATTTATTAAACACTACAATTTAACATATTGCTTTTGTCACCGTTTTATAAAAGCAATAAAAGTGATTTTATCATGGGTAAGGGGGGGGTTAATCACTCACACATGCTTCACATCATGCCTAAGAAGGCCGCTGTTTTTACAGTGACTCTGTTTTGATGGTCAAGCTCTAAATCACCCTCCATGTTAAGGGGTTCCTAGTGCGTACCAGCTGGAGCTACAGAACCAGAGGTTTAAAGAAGCAGTCTGTCACTTCTAGAACCATCTGCTGCCTGTGAGCCTTCCCCTTTTCTCAGACCAAATAAATCCAAAATAAAGCCTTGTGGTTTGTCTTTAAAACTAAATGTTTCTTTTCCGTTTTGGGTTGGGGCCTATTTCAGGGCTGGAAAAATGCAAACTAGTGAGATGCATTTCACAGCAATATTGCTAATCACAGTTTTCTAACAATATCTTCAAAATGATATAATTGTATTAGTCTAGAAACATTAGATTGCACCTTTAAACTAAGCAGTCGACTGGAGTAAAGAGAGATTGATGGTGACATTGAAACTGAATTAGACAACATAGATAAAACATGAGTGACTGCCACATGATGGCATACTGTAACATAACAAATGCTATAAAGGACAGCTACACAAAGGCCATCCAGCCCCTGCATTCCTCACATCAGTATAGAACAGTGAACACACCATGGCCACTAGGTGGTGCCATGGAACTAGACAGCTTATTACAAAAGGCATATCTGCTCATGTCCTAATCTAGCAAACTACACACAGAGGCATGCAAAGTGATTGTGATTGTCAGCACTTGTAGCCTACTTGTAGCCCAGGCCTTCCTCCTGGCGTTTTGCTCTCCGGTGTTTTGTTCAGCCAATCGTTGATGCGGCCTGCGACGCCCACCTTTATTCCAGCTGCATCCTGAAACATAAGAGAAAAGAACAGAAGAGAAAAGTCCCTGTGAGTCAAAGGTCAGAGTGCTAGGGTGGACAGGAAGACAGGAAAGAGGGGCCATCGGTGTTCTGTGACTGAATGTTGCTGACCTTGTTGCTAGAGGGTGAGCTGATGGTGGAACTGAAAACGTTGCCCTTCTCCCACATACTCTTAATGTTCCGCACACCATCAGAAACCACGGGCAGGTCGATTGCAGCCACGCGTGGTGAGCGCACCTCCTTATTACTCTGAAAATGAGGGGTAGAGTTAAAGAGAGATGGACTGACAGTAAAAACCTCAGAGAGCACGTATATGTCAAAATGACTAATGGAGGAGTGTAAAATGCTGCATTTGTATCATACTGGCAGTATTTTAATAAAAGCTTGGCTGACCTCCATAGGGTGACTCTCTCTCTGACTCTTTTATATACACACATGGAAATACACACATCATGGCAGTATGACACAGTGACTAATGTAACAGTGATTGATATAGTAGTTCCATAAATATACATTCTGTATTAGACTCCTAGATAACTGACAAAGTGTGCACTTCTGATGCCACCACTCCCAGACTTGTCCTCTATAGACTTTTACTGATTATTTCTGAAGTCTTTTTCTTTAATATATATGACA
The DNA here is from genome assembly GCA_023630585.1 of Cranoglanis bouderius. Lineage (NCBI taxonomy): Eukaryota > Metazoa > Chordata > Actinopteri > Siluriformes > Cranoglanididae > Cranoglanis > Cranoglanis bouderius. The sequence goes on from CM042538.1 coordinate 21,377,310, forward strand.
AAGTCAAAGATATTGTTTTTTTTTTCTACAAAAAAAAAAAACAGCAAAAAAACTTGTTTATCTTAGCACAATAATTTGGAATCCAATACAAACTACAGTGTGTATTTGGATAGGAGACTCTGTTAAATGACATCATGTCATAGTGGATTATAAAAATATTATAATCCACTGTGACATGTACGGTGGGTATAGAAAAGAATCCCACCCCTTTAAAACAATCACATTTTGTTGCTTTTCAGCCTGAAATGAAGATGGACACAGTTTTTGTTTTATAACAAAAATACAGTTTTGCTGTATTTACTCAGTTCAACTTATAACATCCAAGTGAAAGATATAACACCAACATGTCAGAAAAAAATAAAAAATAAAAAACCAGAATCAGAATTGAATTGCAAAAAGGATCACCCCCCTCCTAAAAATGACTTGTAAACTCAATCAGGTGTAGCTAATCACCGTCTCAATGGCACACAAAACCATTTGACTTTCAACTGTGATCAGCTGTGGTCATTTTGATTAGCTCAGCATGAAAAGAGCTTTCCTGGAGCATTTTTGTCTTTGGTAGTGCAACTGAAGCAAACAATCAACTATGGGTGGCAAGGCACTGTCAAAAGATCTCCACAACTGAGCTTTGCCAAAACGCACCTTGAAGATTCTGAGGCCACATGGAAAAAAGGTGTTATGGTCAGATGAATTATTTGGCCTCAACACCAAACGATATATCTGGCGGAAATCCAATACAGCTCACCACAAATAACACCATTCCTACAGTAAAGCATGGAGGTGGTAATATCCTGTTATGGGGGTGTTTCTCTGCAGCAGGGACTGGAGCACTTGTCAGGATAGAAGGAAAATGGATGGGGCAAAATACCGTCAAATTCTTGAGGAAAATTTGTTGCCCTCTGCCAGAAAGTTGTCAATGGGAAGAAGGTTTACCTTCCAACATGACCATGACCCAAAGCACACAGCAAAACTGACCACACAGCGATTGAAGGAGAAAAAGGTGAATGGACTTGCATGGTCTAGTCAGAGCCCAGACTTAAACCCCATTGTAAATCTGTAGAACGACTTGAAGACTGTAGTCCACAAACCATAAAATTTAACTGAACTTGAGCAGTTCTGCCATATCCCTTTTTCCAACTCAGTGATTCTGTTTTTTAATTTTTAAATACAGCTGGATAAAACAAAAACTGTGTCCGTCTTCATTTCAGACTGAAAAGCAACAAAATGTGATTATTTTAAAGGGGGTGATTCTTTTCTATACCCACTGTACTTTCTTACATAATCATAAATTCAGTACACCTACTGTATGACATTTATGTCATCTTCTTTGCTTTACAGAGCTTAATAAAAAATCCTGCAAAACCAATTGCGAAATTGCAATTGCACGAAATTGTTTTGCACGGTCTTTCACAGTGATGTTTGTTGGTAAATGAGACCTTTTAGCTGTACTCGCACGTTAATCAAAGAGGGCTTTGACTGATTGTGCGTTGTGATGATGTCACATGACGCATCTTGGTCCAAGTCTGCGGTAATTTTGAAAAATTGCAAGCTCCTCCAAATATTGCGGAGTTTGCTTGATTTTGCGTTAATTTCTGCGATCTCAAAATCCTGGAGGGGCTGATTAGGGAATATTTATTTTTACATTTCACATATCAAATGCAAACTAATATGATTGTTACATTGTGTTAAATGAGACCTTTGTGATTCTGTCTGGTTGTGATATCAGCTATGTTAAAGTGTGCTTTCATGATAGTCTTGTGATGTACTTAAGGCACGACATTCTGCTAGTTGTGACTTGCAGTGTTCACGCTCTATGATTCCAAAAATTTGTATGCATCAATTGATCTCTATCATAACATGTGCGTTGTGCTGCTCTGTGGGAAGTGGTGAAATGCTGTCAGTGAGATTGTGTGTGGGACTCACCTGCACAGCCGTGGTGTACTGCTCCAATCTGTTATCTATCTTTGACACCACGGGAGAGAGAGACGCCTTCACGGCACTGACACACACAACACACAATATATACCATTGGCGCATGATCTTGACTAAACTACCTGTTGACGGTTCTGTGAATAAATATATGTTTATTTGTGTACTTAGAATTGTATTTAGATCATCTCATAATTGGGTACATCTGTATGATTTCAACTTGTACCCATGTGCTTTTTTTCTGTTAAAAAAAAGAAGAAAAAAAAAAGAGAAAAAAAAAAAATCGGTTAAAATACCTCTTCTGCGCTGACCTGTTGAGGAATTCTGCCCTTTCACCAATCTGGGAAGAGAGATCAGATAATGGATGGAAAGCTCAGTGTTGGTCATGTGGAAACACACACACACACACACACACACACACACACACACACACACACACACACACACACACACACACACACACACTGGTTCCCTTTTGGACTTAGCTATGCCGAGAGGCAGAGAGACTAGGCTGTTTTTCAGCCCAGAATCTCTGTGGGAACTACAGCATGTTTATGATATATGACAACAGGGCTAAGAGGGGGGTAAGTGTTCTCACAAAGCAAACAGCAAACAGCAAAAAAAAAAAAAAAAAAAAAAAAACAAAAAAAAACACCACACACACACACACACACACACACCAGTTCCCCCTCTCCCCCCAGCCGTCCCACCCCCTCCCCTCCTACCGTTGAAGCTAGCGAATGTGGGAGTTCCTAAAATACTCCCTTCAGGAAATTCCCCATTCTCCGGCGTGTTTGAAACAGCTCTGTTCAAATGTGGTTACAGTAATCCTATTAGGCTAACGGCCTTCCTGAATTCCCTCATTACTGACACGCTGATGGAAGCAGCAACACTTTATCTCATTCTGTCCTTTTCAAATAGTGACCGCCACAAACCAAAAGACAGAAGGAAAGGAGAACGCTGTTCATCTTTAGACAATGTTCAAAACATGCAAATCTTCCAATGAGATAATACAGGAATTAGATACATGTATGGTGGCTTGGGAAATATTTCACAAGGTCAAATTTTGACATTTTCCACTATATAAAGTTCTGGAAAGTGTTTGTTTTCCCAATGTGAAATATGTTTTTCTTTTACAGGAATCTCGAGCACAAGTAGTATTTTAAAATCTGGTTTCCTCCAAAACTGAAATGGGAGAAAATTCCACTCTGACTGCAGTACAGGAGCATCAGAGACATTTTGACAGATGGTATCTGATTACAAAATGAATTGATTAAGGCTATGTACATTTCGCTATGGCATGCACGGTATCTTATTCAACAATGTATTCAAAGCCTGCAATTCACTGTGTGAGGAAATCAAACTTAGCTAACGAAGTTTTAGACATATTTAAGCAGATTGGCGTTTTTAAAATTTATTTATTTATTTTTAAACTGGCTCCTTACCTAATGTGATCTTTGCATGGCAATTGCCTAGAAAAGATTAAATAAAATATTTTCACGTCGTTTTGGTAAAATATACTTATGATGTCTTACAGTAACACTGTTAAGATATGTTATAGTCAGACAAACCCAATTTTGACCAAAACTAGTTGGCTGTTTTCCAGAATTCAGACACAGTGACATCCAATCACTTTTCCCAGACCGACACACATATATACATACATTGGTCAAATAAAGATAAAACACATTTGAGTGCATCAAAATAGCAATACGACAGGTAGTCAAATCTCACACCTAAAGATCACACAGCATGCGCTACATACAGTGAACATGATGACAAAGTATAGCTGTGAACAGAGTGCGAATACTGTCAGTTTTTTCCAGTTATAAACCCTTTCAGACAAAGCAACACACAAAGTGAGAATATAGAAAATGTTATTCAAATGTCCTGATCTCCAGACTGTAGTTAGTGTTCGTTCAACTAATCTGTTTACTAAACCTGTTATTTAAATATGCCACATTGCATCTAATGAAATAGTGACTCCTAAGCAAAGCTATATAAGGAAGTACATACTTATACCAGCTACTTCTGTCCCAGCTGAGAGTTTTTTTTCTTCTGTTAATTACCTTATGAATGAGTGGATATGCTTATACTCTTAAATAATGTAGCACTGGATTAACAGGATTATGTCTTAGAGTTTAGCGACATAATGGAAAAGGTTACTATTTTGGCTAACACAACTCACGGGACCTGTCTGTGGGCCAAGACTTACATTCTTCACTCTAATAACTACATTCAGTTTCACTGAAAAATTCATAGCAATTACTAAATAATATGCTTTAAAACAAATAACCGTATAATAACATGCAAGCTTAAGGCCTTTCATAATATCTGAAATAAGCCTACATTCAATAGGCATCAGCTGTCTTAAAGACAGCACTGTTAAGACTGATGTCAGTTTGACATAACACCTGATTCAAGTGACATATTATATTTGAGATGACATAAGGCTGTGTCACGACACTTTCCAGCCTGGCTCATATCAGAACTTTTTGACAGCTGATTTTGTACCTCAGTGTACTTCTGCCATGTCAAAGTCATATAATGGTGATGAACTGACATGGCTGCCAAGATTTTTATGAATACTTATGACAAGTCCATGACACTATAATGTGAACATTATATATATATATATATATATATATATATACACACACACACACACACACACATACACAGGTGCATCCCAGTAAATTAGAATGTCATGGAAAAGTTGATTTATTTCAGTAATTCAACTCAAATTGTCAAACTTGTGTATTAAATAAATTCAATGCACTCAGACTGATGTAGTTTAAGTCTTTGGTTCTTTTCATTGTGATGATTTTGTTCACGTTTAACAAAAACCCACCAATTCACTATCTCAACAAATTAGAATACTTCATAAGACCAATAAAAAAAAAAAAAACATTTTTAGTGAATTGTTGGCCTTCTGGAAAGTATGTTCATTTACTGTACATGTACTCAATACTTGGTAGGGGCTCCTTTTGCTTTAATTGCTGCCTCAATTCGGCGTGGCATGGAGGTCATCAGTTTGTGGCACTGCTGAGGTGGTATGGAAGCCCAGGTTTCTTTGACAGTGGCCTTCAGCCCATCTGCATTTTTTGGTCTCTTGATTCTCATTTTCCTCTTGACAATACCCCATAGATTCTCTATGGGGTTCAGGTGTGGTGAGTTTGCTGGCCAGTCAAGCACACCAACACCATGGTCATTTAACCAACTTTTGGTGCTTTTGGCAGTGTGGGCAGGTGCTAAATCCTGCTGGAAAATGAAATCGGCATCTTCAAAAAGCTGGTCAGCAGAAGGAAGCATGAAGTGCTCCAAAATTTCTTGGTAAACGGGTGCAGTGACTTTGGTTTTCAAAAAACACAATGGACCAACACCAGCAGATGACATTGCACCCCAAATCATCACAGACTGTGGAAACTTAACACTGGACTTCAAGCAACTTGGGCTATGAGCTTCTCCACCCTTCCTCCAGACTCTAGGACCTTGGTTTCCAAATGAAATACAAAACTTGCTCTCATCTGAAAAGAGGACTTTGGACCACTGGGCAACAATCCAGTTCTTCTTCTCCTTAGCCCAGGTAAGACGCCTCTGACGTTGTCTGTGGTTCAGGAGTGGCTTAACAAGAGGAATACGACAACTGTAGCCAAATTCCTTGACACGTCTGTGTGCGGTGGCCCTTGATGCCTTGACCCCAGCCTAAGTCCATTCCTTGTGAAGTTCACTTAAATTCTTGAATTGATTTTGCTTGACAATCCTCATAAGGCTGCGGTTCTCTCGGTTGGTTGTGCATCTTTTTCTTCCACACTTTTTCCTTCCACTCAACTTTCTGTTAACATGCTTGGATACAGCACTCTGTGAACAGCCAGCTTCTTTGGCAATGAATGTTTTTGGCTTACCTAGTGAACCAAACTGAGAGACCATTTTGAAGGCTCAGGAAACCTTTGCAGGTGTTTTGAGTTGATTAGCTGATTGGCATGTCACCATATTCTAATTTGTTGAGATAGTGAATTGGTGGGTTTTTGTTAAATGTGAGGCCAAATCATCACAATTAAAAGAACCAAAGACTTAAACTACTTCAGTCTGTGTGCATTGAATTTATTTAATACACGAGTTTCACAATTCGAGTTGAATTACTGAAATAAATGAACTTTTCCACGACATTCTAATTTATTGAGATGCACCTGTATATATATATATTTTTTTTTTTTCTGACTTGGAAATAGCATAAATTTAGTTTTAATGTTTGACATGTGACATCACCATTGTGTGACTTACATTCTGTCATACCAGAAACACAAAGTTAGTTGCCATGATGTTCTAATGCCCAGAAAGAGTTATAGCACGACCTTATGTCAATGAAAATCTAAGGCACTTGACTCATGTGTTATATCAAATTGATGTCAGTATTAACAAAGACAGCTGATGCCTATTGGCATAAACTTTTATGAACGATTATGTAGTTTTATTTTACTTGTTACTAAGGGTTGATATACAATCACTATCCATTTTATTAGGAACACCTGTACACCTGCTCATTCATGCAATTATGTAATCAGCTAATAAAGTGGCAGCAGTGCAATACATAAAATCATGCAGATATAGGTCAAGAGCTTCAGTTAATGTTCACATCAAACATATGAATGGGTAAAAATGTGATTTCATTGACTCTGACCACAGCACGAAGAGTTATCTGAGGCTGCAATGGACACAGAAGCTGGACAGCTGAAAACTGGAAAAAAGTAATCTCATCTTTTTCCAATCTTCAACTGTCCAGCTTTATGGGCCCACTGCAGCCCGAGATTCTTCTTCTTGGCTGACAGGAGTGGAAACTGATGAGGTCTTCTGCTGTTGTAGCATATCCACCTCAAGGTTTGGCATGTTTAGTGTGTTCTGAGATGCTTTTCTGCTCTCCATGGTTTTAAAGAGTGGTCATTTGAGTAAGCATAGCCTTCCTGTCAGCTCGAACCAGTCTAGCTATTCTCCTCTGTCCTCTTTCATAAACAAGGCAATGCTGCCTGCAGACCTGCCACAAGGTGGATGCTTTTTGCATCATTGTATGTAAACTCTAAAGAGTGATGTGCATGAAAATCCTACGAGATGAGCAGCACGAGTTAAAGTCAACAAAAATCAAAATTTCCCCGCATTCTGATGTTTGGTGTGAATATTAACTGAAGCTTTAAGCATTGTGCTGCTGCCACATGATTGGCTGATAACTGCATGAATGTGCAGGTGTACAGCTGTTTCTAATAAAGTGGACAGTGAGTGTAAGTGTTATGTAACCCTGCTGACGCTACTCAGGAGTTGTATCAACATCAAAATTAACAGACATTTAAAATAAGAATTTATAAGTAGTTATGGTGGTTCATGTGAGTTGACAGGAAAGTCTAGGTCTCGTAGGAAATATATGCACAGTTTTGTGTTTGGCATATATATATATATATATACGCATGTATATATATATGCAAAACCACAACAGAACCTTTAACCAGATTGCATTTGAGCAAATGCATGCACCCTTAATGGCCAGAGACAAACATTCACAAACACACATTTTTCTCAGAAACAATTTCCTCTTCATTCTGATAAGCTGCCCTTCCTCTCATTAAATGATAGAGACAGCAGAGTGTGCATTGGTGGAGCCAGTGTGTTCCTGTGAGTCAGTCAGTACACTGGAAAAAAAAAATAAACAGGGAAGAGATGGACTGAATGAGTGGGAGCTAACCTTCAGAGAGGATCCTCGGGGGCTCACACACTTAAAGGGCTTGCTGGCTTCTCCGTCTACCTCTTCCTCGACCTTCTGCCTCCGTTCAGCTGCCTCCGCTCTCCTCCTCTCTATCTCCTCCTTCATCCTCCTCTTCTCCTCCTGCACAAGGAAAAAACAAACCCTATTCCATTACATCACTTATACACACACACACACACGCACAGACACACACACACAGACTCCCCAGAAAGCAGCATGCTAATGAAGCAGTGAATTCCATCTCAGCTAGGGAATCATAAAGCTGCTCTTTTTCAGCCTGCGGCGGCTCTTGGCTCGGCTCTCAGCCGTCAGACACGAGGCCTTGTGGTATCTAATTAGTCCTTTATTTACTCCACCTTTTAATTAGGAACAAGGAGCTCGTTAGTACCACAATGCAGGAAACAGGCGAGCTGACCAGCACGTGCAGCCTGGCAAGCTTAAGACCTGCTCAAAGCTGAAAGCCTGCATGAGGCTGTGGGGACATTTGCATAATGTAATTCAGAAATACGACTGAGCTGTTGCATACAGAGCAAAGGTTTAAATGATGGCGTGCTGTAATTGGTAACGCACATAATGAAGGCGCTTGTTTGAATTCGGACTCTGGGTTGAAACAACAGTGTCAGTGTGATAGTGATACCAATAAAAAAAAGGAGTTATGACCCTGTCAAGTATGTTATTCAGGGTTATACAGGCTTGTCACAGGAACATAAGAGATTCAAAAAGGAATAGCCTAATATGGAAATATGTGTAGTGTGACAGAGGCTCAGTCAAATTTTTATCTTAACTATTAAAAAAAAATCAAGGACCTAATGACACTGAGGGTTGGTGCAAGAATGCAAAGAATGTGTTCCTTTTCATAGCGATTCTATTCTCAGGCTAAAACTTGATCCAGAGCCAGAAAAGGAGGCCAACAGAAATATTGAAATGCTCTAGAAAAGATTAATTAAATACAGGCACAAATCGAGCTTAAGTAAACACCCTTCCCCTCGGATGGAAGGAAAGAATGTGTGACACTAATTTAACACACCTCCTCTCTTGCCTTCCGCTCAGCCTCCTCTTGCTTCTTCAGCCTCTCTTCTTCCTCCAGCACCTTCCTCCTTTCCTCCCTCTTTCTCTTCAGCTCCTCCAGCTCTGCCTCGGCCTCCTGCTGCTTCTGTTTCATCCTCTCAAATTCCTCGTTCTCGGTCTCGTCTCTCCTCCTCTTCAGCTCCTCCAGCTTCCTTTCAGCCTCCAGGCGTGTTTGCTCCCCGTCGTCCCCTTCCTCTGCTGCCGGACCCTCAGAAGAGTGCACACTGCCACGGCTGGTACACACACACGCACAAACAAAAACATGTATGTATACATCCATATGAGTGTGTATAAAGCCATATATTAACGCTCTGAGGTAGGAATACTGTTTTAGAGGTGTTCAGGTACACACACACCCACACACACCCACACGCACATCAGAGCACTCCTGTCTAAGGTGACAATCTTGAATTACAGGCCTGGGATTGAATGACTGGAAATCAAATACAAATGTTTGAAAAGACAAACTCTGTGTGATTAATGAGAACTGATATACAGTATTTCAGTAATTTCCCCTTATTTCTCAAGCTAACATGGCATCCTATTTCTTTACTGATAATTAATTATTAATTAATGTATACTTTTACGAAATAAAAATTTATTTCGCAGTACCTTTACATTAGTTCTACTGTAGTTACTAAATAATTCATAGTCCTTACTCGATGATATTAATAAATGATTCATGTTATTTATTTATCTTTTCTCCTCCTATTTCTGTCCCTAATTTGGACACCTGCCATTTCCAACCCACCAGTCAGCGTTCCCCTATCATATGACAGCTACCAACCGGGGAGGGTGAAGGCTAACACGTGCTTTCTCCGAGACACATGAAGCCAGCCAACTGCATCCTTTTGAACTGCTGCTGTATCGCAGGGCATCATAACACACTCACAGACTGTCTAGACGATATGGCGAGCGCTTTACTGTTGAGCCACTTGGGAGCCCAGTTATTTATTACCTATAAATAATATGCTGTGTGATGAATGTCTGAATAATAAGCTGGGAGTTTAGTTTACAGAGTTTAATGTTTAACAAGATTTATCCAAGACTTTCAGTTTATCAGAACAACGTATAAATATATCCATCCATTTTCTGTACCTTTTATCCTACACAAGGTCACGGGGGAGCCTATCCCAGGGAACTCGGGGCACAAGGCGGGGGACAAGCTCCCGATGGGGGATACCGATGGGCGCCAAACCCATCACAGGGCACAATCGCACACACTCTCACTCACCCATTCACACACAACGGACAATTTAGAGATGCCAATCAGCCTAGAACACATGTTTTTGGACTGGGGGTGGAAACCAGAGTACCTGGACAGTTTGGCACTCAAGTCTGCATCAGTGAACAGTGATGAAGTTCAACAAAACAGACTTCATATAAAAACTGTAATGAATTTTCAAGGTTTCACAACTGCTATGTAGTAGCAGACCATGTAGTATTGGCACTTTTATAGAAGGGATTTATTTATTGATAATTGCACTATCCGGTGTTACCCAGATGAGGATGGGTTCCCTTTTGAGTCTGGTTCCTCTCAAGGTTTCTTCCTCATATCGTCTCAGGGAGTTTTTCCTTGCCACCATCGCCTCTGGCTTGCTCATTGGGGATAAATTCATAAATTTAAAATCTATGTCCTGAATTTATATATTTCTGTAAAGCTGCTTTAGGACAATGTCCATAAAAGCGCTATACAAATAAACTGAACTTGAACTGGAGGAAACCCACAGAGCATGGGGACAACATGCAAACTCCGCGCTTTCAGGGTGGAGGCAGGAATTGAACCCCCAACCCTGAAGGTTCCAGGCAAATGTGGTAACCACTAAAGTACTAAGCCATTGTAAAGAAAGGTTTACCATTCTTTAATAAAACTTGCCTCAATAAGGCAATTTTTGGGTTGAATAGTGGATGCATCCTTTTTGTAATTTATTTAAAAGAAAATCCTCCATGACTTTAGAAATAGGCATTCCTATGGATTTGGTAAAAAAAAATAGTCCATAATTGACAAAAGCAAGAAAGGAAGTCCAAAGGAACCCTTTTATTACATTTAGGTCACAACACAATGCAGTATGATGTTGGTCAATGTATAAAATTTTGCATTGTTATTTTACTTCATATGTATTCATTCATTCATTAATTCATTCATCCATTCATTCATTAATTCATTCATCCATTCATTCATTGGACCACTGGATGCAAGGTGGGAACGCACCCTGGATGGAACACCAGCTCATCACAAGGCACAATGCACACACATTCACAGACCATAGCCAGTCCACAGACATGCATGTTTTTGAGAGGTGTAAGTAAACCCGAGAACCTGCAGGAAACCCACGCAGACACTGGGAGAACATGTGAAACTCCAAACAGACAGTAATCCAAGGTCATGATTGGACTGGATTGAATGTGCATTTTTCAACTTTTCTATCCACTTATGTATGCATCTGAAGTTTTGTTCTAACACGACGGAACTGTGTTCGTATGCGTGAATGCATCATCCCTCTTTTTAAATTTCTTTTTAATTTATTTATTTATTTTAATATCTGCAAACTGCTTTGTTTTATTGTTTTCCATTATTAAATAAAAAAAAAAAAACAAACAAAAAAAAAAACAGCATATACTCTACTGAGCCTGCTGTTCACAGGTGTACTGATCTGACCCACCTCTGGGTTCTCTCCACCTTTTTGTGTTTGCTGTCCTCATACACTCCCCCGTTCTGCTGCTTGCTCTTCCTCCCAGCGTCCTCATCCTCCATCTGCCGGCAGAAAGATGCAACTCAGAAACATGGTACAGACTATGCTCTCAATGAGGTGAAGCTGCTCAGGGTCACTCGGGAAGGAAAGTGTGAGACAGTGGACAGGTGAAATACACACACACATACACACACACACACACACATACGCACACACACGTGTCATGCAACAAGCTGTTACCAGTCTGTGGAAACACTTCACTTGTGAGGAAACATGACTGTACAGAATAGACTGTGACCTTACTGATAAAGAAAGCAGGTTGTTGTGGACACACTGTGGGATCACACAGGTGTGTGTGGATAATGTTCAGGTTTTGGGGCAAAGCCTTTCACCACTAACACTGAGTCAACTTTTAAAAAAGGTCGCTGCTTTCAGATAGTTTTGGATAGAAAATAGATTACTAATTAATTAAGGCTGCACAATTAATTACATTTTAATTGTGATCAATTCTGGCTGGGGCCAGTGAATTAAATAAAAATAATCAACTGTGTAATAAACATTAAAAAACACAGCTATAACATAACTAATTTATTTCTTGGATGTTCTCTAACATAAAAAATGAATTATTCACTGATAAAAAAAAAGTACATGCAGTCTTTAAATAAACAAATGTAATCGCTGTGGTATAACAGGAAGAAAACACTTCAGGATGTGACATTATAGTTATATAATCAACTGTGGATTGGTAACAGTAACTCCACTCGCATCACATCACACCACTCCACGATCGATTATTTTCCTATAGCAGCACGTTTCATGACGTTTTATTCCTTATAGGACAATAAATGTGTTTTACTATCTATTTAGATATCTAACTAAATAGATAGTTATATGCTAGTCTGTTAACTGTTGTTGCTTTTAATATTTTCTGTTTCAAATGTCAAATAATCTAAGGAACAGTCTTATTCTAATTATTAATGAGGATTTCAAAGTATTTTAAAGGACAATGTGCCTCTATTTTACATTTTATGTACAAACAAGGAGGCTGACAAGGCAGGAATAATGGTGAAGGGTGGGAGCAGAAGTTATTAGACTATTAATATATAAAATGCAAATGCAATTTATATGCAAAATTAAAATGTCTTGTTGCACTCGGTTTTATTTGTGAAGGAATGTGGCTTTATAATGTACTATGTAAAAAAAGTCTGATTTATGTTGATTGAAACAATTTTTTTTCCATAAATCAGCTGAATTATTATGAACAATAATCATGATTTCAATATTGAAGAAAATAATCCATTATTGTGCAGCCCTACATACTGTATTTACGTTATCTTCAACGTGTTCAATTAAATTTGGAGAAATCACCTTCTAAAAATTAAACAAAACAATTCTCACTAAGCCCCAAAAGCTCAGATTATCCATTGTCTAGGATCATCTAGCCTCTTACCAAGCCAAAATAATTTTTTACAAACTGTCTGCTTTTCATCAGCTGCCTTCTGTGTAAGCACCTCTAACTCATTCTCCTCTACTTCCTCTACATCCTCATTGACTTCTGCTGCATCCTCCTCCACTTCCTGCTTTGAAATGACTGTGGAATCAGCTAGGTCTTCATTTAAGGGCTTGCATTTATCACTTGGACGCACAGCATCCTGACCAGTATTGCCCTATGAAAGGAATCGGGAGCCACATGGTTCAAGCTGCATTGTGTTCAATAAGTGAAAGCAAGAGGAAATCAATAATGGCAGCCGTACCTCATCTTCTATTTTAGCTTTTTCCTCAGTGGATTCCTGAAAGTGAACAACGTTCATCAAAACCAACTCAACGTTTCTGAATTACTGGCAGCTACAAACTGCATGAGATCATGCAGAACTTTTCAGTCATTTACACAAACACACCTGCTCCCTCAAGTAAGACCTGCGTGGCTTCTCCTCCACCACCTCCTTCTGTAGAATGACCTCCTCTTTCAGGTCCTCTTTCACCTCCTCCTTGTTGTTGAGTGCCGGCTCCTCCTCCTGGTCGTTGAATGCTCGGTAAGAGGTGGTAGAGGAACTCTCCACACTGTAGGAGCTGTAGGATGGAGCATCGATGGACTCCAGCTGTTTCTGCCTGTCCAGTGCCTCCTTCATCCTTCTCTGCCTGCGCTCCTCACGCTTGGCCAGGCGCTCAAGCAGGGCCTGCTCATCATCATCTCCCTCACCGGCCCGGCCCGAGCTCATCTCTGAGCTTGACACTGTCTCCGTTACTGTGACACTGAGAGAGAGAGAGAGAGAGAGAGAGAGAGAGATATCAAGGGATGCTAAAATAAAAAAATGAGACAAATTAGACTCGCTGCTAAGATAAAATATTTCAGAATGGTACACTTGTTTATGTAATATTATGTAAGGAATTTGCCAACAATACATTTTTTCATTTATAGATGAACAACGCATTATACTATTAACCATTTATAGTTACACTTACAGTTAATGTTGTGGAAACAAGTCAGTTCCTCTTATCACTTATAGTAGTTATAAACAGTTATTCCCTTACCAGCCTCTGTTTTATCTCACTATTGAAGTTTAAAAAAAAAAAACAACAACACACTTTTATGTTACCAGGAAACCAGAAACTATAACGTCCTCTGTCCTGAAGACTCTTCAGTGGTGGAAAACTTACTTTTATAAAGTGCTAACACCAGAGACTCCTTCCATAAATGTTAAATAAATGTCTCCTTACAGAAAGACTAAACATATCAACAAGTCCATATTTTCCTTTGTTAAATAACAATACAGTTTTTAATTTGTTTATTAGGTTGGATTCTGTGGAATGTCTGTCATACAAGTCCTTGTGAATGAGTTGTAACTATAGAAATGATAACGTGTGCATTAATATGAATCTGTGATTTGAGTTACAGTTAGCACTAATGTCATGGACATGCCGCTATAGAAAATTAAATCAACACCTTCTGACCAATCAGAATCGAGAATTCAACAGTGCTTTTAAGTACATTAACAGCTTGGTACCAGATAATATTTTTCACTAGTCAGTTCTTTAAGTCACCCTCAACCTATTATAATGTGTTTAAATAATGAAATCTTTTCAGGGGAATTAATGTAAGGGCACTGACTACTGAAAAAGCAAGTCACTTTTGAGGACAGTAAAAGTCTAGGCACTTATTTTGGAGCTGTCTTGCTAAGCAATTGACATTTACGGCATTTGGCCGATGCTCTTATTCAGAGCGACTTACTTATCTCATTTATACATCTGAGCAGTTGAGGGTTAAGGGCCTTACTCAAGGGCCCACCAGTGGCAGACCTTCTGATCAGTAGTCCAACATCTTAACCACTGAGCTACCACTACCCAAGTTACTATTCAATACAGAAAAAGTATGGCTGTCAAAGCAATATTTGCATAACTTTCATTGACACACACACACACACACACACACACACACACACAACAGCCCACTGTGTCCTCTTCCCCTCGGTCACGTGTCCGCTGATGGTTTGGATCAGGTTTGCTCTTGTCCTGCTTCCTCTCCCTGCACTGGGATGCGAGGGACACGCTGTCAGTGCTACCGTAGGTTAATGTAGTCTGAGTTCACCACTTGGCAAAGCTTTCCCTCAGCATCAGCACAATTCACAACAGAGACACACACACACACCGAGGACGCTCACAGCGTGCTGTGATATTCTGTTGTGTGCAAAAGTATGCATGGTGTACAATACTGCAGTGTTGCCTCACGTCAGCACGACCCACTGCTTCCATCTCACTGAGCCACTACAGGAAGTTATTTATCAAGTACACAGAGCAGAGCTAAAGGACAGAGAGAGGATTTCTACAGAGATACTGCTGCTGCTGTGTGTTATCTTTATGAAGCTTAGAGTTTCATGCATGCATTATTAAGATGGAGCGCTAAAAACTGCACACAGCCCAGAGTCCACCTGTTTCCTGGGTCACATCCAACACACACACACACACACACACACACACACACACACACACACACACACACACACACACACACACACACACACACACACACACACACACACACACACACACACACACACACACACACACAGTGTCTTTATGCTATGGGAAAGTCCATAACGGACAGCAAGTGACCCCTAATGCCTGCTTCATTCCACTGACTCTCCTGCTGAGCTTTTCTTTCTGAACTGCGAAATGGAAAGATGAGTCAAAATTCATGGCCCCTATTCCATCTACTCTACAGTATATTAAATTTACATGTATTTATTTATCCAAATGAACCCACATTTGAAGCAGAATCTAATTCCAGTATCCCAACTGAGAAGCTGAAGGTCAAAGAGCTTGCTCAAGAGCCCTAGCAGTGATTCTGTGGCAGTCCTGGGATTCGAACTCACAACCTTCCGGTCAATAAGATGTCTTTACATTCCACATTTGCTGTTTGATTTCTCATGAACATGATCACAAATGATTCAACTTTCTATTCTTCATTCCAGAGTAGACGGAGAACAAACGGCAAACAAATGTATTTAAAAAATAATCCTCTGTTAGATTTTACTGAAAGTAACAGATTATCTGTGCTTTGATATTTTAAGAGAACTGCTAAGTGATCGTCTATAAAGTGCATTAAATTAGACAGTTTTTTAAGATTCATTTTCACCAGGAAGCTAAAACAGACATTCATTCATCTTTCATTACCACTAACCACTTTCACAGGAACACTGGGCACAAAGCAGGAGTACACCCTGGAGGTAACGCCAGTCTATCTCCACACATTTACACACTCATTCATACCTAGGGGAAATTAAAGTCACCTAAAATGGCCTTTAAAAGGGGACTTTTTCTTTCTTTCTTTCTTTTCTTTTTTTTTTTTTTTTAACTACAGATGATTTGGGTCTGGTTTAGGTTTTCCAAGGTCACCCACTTCAAACACTTTTTGGACGGTCCCTAATGATTCAGCGCATGTAATCCTGTGATAATGTTACATGACTGAACAAAGTATACTTAATAAAATAAAATAAATTTGGTTCTGGTTATCCATTTTCTCTGAAGTGAGAAAATGTAAATTTGATTATTAATAGACTTCATTTATAGTAAAAATTGATGAGGGAAGTCAAATGTCCAAAAAACCAGACTGCAAACTTTTAAGGGCACTGGGTTTTTAACTTGTACATTACTCATTTAAATTTCAGTTCAGTTGCTGCATTGCCTTCAATGTGTCCTTTGAGGTGTAGCTGCTGCGTGTTTTGTCCATTTCTTCTCAGTTATATATGGAACACAGATCAAGTTCTGCCTAGTATCTGACTCTTTCCTTCTTCCCAGCCTGAGCAGTATGGCCAATGTGGGAATTTGGCCAGTGTAGTGTGTCTGAGTAGGTTGAGTCAACAGTATGAGTACTGTATATGTGATGTGATGTGTTTGTGTAAGTAGTGTTTACTCATGAACAGTGTGTGTGTGTGTGTAAAAAATACCTGTGGCTGTTCAGCCCCATGCTCTCGGCTGGGTTAGCTACCTCCTCGCCATCCTTGCTTCGCATACGCTCCTGGCGTGCTCTTCGCCGACGCTCACGAGCTGCCTCTTCCTCATCCTCCTCAGTCCGGCGGTAGGCCAGCCTGGACATGTAAACCCGCACACACAAAATAAGAGTTTAGTGTACTGTAGTTACTGCTACATAGAAGGACACAGGGTGGAAGTCTTGGGGGAAATATGTTTCTTACAGCCATAACTGTTATATTGCTCTGTGTGTGTGTGTGTGTGTGTGTGTGTGTGTGCGTGTGTGTGTTTGGCAGCTGATGAGAGGAGCTGTACCACAGTGTGCAGAAGTCACTAACAGAACAGATTTAGAGCATAGGGAGGAAGACAGTGCTTGTATATCAGTCACTATTTTCACTCTTCCCTCTACTTTCCTTATGTACTGACACACCCTGAGAGCATTACCGCTTTCTTTTTCAGATATTATCCCAATTTTTAGATTTGATATTGTACTGTGATACTTTTATAGTACCGTTTCAACCCCATTATCTACTGATTTTCGTGTGCCTTATACTCTGAAAGCAGCATAATGTACCGCCTCTGTTGTAGCCAGGAAATCTTCTGTAATTGAAGACAGCATTCTGTTAACGCCCAAGGAAGACCGGCGGGAGAGTGACATCATTAGATAACTTGGCTCTATAGACATCTCTTGTCCTCTGTCCCTTTACTTTCTGTCTTTGGAGTTGTTTTCCATGTCTACCATGATTATCTGCATTGCACAGCATATTTGGTACAGATAATACAGTCCAGACTCAGAGGTTGTATCCTGAGGCCAAGTTCCTACTCCTATAACCACAATAACACATCTTCACCAGACTGAAGTGCTCTGCAACAGCATTGCATTTCTCAGTAGCTAAAAAATGTTTAGACATCTGTCTGAACCAAGCACACACGGCCTGTTTGCACTTTTCGTCCACAACGTGTGTAGTGAGTACTACGTTCTACACATGGAACGCATCTACTGGATGAGATATTGTTTAAAGAAATACGCCAACTTAAAAAAAAAAAAAAAAAATGTCTCTCTATCTATTTATCTGTAATGTATGTGTTTACTATAGTCAACCATTTTTGAACTTACCTGTACTGAGACAGGGAAAGAAAAAAAAAAAAAGAAGAAAAAAAACAAAGCATTGTTTACCCCAAACTCACTTACAAAGAAAGTCTAAGGGTAGTTGTTGTTTCCGGCAATAAACGTTTATGGAACAATGTGTTCATGACTGCAGTCAAAAGTGCTTTATTGTGCTTTATTTATTTATGAGTGCAAATTAGGCTCTAAATACATAAAGTCATACATAGATTCCTTTTTAGTTGCAAATATGCTTTTCCATTTAAACACCAAACTACCTCAGTTTTCACCTGATCATGTGGTATCAAAATCTTAAAATAAATAAATACATAAAATAAAATGAAAAATTACAAAAAAAAAAAAAAAAGAGGTTTTTCAAGTCGTGCTCATCTTAAAGGAAAAATCCACCCTGAACAACTTATCAATCTTTATAATTGACATGTGATCTTCAATGGCATCTTTTGTACTGAAATTCTGAGTTGACTTTTTAGTTTATAATTCTTTCATCAGCATGTTGGTCTATAATTAACAGTTTCCTACATTACCCATAACTCCACCTGACTACTTGTTGATAGTGGTGCTAGTGAGGTTAATCCTTTGCTTCTCTCTACCTGCAGACAGCGATGCGGCAGTACTTTAATCCTTTAGTCTGTCCAGCTCTCTCACCCTGTAAACTCTGCTCAAACAGATCATCTTGTAGATTTCTAACTAGCCGAGCCTAATGTCTGGCATAACTCTGCATAACTGTGTTGTATAGCTGCATTGCACTCACTGTAATATGTCCAATGTTTGCTGTCTCAACTACTGTGAGTGAGATGCTCTTGCTCTTTTGTAGGAGTTAAAAGCAAAATCTGACCAGTATCATGTTGAGCTAAATTTTTCCTCAGGACATCAGACATAACATAAATTCATCATCAACCAACAAATTAGCAGCAGAGTCACTAAGAACATCACAAATAATTCAATATAAACATATTTAATGTTTTTCAGGGGGAGCTCTTCTTAAAATAATTCTAATATTAGAGTGTTGTAGTTTTGAATTTGCGTAATGTTGTGGCATATTTTATCTGAAACTGCTCCTAGGCTTCCATCACTTGTTCCGTCAGTTATGAAATTCATGTTCATGTTAATCAGATATATGTTCCCAAAGGGACAGATAGCGATTAGAGTGAAAAAATGCTGAAGTTTTCCTTTAACAGCCTCTGTGGTGAACACTGGGCAGTCTGAGCCTTGTTTTACCGATTATATAAAATCTGTAAAGAAGGAAATGGCTGTAGAGTGGGAGATGGTGTTGATATGAAGGCACGGGCAGAGAGAAGGCTACAACCAAAGAGCAGACACATTAGCGTTCCCAAATATTTTCCTTTCGTTCAAACATCTCAGAAATGTCAGAGAAAAACAGTTTGGGAAAGGGCGCTACGAGTGGGGTTTGACATAGCAACAACATAAGGCCTGGGAGAGAGAGAAAGAGAGAGATAGACAGAGAGAACTTCTGCCAAAAGGCTGCCCTATTCCCACACTCGTCCCACTTTATCCTCTTCTCCCACTGCACTCGCAGATGCTCTGCTCATCTGGTATAATCCTTTTCTGCTTCCATTTCCCTACAGTCCCTGAGATGCGCGTAAAACTTCTCAAAGTTAAGGTGGTCTGAAATGATCAGGCTTCTGTCATTTACAAGCTAATAAAAACAATTCAGTGTTCAGAGAGAGACTGTTCCTGAATCCTTTGTTCCAGTGTCTGTCTTCCTATTTCTCTCTCTTCCTCCATCTGTCTAATACACACAAGCGTTAGCGGTGCAGGGAGAGTAGTTATGGAACGGCCCATTCGCTGAGGATGGGTGTTATTTCCTGAGCTCTTCCTGGCCTCTCATGGGAAAACAGCACAGATGTGTGGGATCAAAACGCCCACTGAGCAGAAGATGAAGCTCTCAGAGACAAGTCATGCCATCCTTGGACATAAATGCAAAAGCTATTGGCAGTAAAGATTTAAAATGCACACAACTGAAACATGTTCATCTCGTCATAACTCTCCAGAAGGTTCTATTAGAGCAGTAAGCAACAGACAAAACATTTCACGGTGTATGTGAAAAGACCCGACTCTGCGCTGGAACTGCTTGCTCCGGCTTGGAAAAGGCCACGACAGTCACACAGGGAGAAGTGTGTGTATACGAGAGTGAGAAACAGAGAGAGAGGGGGAAACACAGCCCTAGGCCATGGAGTCTGCACAACCTCTGACCTGCACCAATATTATCCCTCTCAAAGAATTCTCAAAGACTCTGCTTTATGCACACAGTTGTAATAGCAGTTCTAATGTTAGCGGTTCATATCATCGCCTTCAGAGTTCAGTGGCTGCTTATCAAGACTACAGCAGATGCAGCTGTGCAGGAGCACATAGTTGTTATATCCAGGGTTCGAAAAGTGGTTCCAGAGTTCTGTGACATATAGCCAGGGAATCCATGATTTAATGACGTGACTACTCTGGAGCTCATTATCACTACGATCATGTTACTGATAAGTTGATAAGTTGTTATAGTTACTTATTCACCCTGAACGACTTGCACATTAATCTTTATAATTAACACATGATCTTCAATGGCATCTAAGATGATGATAGGTTTTTTTTTTTTTTTCTTTTAAGCTCCTTTCATTGATATTTCGGTCCATTTTCGCAGTTTCTTACATTACTCACAATGCCGTTTGCCTACCAGCTGATAAAGGTGTCAGTGGGATTTATCCTCTTGCTTCATCTCTAACTAAAGACAGCGATGAAGCAGTGCTTTAGTCCTTAGTCTGTCCAGCTCTCTCTCACCTCCTAATTTGTACACTCTACTCAAACAGATCAGCTTCCAAAGCTTTCATACTAAAACTGGCATCAACGCTTCCATGCTAGTCATTGTGTAGAGTGCTAGTCAAGTTAAGTGCCGTAACTCAGCGCAACTGTGTCATATGACTGCATTGTATTCTGGGGCTTTGAGTCCAACGTTTGCTATCTCCAGCACGTCACCACTGAAATCTCATTAATACAACTTTGAACATCGCTATAAAATGGTGAGTGAGAAAAAAACTCTTGCTCTAACAGTGAAAACAGACAAATACACGTTTGTTGATTGTTGAAATTTTTGAAAAATTTCTCTTATTAAACACTAATGTAACTGCATTAACAATGACCCACTGTGACAACCGCTAACTTCTCATGGGAATAACAAATATACAGCGCCAGCCAATATATTACAGTAGCACCAGAATCAACTCATATATTTAAATCTAAGCATATTTCATGCGTTTCAGGGTGGATTATGGTAACAATTTTATTAATATTTTAGTCATTTTAGACTAAATCTAACAGTAACAATAACCTTACTGTTTTAGTCTAGTTTTATTTATTTATTTTTATGTTATTAAAAAAAAAAATTCCAGGAATTTTAGTCACTTACAACTCAACCATTTTAGTCGATAAAAACTAAATATTTTAGTCAATTTTGCTTTTTTTCCCCTCAGATAGTTTTTCAAGTGTGCACAGAGTAAATACATATGCATTTAATAACATTACTAAGTAAGCACGTTTACTATAATGCATAAATAAATTCTGCCAAACTGACATTTTAACTTGTTTTTCTTTGGGCTACTCTGAACTCACTGTGACTGACATTAGACAGAGCCCCGAGTATCTCTCTCTTTCTCTTTCTGAAGCAGACAGAATCTTGGAGGAGTGAAATGGCAGTTGTCAAGCCTTCATCGCCTGACCATGTTCCAGCTGGACTCCGATGCCAAGGTTCTCCCGTGTGCACAGGGCTTATCGTTCCCTCTCGCCAGCTCCTCCGCAACATCTGCCCTCCTGCTGTTACAGACTCCCACTCCAACACTTCCACCGAGACGTAACAGGAGTGGACTTATACACTCCACCAGCCAACACCAGTAATGTTGAACAAGTTGGCCAGATGACAAAACATATTATGTGGACTGAAAAAAACATCTGGCTATGACTTTGGCTCTTGTGTTGCATATTCTGGTGATGGTTGAATGGATGGGGCTAACGAGATGATGTGTGGTTTAGGCTAGGCTGATTCGATTTTTGATTACGAGAATAAATACGTATTGAAAGTGTATTTGCACAACAGAACATGTTGTTTGATCGTATCTTTTGTCTCAAGACAGCTGAGAACTGAGAATCAGGATCAAACTGGAACTGCTCCATGGAAGAACACAAACAGTTCTAGTCATTCTGAACTTTTAGACATTTTTACTAAATGCAAACTTGGAAAGGAAATTCAGCTCCTTCCTAGACAACATATAGCAAAAGCATTAGTTTTATGCTCCAATAGCCAAATAAAATAGTGACAAATTTAAGCACTATTCACTTTCATCAAATATAGGCCAAGGATTATGGGAACACAGAGGATATAATGTATCTTAAACCAAACAGTGAAAACCTAACTTTGCTGCATGGCACATACTGGACAGGAACTTCACTTGCAAACCTAACAATGCACACAATTGACCAAGCTCCAGTATTCTGCCAATGATAACAAGGGTGTTAGCTACTGAAAAGAATACGCAGCACTTACAGCGACGAATATGCTGGGAATAGCAGTGAGCGAGGTCCGCTTGTTCATTACCCATGATGCTTTGTGACAGGAACATAAATCATTCCATAGCAGCTGCATGCAGTGTTTGTGGAGCTCTTTAAAAAAATGCAGCATTTGACAAGAAACGCTGATGCAAAAATCGCTGTTTGACTTTCTGCCATCAGTGTTTATGGGAGTGTCTTTTTTTTTTTGCCTTAAATGGGCACGAGACTCGAGCAAGCTGGATTTCAGAGCACTTTTCACAAAGCACAGCTATCACACAGCCATCAGCACCATCTAAAGCCTGTCAGGAAAGAGCTGAGAGCAGGAGCAAACACAGCTGTCATCAGCTCAAGAACACAATCGTATGTGATATTTCACTCCACAAACTGAGTGAAGCTGGAAAGCTCTGATTAGTCTCTTCAATCTAATCAAATGCATAGTGAAAATGTCTATAAGAAGTTAACTGCTGTTCGTCACACACATTACAGGTAGGTTTTCAAAGCACCCATTTCATGACATTTTGTACCATGACTATCTGTCAGTTATGTAGTTAATCATGATGAAGAGACAAAGTCTAAGCTTGAAATCTGGCTTACAGAACTAACAGAAAATTAGTGAGTCGACTCAGCCAGATGTCCACTCGACTCACGGTATAGATCTGGAATGGAAGGACTTTTTCCCCCCCACGACTGATTAACTTTGGTCATAAGGCCATGTGTGAGACATGCCATATTCTGACATAGTCTAATTTTTCTTGCTGAAGTTGATTGACAAGTGGGCTTAACATGTAATGAAATAAAACCAGGTAGAAAAGACATTTAAAATGATATGGAAGATTTTGTTTTGGGGTATTTTTTCGTTTGCATTTGGTTTGAATGACTGAATTTGAAAGCTTAAAAAACAATAACAACTGAGTGTGATGAGCAAATTTATCAAAAAAAAACTTTGACCCTATGAACCATGAAATCACTGTATTGAAGAAAAGCAGAAGTAATGGGGCGTTTACTTGTATTTTAAGAATGGGCTGGGTCGAAAAAGGCCAACAGATGTACAGTAACACTCAGCTGAGAGAAAAAAAGATCCTGTGTCTCTGTACATCTGTATTCCGACCCACCCAGTGAAAGAAGCCATGTAAAGATAACATGTGAACACAGATGGTTAAAATAGGATCATAAACAAAAGAAATGGGAACGTTTACATTTGGAAACCTCAGAACTGTAAGGCTATTTATGACACTTGAGGCATAAAGTTTAAACCTAAAAGTATAAACTTTGTGGTCTTTTATACTTTGTAGCAATATTTCAGTGCAAAGCTTCTCACATATTCATGTATGGTATGTAAAATGTGTGGTACGTGCTGTGTGCTACTCCTACTTCCCAAGTCCAAAAAACTGCCATCATATTACACAGATTATGTGTTATAGATATCATATGTTAACGGCAGCTTAAAATAACTCATGTATCAGTACCCTGAGCCACTTACTTTCCTCTGAGAGTGGGTCAAATCTGCACAAGAACTGCTCATCGATTTCCCACAATTCTCATGTTGCACTCTCAGAAATAAAGCTACCAAACTTTTCCTTGTCCCTGGGGCAGTACCATCAAGCCTTTACTCTAAAAGCTAATTAATAGTACACCACATGCACTTTCCCATGTACAAGATACACACTAAAGGTACAAAAGATGTACCCACCCCATCAACAAGGAGAAGTACAGTTTGGTACACTTTATTTCTGAGAGTGTTCACTGAAAAAAAGATGGAGGAAAAGCGGCGTTACCTTTCTGCTTCCAGCCGCATCTCCTCTCTCTTCTGTCTCCTCTGCTCCCTGCGCCACTCAAAGTCGTCATCCATGGTTCAGTCCTGGAGGTGTGGCCCTGCAAAAAAAAAACCAAAAAAAAAAAAAAAAAAACAACTCCAGTCTGTCAGCTTTACCCCTTACTGTGGATAATAACGTATGCACAAACAAGCTCAACTGTCTTGAAACCACATATTATGGCATTTAGGTGCAGCTCTACGCTGCACGTCTGCCTCACGGTAACCACGTTTGCTTAACCCTTTTCACACGGTCACACATTCAAGACATTTCCAGCCTCTTTGCTTTTTCTTGGCTTGACATCAAAAAGCAGACTGAATCTGGTTTGACCACAGATGGAAAACGGTGAGGCCAAAAACCGGGATAGAGAAAGCGAATAGCAAGAGAGAGGAATGCGGGTAAAGGAGAGGATGTAAGCACAGGATGTTCAGGCTCAAAGGCTGTATATATACACTGGGCTGGGGAGTAGAGGGAAAACTGGACCACCCAGAAGCTTCAGGAGCGACAGCGGTGTGTGCAGAAGCCGGC
Organism: Cranoglanis bouderius; assembly: GCA_023630585.1. NCBI lineage: Eukaryota > Metazoa > Chordata > Actinopteri > Siluriformes > Cranoglanididae > Cranoglanis > Cranoglanis bouderius. The sequence goes on from CM042538.1 coordinate 21,402,231, forward strand.
ATACCTTACTACAGCAACGAAAAGCCCTGGAGGAGTCTGCTTCTCTGTGCTCTCACACCATTCCAGCCTTTCAGTCCCTCTCTCCTCGTTTCTGTCTCAGCACCACTTCCAACACAAAGAGCTTCTCTCGTTCGCTCTAGCTACCAGAAAAGGCAAAATCCATCCTCTTCCGTTCCCCTCTTGTTCACCCTCCCTCTCTTCCTCTCTGTCTCTCGTTCTCTCTCTCTATCCCTCCCTCTCCAGGGCAGACAACACGGGCCTCCTTCTAACCCTCCCTTCCTTCTTTTTCTTCCTCTCGTTCTCTAATTCTCCCTTCCACTCCTCCCTTCCTCTCCCTCTTATTTCTCGCGCTCTCTTTCTTTGTGCTGTTACTACCCTCCACAACCCCCCCCCCCCCTTTTGTCTTTCTCTCACTCTGTCCTCCTCTATTTTGTGTTTACTAAGCTGTCCCTGGTTAGCCAGCCTCAGCCTGGATGCTATGGGTTTTTAAAAAGCAAACTCTTGCTGTGGGTTTCCTGTTTAGCACTGGAGGCCTGTCTGGACTGTTCTCCATTTTGTTTTGACTCAGAAGGAATGTGCAAGAGACGCAGAGAGAAAGATAGACAGATAGAGAGAAGGGGGAATGAAGCTGTGGACTTCATATCACCCTAAATCTTTGATGCACTGCAGAAATTCCTGCTTTTTATTTTTTTATTTTTTGCAGCATGACTGCGTCTCATATGTGGGCCCATACCGACATGCTCGTGTGAACACTACTTACTCCATCCAAAAAAAAATCCATCACGTCTCATAAAGATCCTAAACAAATCATTAAATTGTTAAATCAACACTAGAACACTGTGACACGCTGCGCAACACATTTCACTAATAAGTTCTTACACTGTTTTCAATGACCTCTGTGAGGTTTATTTGAGTGTGCTGATGCATTTGCACATCTTGGTTTATATTTGCGGTGTGTTCTCTGCATGGGGCAGGCGAGTGTCTCCGTGTCTGAGGCCCTGTCTTCTTTGAGCCCAAACATTCCTCTCTTAGCCTACAAGCTGAAGCAAAAACATGCAGAAATAGAAGAGCCCCTTGCTCCAGAGGACCACCCGTATGCAGTTAGAGCAAGCACGCTGCGGGACATTGGAAGGGCCCTGTTTCGCCCGCTGTCCCAGGATTATATCCATCCCTATGTTTCAGAATGGGTCTCTTGCTGCTGGGAGCCTCCTCTTCTCCTCCAGAGAGCAAGGATCAGACCGGCCATAATGACACATTTACCCAGCAAATTACTACCTCTGTCTCGCAGCCCGTGTTTAGCCCCTTCACTGTATGACCCGTGGCAAGGCTGTTATGTACAAGGGTTCATATTTGTCTGTGACATTCTAACATGCAATTCTACACATCTAAACCTTCAAAAAACTGTAGTTAACATCTGTGACGGATGACAGGAGATGATAAACTGCTGAGGGAGTGAGTAACAGTTGAGCATTGCCTGCAAGCTGCAAAGCAGTCGTAGTCTAGACAGGATTAAACCGATGGCTGTTTTAAGCTTCACATATAGCACACAGCACTTCCTGAGCTGCAGCTGTGTGTCATGTACAGTGAGTCCACGTTGAAAATATGGGAATTTTTTCATTTAAATCTAGAAGTTTTGAAAAGTTTGAAAAAAAAAAAGTCAGAAAAAAGCAATGTTCAATATCCGGGATATTCAATATTCTACACTATTTGTAGGTCACTATTTAAATGTATTCAAATTTGTGAAATTGACTATGTTAACTCCTTTGTACGAAAGGTTACATTTTCCTTGAGTCTTTTCTCTTCCATTAAAGCATAGTTTGTGTTCAGATGACACAGATTTGATCTAACATGGATGTTCAGGTTTACTCCAGCTTAAGTGCACACTGTCATTAAAGCAAAAGGGGGATACATACTGAACAATTCATGTAAATATTTCTAAGATTCTACTTTTCACTCAAATTGTTGCTGAAAATGTAATGTGTAGTGAATTTTTTTTATTAAATTAGAAAAGAAGACAAAGTGGAGGCACACCAAACAAGTCTTAACACCAAACATAACAGCAACCATATCTATTTACAGGCCGTGCATGCTTTGCTATTTAAATTCGCTTCAGTGTTGTGACTTCCTCACTTCCCTGCAGAATAAATATATCGTCTGAATGAGAACATTTGCTACAACCCAGTAAATAATTAGCAGAGTTGATGACTACAAACTCAGCCTGCACAATTAGCCATTAGCGATCTGTCTGCAGCCTGCTGGGATGGCCCGCCATAAGTGCTCTTCAAAAACTAAGCCAAGTCTGATGTGATCTACAACCCCTACCGCCAAACGGATTAAATAACTAAATGTTTGGGTCTACCTCCCACCGCTTTCTGGAGCGCAACCTTCCTGGACTGCTCGAGCAGAAGACTAAATTTACTCCTCCAGAAAAGCCACCACACTGCCAACATAAACTGCTGCCCTTATTTGCATGTCTGTCAATAAAGGTCCATTAACATAGACTGGCTTCACTAACGCAAGGCAGTGCTAACACACTCTCGTTAGATACGGCAGGATGTCTGGCATCAGAAGTGCTGCTGGCCTGGTTTATCTCTCGCCAACGAGTTCATAAACAGTCATGAAACAGAGGGGTGTCGCATTAAAATCTATTCTGGTGTAATGTGATATACTGTATATTACACTGTACTGCCACTGTGACTCAATAACGGTTTATCAATCTGAATTGAATTGCAACTCTGTACATTTCCCATGTCAGTAAGAGCAGGTCCACAGTATTATGATACAGACAAAAAATAGAGAGAAAATCTAAACTCTTAATATCTTTTTATTAGTGGATATGTGATTAAAATTAAAACGACTTTAAAAGATCTTTTAAAAAAGACCTACAGTGTTGCTTGAAAGTTTGATAGATAGATAGATAGATAGATAGATAGAGCAAGCCAACAACCCTAAGCACACAAGTCATTCGACCAAAGAATGGTTAAAGAAGAATACAGGTAATGTTTCGGAATGGCCAAGTCAAAGTCCTAACCTTAATCCAATAGAAATGTTGTTGAAGGACCTGAAGCAAGCAGTTCATGTGAGGAAACCCACCAACATCCCAGAGTTGAAGCTGATCTATACTGAGGAATGGGCTAAAATTCCTCCAAGCTGATGTGCAGAACTGATCAACAGTTACTGGAAATGTTTAGTTGCAGTTATTGCTGCACAAGGGGGTCACACCAGATACTGAAAACAAAGGTTCACATACTTTTGCCATTCACAGATATGTAATATTGGATCATTTTCAGGTCATATTTATGCAGAAATGTAGAAAATTCTAAAGGGTTCACAAACTTTCAAGCACCACTCTACATACCCGTCACATCCAGCACCACCAGTCCAGAAACCACTGCCCTCCAATCTGCTCCAGATCTGGCACGGTCTTTACAATCCTCTCAATCACCTGAAAACTAATTCGCCCATTTCTCATTTGCAATAATTACTCGGGGCATTAAAGAAGTTCATTTGCACTCTTGGAAGGTTTTTCTAGCAATTTCATTTCTGAGCATTGTTCCTGGCTCTGTTTATTCTGCTTGTCTTTTGGTTTATGATTCAGTTTTTCTGCATTGCCCAAATGATGACCTTTGCTTTGTCTATAAAGATTTTACTTGTGCTTATATCCAGCTGCCTCATACAAAAAAATATCCAACTTGTCTTGTTACAGAGAAAATGCAAAATCCTCCATCCCATGTCTTTACCAAATCAGAAAACTTCAATTCAATGTTTCAATTCAGTTTTATTTGTATAGCACATTTAACAATGGACACTGCCACAAAGCAGCTTTTATTTATTATATTTTAAATTTAACTTAATTTAAAGTTACAGCTAAAGTACTCTTTGGCTATTACAAAGTAAATAAACACCTCATCTGCCAAGTTCCTGTGCATGTTACTACTATAGAAATGACACCACATTAGAACAAGTGCATTAATATAAATCTTAGAGCTGGAAATATTGTCAGCGCTGCAGTTAAACTAAACACATTCTCACCAATCAGAATCAAGCATTCAGCAGTGGTATAGCAGTAGTAAGTTAATAATAATTAATTGATTCATTTGTATTTTATGCATAATGACTTACTCGCCGATGAGCTGGAAAGTGCATTTCTAGCCTCAGTCTAGTGCATTGAACATTTTGAATGAATCTTCGAGTTTCTTAAGTATGTAATTTTTTCATAGTTTGTTCTAGTGTTTGGTATTGACTATGCCTCAGCAGGTGTGCCAGCCAGGTGCAGCTGGCCATCTCAACATTGTGCACGGTCAGCATCTTAACAAGGTCTCACACACACACACACACACACAAAAATGTGGCAGCTATGCCAGCAATGCACACATTTTTCTCAGAATTTCACTCACTCCTGACCTTCACTCAATAACCTCCCAATCAAATCCTGAAACTTTCAATAAAGCAGGAGTAAGAGATTTTTAAGTTGGAGTTCTCCTTACATTGCAACAACTGTCAATAAAATGTCTGTGCAGATGAAGGATTTTAATATCTGTAAACAAGAGAGAAAACAAACAAAGACCTAACAAATTGAAGAAAAAGAAGTGTCTTTACTTGGCGGTCAAACAAGTTGCCTTACAATTCAGTAAGCTCTGCCTTTTACATTACCATTCAGGTCTTATTTTTAATCTAGGCAATGGCAAGCATGTGGTTTGGGGGGGCATGGCTTTGGGAGAACAGTAAAAAGATGGGCTGTATGTATTTGAATTTGGGGTCAGCTAGCTTCAACTATCTTCTGCCAAAATCAATGAATATACATTTAGCTATATTTGTGTCTTTTAAGGTATAAGTGGCCTTAGATGAATGAAAGGCACTGTATAACTATAGCGCCTTCTTCTTATATCATTATCATCGTCATTACTACTACTACTACTATTAATTATTATTATTATTATTATTATTATTATTATTAGTAGTAGTAGTAATTAATATTATAAAAAACTCAAGCACTCTAGTTGGCAAACAGGAAGTGAGGACATGTCTTTGGAATATGACATATTCGGACCAAACACCGGATCTGAGTAATGGATAAAGATCTAAGGGACTCCATGACGTTTTGTCTAAATTCACCTATAGGGACCACTGAAATGATCATATTATAAATTTTTTAACAACTCAACATCAAATCATGATTCTTCTTTCTGTTAATTACCTGGAAGGTGCTAAGCATTCTTGATGTAACAAATTTGTGATTTGTGAAATACAAAGTCTGCTATTTTGTTTACCAATAATTTTCTTTTCCCGTTTCTCACAGAACCTTCACTCACTTGAACCTTTGCATTTTCAGACCATGCTGAACAAAATGGATTTCCTGGATATTCAATAACATTTGTCCTTAATGTAATGCCGTCCTTGGGAACAGGCACTGTTGGTTCCAGTGGTTTCTGGTCTTTCTCCGTGCGGTGGGCTGAGAGGTGGCCCCTTGGCCCCTTAATCTCTGATTGCTGCTTAACTGGTTATCATAAGTAATAGTATTCATACAATCAAGCTAAAACTGAAATGGGCTAAACGGAATTGAGAAGGCAAGCTCTTAGGAGAGGAAGTCAAAGCATGCCCTCACCTTAAAAGCAAGTTGATGATATCCTGTTTAAGCCCCTTGAGTAGCATTTGTTCATAGAATTCAA